>PISW01000149.1:285877-615178 GCA_004023785.1 Mungos mungo | reverse complement strand
CAAGGATAGATACCATATGTTTGCATTCATAGGTCTAACAGGACAGGCCTGGCAGGGGACCATGGGGAGAGGAAGGGGGAAAGAGAGCGGGGATGAGTGAGGGACACGGATCAAGGGAGACTATCGAATACTGGAGACGAACCATGGACTGAGGGGGGAGGGGGAGGGAGGGAGGGGGGATGGTCATGGTGGGGGGCACTTGTGGGGAGAAGCACGTGGTGTTATATGGAAACTAATTTGACAATAAACTATTATAAAAATAAATAAATAAATAAAATCAGTAAACAGACCTGGGATTTACTTCATGTAAAAAAAAAAAAAAAGAATCTTATCAAATTTGTGCCTTTAACCCTAATTGCAAAGATTACAAAACAAATATTTGGACCACCATTTATTTATGAGTACTATTAAGTACCCAGGGCATTCTCATTAAGACTCTTAGCCTCTTATTTTTAATTACTTCCTTGTTAAACCCAGTAAAGTATCTCCTGAGGAAGTAGTTTAATTTTTTTCTAGATCCACCATGCTAATTAATTCAAATAAAGCTGGCTACTAATAAATTCAGATGGAACTTGTAGAGGCTGCTTTTAAGCAACTAACTTGAAGATGGAAACCTAAGTAAGGTAGAAGGGGACACAGTGACCTCCTACCCCCTGGCTGAATACAAACAGGTTTATTAGGTGACTCACCTCAAAATATCCACAAGCCCTACATGGCCAAGATGTTACTTCCACTTGGACACAAGTACCAAAAAAGGAAACTTCCATATGTTTCCATACCTCCTCACCTTCCCCCTTAACTACAGTGCCTCACCACTGCCCCCTTGCCAACAGTCTCTCCTTTGCCGTCCTGCCTGCCACTCCTTTGCAGTGTATTCAATAAACTTCTATCTCCTTTGTTCTGCCTTGGATGAATTCTTTCACCACCTGTGCTGCCAGACTACATTTGACCTGGGACATCCCATGAACTCAGTATCCTTTTTCATAATTGTAATGCAATGCAATTTTCATGGTCCATTTTTTTTTTAAACAAAATGTCTTCCTTTGTGCTCTTCTGTTGATTGTTTCTCAGTGGCAATTTATCTTTTTTCCTTCTTGGAGTTTTCCAAATTTTCTGTATTTCATGTACGGGACAACCTGTCATCTATAACATCATTTTCCCTTTGCTGGGCTGTAACTTCTTTATAGGAAGAAATCCTTTTCCTGTCATCCCTAAATCCAATTATTTAGGTCCCTAAACCTAAATTTGAATCCCAGTCCTCCAGTTAGTCTTAACATTGTAGCAAATTGTCTTTTCTAAGGCTCATCCCCACCCCCCTCCGCTTTTTTTTTTTTTTTTTTACCAGAGTCTTAACTCTTTAATCAAGAAATAGCCTTAAAAATCTTTGAATAGAAACTATTTTGGAGAAATATGCGAGGGGTATGAGGATGCTTTGGTGTGTTCCAAGATGCTTCTGGAATAAATGGAGGCATGGAGAGTAAGTAAGTCTCCTAAATATGCACAACAAGGAAGGTGGGAATCAGAAATTCTGGACTGGCTCAATCAGAATCTAGAGCTGAAGTGTTTAACATCTAAACAACCTATCCTTGATAATGTGGCGAGGAGAACACTTTTATTCTTTTAAGTTCTGTTTATCAGCTCCACCTTTAGAGAGAGTTCTACACTAAGATGTCATCAGTGAAATTAGTACATAATTCCATTTCCCACTATTTATTGAGATGAGTAAATAAAAACTTCTCAAACATTCATGCAATTCCAATAATTTCATTAAAGAAAAAATATGTAAAGTGAAAAAAAAGGCTTAGATGATATATCCTTTCTAGCTTGATTGCTTTTTATTATAGCTAGTTTCTAAATATCCTTTTACATTTACAAAAGTCCTTTCAGAGCACCTAGGTGGCCTAGTCAGTTAAGTGTCTGACTCTTGATTTTGGCTCAGGTCATGATCCTAGGGTTGTGGGATTGAGCTCCATGTCAGATTCTGTGCTGAGTGTCAAGCCTGCTTAAGACTTTCTCTCTCTCTGTCTCTCTGCCCCTCTCCCCTGGTCATGTTCTCTCTCTATATATGAAAAAAAATAAAAATAAATTTTATAAAAGTATTTTTTCTCCTTGAAGACAAGTCTAGAAAATTTTTTAAATTAAATTTATTTTTTTTTAGGAAAGAGTATGGCTCAATACTTCACACCTACCGTTTTATAAGAGAAATGTCCTGAGACAGGTGTGGTGACCACTATCTCTGCATGTGAGAAGATTCTTTGCTTCACCAAACCAGTCAGAATCCTGAACCCTCACCCAGATCCACTTGTGCAATTCCTTATAAAACCAAGTTTTAGTAAGAACCCTGCTAAGTCAGTTTAACTAGAACTGTTTTCCCTCAATATCTAATCACCCTCAATAGCGGATCAATTTCCCCACTCTCCACCATCTCCCAGCTGATGTCTTATTATCCTGATTTATCTTCAGCAGGAATCCTGTTGCACTGCTTTAGCCAGAACCCTCTTTACCGTTGTATTTCCTCTCAAGTAATTTTCCATCTACTGACCCTCCCCCCCCCAACCCTACTCTTGGGCTGTAAATTCCCACTTTCTTGTGCTATCTTTGGAGTTGAGCCCAATCTCTCTTCCCATGGGGGTCCCTATACCCATCACAGTTGTCCTGAATAACGTCTGCCTTACCATGTTTAATAATTATTGGATTTTTAAAGTCACATATCAAAGTTCAGTTCTGGGGGTTACAACAACTGTCTCTCTTGCTTGCAAGAAAGAGAGAAGTAAGAACTGTGGTCCTCTCATAAGGAGGTCCCAGCCCTCTAGACAAAGCCCCAGGAGATGCTGCAGCTCTAACAACGTGTGTCTTTTATGGGTGACATTAAGTCTCTTCCTTGGAGATTAAAGTATCGGAAAAACTAAGAAGGGGAAGAAAAGCTGAACATTGAGAAACCAGGAATACATATTACATATCATAACTCACAATTTTGAGAATACTAAACAAATGATGATTCCAGTAATATTAGGCAACATACATATTGCAAATCCTCCCCCCAGAACTAATGAAAAATATTGACCGATTACTAAAAAATGCAGCTACTTCCAAAAACTATAATATTCTGGGAATAGTAACGAGTATGAACCACCTTTAGAAAGAGATGACCTAGCCATAAAAAAGAAATGTACCTCACAATATTATTTTTTCAACATGGAAGCTACGGGAGGAGGAATTGGATGAAAGAAAACTAGTTTATTGGCTCAAAAATTTTTTTTGTTTCTTTGACGAATAACATAAATGAGACCCAGACATGTGAAAATTCTGAAGAAATAATATACATTTTTCTATCTTATTAAGAATATTATTAGAAAGCAAAAAGAAAAGAAAAAGTCAGATAAAAATGTAATTGAGTTTGCTGAGCCACTGTAGGAATTTTGGACTTGCAAATAAGTCATTTGCCAAGAAAAAATTATATGTGAAATAAAAATCTAGTATATTACTATTTAATAATTCAAGTGAGAGAATATGGTGCATGTAACATCGTTGTTTATCCCGCACCCACTTTGAATACTGAAGCATTCAATTTGATTCTTTAAAAAATTTTCCTGTTTTGATTTCTGTGTTAGCAATGATCACAAATCCAGTAGAAAAATGGATTTTACAACATATTTTAGCCTCATATATTATGATAATTCCAGCAGTCAAACAGTAGATGTCACCTAAAAACAAGAATAATTAAAACAAAGCACTCTAGCAAACAGCCCCTAACTTGTTGAAGGTGAAATCTCTTTTCTTTTAATATTTAGAGCAAATACTTTTTTCTAGTGCATTTCATGATCAAAATTATTGACATCTTCTTTTTTATTAACATGCCTTAATTTGATGAAATAATGCACACTTGTAAGAATTGTGAAATTGTGGAAGGTGGCAGAGCATTTTTGTTGTATTTTTATGCATGATAGTAAAGGGATATGCTATCTAGATAAGGAGGAAAATGGAATGTGGGAGAGGCAAGTGGATAGTTTTGAACCTCTCTCCCCACCTTTAGCTGTAATCTGGAACATTTCAAATGAAACAGTGTTCACGTGACACAGTTTTATAATGCTGTCTTAATTCCCATTGAATCCTACATTTGCATAGAGTTTTGGAATTTTCAAACATGATGATGCACATCCGCCTTATAGGAACAAAGAGTATACACACACACACACACACACACACACACACATATATATATATATATATATATATATATATATAGTTGCAAAGGTTACACTGCAAGTTAGACAAGAACTAGGACTGATTTTACCATTTACTCATTAACTCTTGAATAAGGTTTCAGCGGCTTATAGTTCACCATTTAAAAGTTTTTTTTTAATGTTTATTTATTTTTGAGAGAGTGGGGAGAGAGAGAGAGACAGAGAGACAGAGAGAGAGAGACAGAGAGAGAGAGAGAGAGAGAGAGAGAGAGAGAGAGAGAGAGAGGCAGAGCATGAGTGCGGGAGGGGCAGAGAGAGAAGGCGACACAGAATTCAAAGCAGGTTCCAGGCTCTGAGCTGTCAGCACAGAGCCCAACTCGAATCAGGATCAAACCCAGGATCCGAGAGATCATGACCTGAGCCAAAGTCAGAGGCTTAACCAGCTGAGCCATCCAGGTGCCTTTCATAGTCCATCATTTTTAAAGATAATTTAGTGCAGCCTGTAAGTCCGCAGATGTTAAAACTAATGTCTATAATAAAGATAACATGCCTACAGCTACAAGAAAGGACTAGCTCAAAACTGGTGTCTAGATGCATTACTTCACATTGCTTTTGTGAATACTCTCCTTATCTTCATAATTGATTTTGAAATTAAATTCAGTCAGTGTTTCCTACCACGTCTGCACTTGTGTCCATGTGAACGTGCCATGGAGCAGGCTTCTGTGCACACAACTGACTTAGCTCTGCTTCTCTGGATGGCTTGGAATTGAAGCAAATAACTTGGGTGTGAATGCATGTAAAGCCGTATGTTGATGAAGTGCAACTGACATCATCAAAGCACAACTTTCTTTTTGTTTTTCATCATCTTTTAAAAATATATTCAAGTCAGGGTGATCTTCCTCTGCTGTTGGATGAAAACTCTTCCACACCAAATGCCTTGTACACACACTTTTTTTTTTTTTTACAAAAGAATATTCTACATCTACTTTATGTCACTAAGTCTCATTTCAGAAATCAGAATGCCTAATACAAAATATTAAGACTCTGAATTTTACTTAATATTAAAACCACTTCTCCTTCAGTATGAACTTTACTGAGAATGGAAGTCTATAGTAGAAAGGGGAGCATGATCAACTTCTTGTTTAATTCTTTATCTGTGCTTTTCTACCCCTACTTCACCTGCTGGGGACATTCTGACACCTTCAGGGGCCAGGAAGGGTGAGGGTAAAGTAGTAAAGGCAAGTGAAAACTTTTATTTAAATTGTATAATAGCAAGCTGTTTTTATGCTTTCTGGGAGTCAAAGATGTTTAAAGTGGATCTCTCCCTCCCTCTCCCCTTTCCTCCCTCCCTCTTCCTTCCTTCCTTCCTTCCTTCTTTCCTTTCTTTTCTTTTCTTTTTTCTTTTCTTTTCTTTTCTTTTCTTTTCTTTTCTTTTCTTTTCTTTTCTTTTCTTTTCTTTTCTTTTCTTTTCCCTCCCTCCCTCCCTTCCTTCCTTCCTTCCTCCCTTCCTTTCTTTCCTTCCTTCCTTCCTTCCTTCCTTCCTTCCTTCCTTCCTTCCTCCCTTCCTTCCTTCTTTCATAGTGCTATCAGAAACTCTGTACAATTTTCAGGTTGTTGGTTTTTTTCCCAACTACAGTTCAGGTGACCTGAGCTAGCAGATGCATTTTTGTCTACTGGGATTTGTACAGCCTAAGTGACCCAACTGGACAACATCCATTATAGACCCAGGCTGGTTCTTCTCCTTTCAGAAGGTCTCCATATATCTATAAGAAACACCTACATATCCCTTGTTCTGACCAAATCTTAGAGGTTGCTAGGCTTATTACAAAGTAGCAGCTCCAAAAGTAGCACTTCTTGGGCTCTCTCTCTTTCTGTGGCGAAAGTCACACTAACCACAGAGGGGTCATAGCTACTGAGTAGACCCAGGGTGATGTCTTACACTAGAAATAAGATGAAACAATTAGGACTCCTGAGCCTTTCTTCAAGGAATTGGGCAAATCAGAGCCTAAGACTAGCTCTTTCTTTCATTTTTCTTTTAAGTTTTTTTTTTAAATTTTATTTCACATTTAGGATTCCATTTGGTAAAGGCAAAATGAAAATTGTTAGTAGAGTTTGACACCTGAGATAGAAATCAGACTATGGATGCCTAAGAAACAATAGCTGGCTCTTTCAAAATGACAACAAAATGTTAAAAAGTAAACATGGAAGGTAATATGTGTAAAGAATCTTAGCTTTTTTTCAGTGAGAAAACAGTTTTTGTATATAATCAGAGATATAGTAATGTCAACACAATGCATAGAAAGTTATTTTGGTAAGACATTGAGTTTTGTTATGTAGACAGATTACACACAAAGCAAAAAAAAAAAAAAAAAAAGGAAGGAAGGAAGGGAGAGAGGGAGGAAGAACCCTTTGCATAGTGTAGGTGGAAGCAATCAATGGCAAAAGAAACATGACTGCATCAAAAGTTGAGCAAGCTTTGCTAAGATTTTAACACATGTCGTAGCTTTTCAAACTTAAGAAAAGCTCTTTCTAAAGAAAAGTTATTTTCAAATAATTCTTATAAAATGCTCTCTTCTCTCCATTTGCCTATCCCTTTTTATATATTTTATATAGCTGAGGAATCCAAAAGTTGTAGAATTGATTTACAGATTTGCCTCTGGTGTTTGTTTTTTAATTTGTTTGTTTTTTGTTTTGAGTACAGTTGGCCCATTTTTTAACTTCTGCATATGATGATTTAAAACCTTGCTTTAGGGGCACCTGAGTGGCTCAGTCGGTTGAGCGTCCGGCTTCAGCTCAGGTCATGATCTCACAGTTCATGGGTTTGAGCCCCACATCGGGCTCTGTGCTGACAGCTCAGAGACTGGAGCCTGCTTCAGAGTCTGTGTCTCCCTCTCTCTCTGACCCTCCCCTGCTCGCGCCATCTCTCTGTCTCTTAAAAAAACAACATAAAAAATTTAAAAGTTTGCTTTAGAAATTTTCCTGTCTTATATATTGGTGTGTGGTTGAAATTCATTTTTAATATATTGCAATGTGTGATTTATAGTCAAGGGTATGGATATTTGGGAATTGGAGAAGCCATTCCTGCAGCAAAATAGATGTTTATTAGATGCTGAGATAATAAATAGATGGAAAAAAAACAAATTTAGGCATGTTATAGGCTAACATCATTTGTGAGTTGCAATGAAGATCTTATCTCCAGTCAGTACTGGCTTTGGAGATGATCAGGAGAAGGAATATATTTACAGAATCGTAGATACAGATTTGTCTTCCCAAACTTGCACAATTATAATTCTCTAATCAGATTGCCTCCTCCAAACCAAACTAAAATTTTAGATATTTATGGTTGCCCTTTAAAGTTTTCAAAATAAAAATTTTAAAGTCATTATTTCCTTTATTTAACATGGAAAGTCTTCATATTAATATGCATTTTCAATACTATTTATTAAGTGGAAAAAATGTCCTTTTTTATTTTGAAACCATTCATTTGATATGATCATTACTGAGGCAAAATTATAGGGGCACCTGGGTGGCTCAGTTGGTTAAGTGTCCAACTTCTGCTCAGGTCATGGTCTCAGGGCTCATGAGTTTGAGCCTGGTGTCAGGCTCTGTGCTGACAGCTCAGAGCCTGGATCCAGCCTGCTTTGGATTCTGTGTTTCCCTCTCTCTGCCTTCCCCTAACCCCCCACCCCCCGGCAAGTAAATAAATATTAAAAAATTTTTTGATGTAAAATTACAAATACAGTTTACACATCATTACATTTGTAATCTTTTCTCCCCAGTCATCAGTTTTTCTTTTTCCTGAATTAAGCTCTTCCAGAGTCAGGCAAAGCACTCCAGTGTCAGTGATGAGGAAGAATATTTTGTACTTTGTCAATTCAAATAAATCCCAAGCTAGTAAATGACAAGCTATGTTGTTAGCAAGGATTAATGACCAGTGATATCTAAAAACAGGGCCTGTATATACACAATCACAAGTAGTGCTGATAGTATTTTAAAGAGTAGATATTTTTTAAATCCATCTTTCCTTTGGCATGCATGGTTTGAGAGCATCCAATACCTTTATTCTCCTCGATTTTCTACCATTGGTTCTATTTGAAACTGTTCTGAAATGCAAGCCACTTTCTCTGCCTGATGCCCACTGGGAACCAAGTATTTTGTTAATTACTATAAAAACATTGTTCTAACTATAGGACACGTTTTGAGGGCAAGTAAAGCCAAATTATTCATTAAGTATAGAATACCTTTAAGGAGAAGGGCAGTAAAATGAGGATCTTACCTAATGCTCACACACTAGCATTACATGATCAGTGACCATTTTATTTACTTGATTACCGTCCTTTCAACACAATAGCAACCTGAAATGGAAAACACATTTTTTCCCTTCAAGTACCATTTACAATCAAATTTGTTTGTAAAAGATAACAAAAAAATGACCCAAAGTGCTTATATCCCATCTGATAATAGTGAAGCATGTATTGTGGGAAAGACTACCTAAGTTCCGGTGCAGCCTCTTCTATTAGGTAGCTGTGTGGCCAAAGCAATTCCTAAGTTGATACTACTTGAGCATCAGTATTAAACAGCAGTACTTAACACTATTATTGTTCCTCGCATACTTGCACTTGCCTCAGGTAGTTATTTTTGTAAAAATGAATGATATAAAGCACGTAGAACATATAGCTTTTCTGGCACATGGCAAACATTTGATGAATAATCAGTGGTAATATTTTCTTGTAGATTATGTTGCTGTTCAGGTATCACTCAGTCAGTCAGCCATTATTTAGTGACCATACCAGATACTGAGAGAAGCTTTGGAAGCAGGGATTGGCAAGCAGTCACAGTCTCTGTTTTCAAGAGCTTTCCATCGGTATGGAAGATAGACAAACGACAGAATCAAATGAACTAATTGCAAAGCTTAACACATTTTATAAATAAATAATAAAGGGATCAAAAAAGAAAAAAAAAGTGGTGCGGGATCTATATTAGCTAAGATATTAGAAATGGAATCACCAAGAAAGGACCATTTACTAAAACCAATTATCTGTTTAAGGGATGAGAGATGTGTAAAGAAGGTGAGGAAAAGCATCCAAGCAGGTGAACAGCATGTTTAAATGTCATGAGAAGGGAAAACACTTAGAATGTTAACAACAACATCAACATCAGCAGCAGCAATAACAACAAGAGCAACAAAACCTGATAGACAAAGGCAGCTAGAGCAGCTTGTGAGGGGAGGGGACATCATGTCCCGCAGATGTAGTCAGGGTTCAGCTCACTGAAGATACCGTAGGTCTCTGTAAGGATTTTTGGATTTCATTATGTGGAATGGGAAGCCATCTGAAAGGTTTTAAGTAAAGGTATAGCATGACATAATTTACATTTAAAACATCTTGTGCTGCTTTATGGGCAACTATATCCAAACATTTTCCCACCCTATTAAGTTAGTGAAGGAAGCAGGGATTTGACCTTAGTAGTTTTTCTCACAACTAGGTGTTTAACTATTGTTCAATGTTGTTTGTGCTTCTACAACTGTTATTATCTATCCCCTCTCATAAGTACTTTGGGCCATCTTTAGTTTCTTTGCACAAACAAATCTAATTGTATAGACTTTTTGAGGGAAAAATGTATTTGCCATTTAATTTTCTGTTGTGTTGAAAAGAAAGAACATGCTTACTACTGTGTAACTCTATGATGTAGACATTAGGCCACACCATTTTCCCTTTGCTGCTCTTCCTCTGATAGGCTGTTCTATTCTTAATTTGGATTCATCTTGCACTGAATCATATGTCTTGTAATCACAACAATATTTTTATAATAATTAACAAAGTATTTGGTTCCTAACTGGTATCAGGAAGAGAAAATATCTTGCACTTCAAGTCAGTTTCAAATGGAACCGGTGATAGACATCTGAGGAGAAAGAAGATACTGAATGTGCTCAAACCATGTCAAAGGAAAGATGGATTTTATTTTTAAGAATATTCTTTAAACAGTATCAGGACTACCTGTCCCTTTTTTAGACATCACTGGATGTTAATCCTTGCTAACAACATAGCTTGTCATTTACTAGCTCAGGGTTTATTTGAATTGACAAAGCACAAAATATTCTTACTCATCACTGTCACTGGAGCTCTTCATGTGGCTCCAGAAGAGCTTAATGCTGGAAAAAGAAAAATGATGACAGGGAAAGATTTCAAATGTAATGATCTATAAACTGTATTTGCAGTTTTTCATCAATAATGATGGTATCAAACGGATGGTTTCAAGAGAAAAAAAAAACACTCTTCGTAATCAATTGGCAAATAACATGGCAAATATATATTCATAGGAAGACATTTCAAGTTAAAGAAAAATATTTTTTACATTTTGTTTTG
Organism: Mungos mungo; assembly: GCA_004023785.1. Classification (NCBI taxonomy): domain Eukaryota; kingdom Metazoa; phylum Chordata; class Mammalia; order Carnivora; family Herpestidae; genus Mungos; species Mungos mungo. Next base: position 604,629 of record PISW01000149.1, on the reverse strand, counting down.
AAAATTGTAAAGAGCAGGGGAGCCTGAGTGACTGAGTCAGTTAAGTGTCTGACTTTGGCTCAGGTCATGATCTTGTGATTTGGGAGTTCGAGCCCCACTTGGTGCTCTGGGTTAACAGCTGAGATTCTGTGTCTGCTCTGAATTCTGTGTCCCCATCTCTCTCTGACTCTGCTCTGTCTCTCTCTCTCTCTCAAAAATAAACATTAAGACATTTTAAGAAAAAAAATTGTGAAGAGCAATCATAAATGATAAAAACTTAAACTTGGTTTAGGGGCGCCTGGATGCCTTGGTTAAGTATCAGAATTCTAGATTTTGGCCAATGATCTTGCAGTTTGTGAATTCAACCCAGTTTTGGGCTCTGTGCTGACAGTGTGGAATCTGCTTCAGATTCTCTGTTTCCCTCTCTCTCTCTACCCCTGCCCTGTTTAGGCATGCTCTCTCCCCATTTCTCTCAAAAATAAATAAATGAACATTAAAAAAAAAAAAACACTTTAACTTTGTAAGTTTTGTGAAGTAAATCAAAATTATGACTGAGCCAGTCCTACATGTAATTTGAGAGATATATTTCCTCTCCCAATCATCTCCAGTCTGAAAGCTACATTGGGACTTTGGGTCTTTCATTCTGGTTTTAAATTATATATATATATATATATATATATATATATACAAATCATCAAATGAGATTAAGTGATTAAATGTTAATAAAAGTACATTTCTACTTTTGCTATACAAAAGTAAGTATACCTAACATTTCTATCATAGTTCTCCTATATCCATTGTTCTGTGGTGCTGCTGAATTAGTGCTACTCATGGTGAAGACAACTGTAGTATTAAAGAGACTGGAGCACAGTCTTCTTAGTGGAGACAGGAAGTGGACTGATGTAGCTTCTGAGGTTGTCCAGGTAAAAACTGAGGACAGCTTCAGCTAGGGTGGTAGCAATTCAGAGATTAAAAAGGCAATGATGTTAAGATACATTTTTCTCATGTATAATGTAGAAATTTAATGTAGGAATTATAGGACTATAGCCACTTTTTTGGGGGGGGGCTCATAGTGTCAATGGTTTTCCCATTCAATGCTTATTCATTTTAATTCCAACAATAAACTCTATTGAGGGAATTCAGCAGGATGATAGACTAAAAATACCTTTAATTTGACTAGTTCACTTTAACGATATGATTGACCAAAAAAAGTTGATTTGGAGAATTTACGATATTTTCAGTTTGCTTATCGACACAGATCAGTGGGTGGTAGAGATGTATAAAATTAAATGTAATGATTTCCAAAAATTGAAGCTAATGTAATCTATATTTTATTAATCCTTTTCTCAGATGAATAACTAACACAAGGCACTAAAATAATCTCTAGGTCTAAGTACATTGACATCAAATTAATCTCAGACATACCCTCTTTAAGAAATGATTGAGGCCAGTGTGCTTAGGAAGGTGGGAGGTCTAATAGTTATGGAGAGACAGAAAGTCAGTTATATTTTCACCAAGTGTCTGCAGAAAATGTTTCAGATTAGACAATTGAGTTTACATGGGATTAATAATAACCTAAGATTAGATAAGTAAGTGAATTCATTCAAAATCAGCTTTGTCCCTTAGCCTTCCATCCACTGATTTCTTCTCTTCTTGTCATTCTTGGTCCTATGTTAATACTTAATTTTTATAATGTTTATTTATTTACTTTTAGAGAGAGAGATAGGCAGAGAGAATCCCAAGCAGGCTCAGCAGAGCTGGACATGCGTCTCAACCCCACTGAGATCATTACCTGAGCCAAAATCAAGAGTCAGATGCTTAACCAACTGAGCCACCCAGGCGCCCCAATATTTAAATATCTGTTAATATTTAAAAATTTTCCTATGCTCCAGGGATTCCCACTCACTTATTCAGACTGAGAAAGGAGGTTAGCAAAAATGGAAAGAGAACCTAAGTGAATGATCCTGGAAACCTCTGAAGACCATCAGAAAAGAAAGGGAAATGGCTGTCCTGGGCTTCCACAGAGGGACTTTGTTAATCCTGCTGAAGAGATTCGGAAAGGCTCTTGTTTCTCTTTCCTATCTAGAGGCCACCACTAGTCTAGAGATAACACATTTGTAATACAAATGTGTTTCAATAATAAGCCAATAATCAAGAATGTCAAACATGCTTATAAACTTCCCTGGGTCTTTTTTTTATGTTTATGTTTATTTACTTTTTTTTTTTTTTTTTGAGAGAGAGACAGCAAGCACAAGCAGGGAAGGGGCAGAGAGAGAGAGGGGGAGAGAGAATCTCAAGTAGACTAGGCACTGTCAGCACAGAGCCAGATGCCCATGAACCATGAGATCATGACCTGAGCCGAAACCAAGGGTGGATGCTTAAGGGACTGACCCACGCAGGCACCGTCGTGCCCCCAAACTACCCCTCCCACCCCACCCCACCCCCGCCTCCCGGCATTCCCTCAGATGGGACACTTTCTCCTTCCCACCCATTATCAAAACCTGAGGTGCCTCCTCTCCTTGTATCTGCAGCAGTTTGGGGGGAGGATTGTTGTAAAGATGGATAAATCCATTAAATATATCACTTTTCTGATAGCACTGCATACCAGCTTTAAACTTAGTGGCTTTAAGCAACAACACTCATTTACTTGTTCAGAAATCTGCCCTTTGGGGAGATGCTGGCAGGGTCAGCTCTCCTGTTTGTCACAACATTACCTGGGGCAGATTCGCTGGGGGTTCACCATCCCCGTATGAGATAGCTCAGTTGCTCTCAAGGGCACCTGAGGTAGTGCTGGCTGTCAGCTGGGACCCGGTTCTGGAGGCCTCTGTTCCTCCTCCTTATGGTGTGGTAGCCAAGCTTCAAAGCATGTGTCAGAAGAGAACCAGACAGAATGTGTATCATCTTCTGTCTAACCTGAGGAATAGTACAATGTCACTGGTGTTGTAGCCAGTCTGCCCAGAAACACAATGTCAAAGTCATGATAGGTAGAGCAAGTGGGATGAGTGAAATTGTTGCAGCCATTTTCAGAAAATACCATTTTTCATCACTAATTTTTCTTAGATACCACCTAAGTTTTCATGTTTGATGGTACACAATTGCTTTATCTTCAGGATGTTACATCAGAGAGTCAGGTGTTAGGTTTTCTGTGAGGTTGCCATGTAGATATTACCAAAAACCAAAGTTCTATTAGAAACTGGAACTAGTATTATTTGTGGTAATTGTTTTGTATTTTTTTTGCATCATTATTTACTGATTAGATGAAGATATATTAGGATTCCAAAAACTCTGAAGGCATTTCGGTTTGCTAAAGCCACATGCGCGCGTGTGCCCACCCCTCCTCCACCCCCCTCCCCCCAACACACAGGACCTCAGGTTACTTTCCCCTCACCATGTTGCTTTGCATTTCTGAGATGTCCTCCTGGCTAAAACACTCCGACTGTGCTCTGGGTCAGGTCACGATGTCAATTCCCAGAACCCAAGAGCAGAAAGGATGCTGTCCCTACCTCCACACACACCCAGCATGCACACTAATGGTATGGACAAAGTTCCTGGAGCCCCCGGAGACTGGCTCCTGGAGGGGACGGGCAGCAGCAAAGAGAGAAGAGGTGGGGTGAGGTGGGGTGGGTGTGGGGCCAGCACAGGCAAAAAAGGAAAGAGAGGGTCACTGGGGGTGGGGTGGAGGGAGGAGTGGTGTCCGCACTGCGCACAGCCAGGGTCGCAGCCCCTCTGCCTGCCTGTGACTTCCGTCCACCTCCAACCACGCCCAGTAGTGGCTCGTCCATTTCAAGGGGTTGTCACCTGCCGCAGAACCGACTTCGCCAAACCCCCCCTCAACTGGAGCGGACTCAGGGTCGTTTTGTGTCCTCCCCTACCACCGCTCAGGTTTGAGACCTCCCTCCGGTTTAACGTTGGGAAAGGTTGGGGCTCTCGGCTCCGGGATGCTGGCGGTCTGTGGCCTCCGCGCACCCGGCTCCAAGTGGCTCTGGGTGGGACTCTAGGAGGTCTGTGGCCTTTCAGCCTATGGAGGCCTGGCCAGGCTCCCTGACGCCCCTGCGTCGCCCAGGGCGCCCTTGATCAGGAGTGAGTGGAGAGGACTGAAGGCGTGGGAGCCCAGGTTTAGTATCCTGCACCGAGGAAGAGAGACCAGGACAAAGCCGTCAGTCTCCTGACGGAGGAGCTCACGCGGAGCAGCCACGCATTTGCTCCAACAAGAGACTCAGCACCCGAGCAAGCTGCGGTCCGCTGGTCTGGTTAAAACAAAAGTTTTTAAATACTGCGGGCTCCTGGGTGGCTCAGGCAGTGGAGACTCTGGCCACTTAGGTCATGATCTCACAGTTCCTGGGTTCCAGCCACACCCACCCCCTTGGAATTCTTTGTCTCTCTCTCTCTCCACCACCCACACTCTGTCTCTCTCTCAAAAATAAATTAACATTTGAAAAATATGCAAAGTAACTTGAGAAAGGGTGATGAGGTTGGGGGCCAAGAAAGGAAGGGAAAAGGGTTAAAGCCAGCAGAGGTGCGAAAGAGGGGGGTGGGGCCACAACTTCTGCATTTGGGGTCCGCCATGAACCACAGCCTTCATGTTTCATAGAAATGATAAAATCTGCTGAAAAAGTTGTCTTCATCCTCATTTCATCCTCCTATTCCTCAATTCAAGTATCTAGGACTAGCTTCTATGCAAGCAAACTTATTTCCATACTACTTCCTCAGAAAAGCCGAGGATATAGGCCTGGTACGTTTCTCGGTGTTTTCTGTTGTAATTGTCAGAAACTTTTTCAGAAAAGTGTTACTTTACATTTTTATTAAAAGTTGTGCACATTTTATAGTAATAATCTACTCATTTTTATTTCTTTGGTACATAGGTATATATCACATTAAGGAAAATCATGATAATGTATTTAGTATGATATCGTCCACAGGGTTACCCTACAATTCAACCTTTTTGTCAGAAGTTATGATTTTATATCATTCCTAGGAGAGGTTTAATCAAATAATTGAATCAGAAATTCTTTCCATTCAGGTTTGAGAGACTTTGCCTTCACTTCCTAACTTAATTACCATATCTTTCATATCCTAACCCTGAAAATTAATCCTCTAATTTGAACTTGAATCTTCTTATACTAATTAAATAACTTCCCTGCTGCTTTAAGTAATTAATCAAAGTTCTGTATTTAAGCAGGAAATTTAAGTTTTTGAAACATGTAAGTCTTATTAAGCCAAGATTCAAAGAATTTTGGACTTGACTTTTTTCTGCCATTTATTGCTTTCTAACTTTCCAAGTGGAAAATACACCTTACCCCTTCGACTTCTATATTTGTTCATATCTTGAAAGAAAGATCTCGAAAAGAAAGAGGAGAGAGCTTATCAGAAATCAGAAACTCCAGTTAAGAAATGGCACAAAATACCATCATCCAGTCCATAAGAACAGTTCCATTACCCTAAAATTCCATCTGTGATGCTATTTTGTAGTCAACTCTTGCCCCTTCCCTTGACACTTGATAGCCACTGATCACCTTTCTATGTCATGATTTTGCCTCTTCCATAATGCCACATAAATGCAGTAATGAAACATTTATCCTCCTAGGTATGGCTCTTTTCACTTAGGAAAATGCTTTTAAAGTCAATCTATATTTTTGCATGAATTCGTAGCTCATCCCTCTTTATGGCTGAGTATCGTTCCATTGTATGGATGTACTATAATTTGTTTAAACATTACTCTGTGCGAAGACATCTCTGTAGTTTCCAGGTTTTATAAATAAACCTATTATAAACTCTCTTTAGGGGGTGTTACAGAAGTGGTAAAGTTTTTGTTGGATCTAGAAGGTTGAATTGCAACTTACCAAGTAGAAATGTTAAATGAGACACTTGGATGTTGGAAAGATAATGAAGAAAAAGAAAAGAAAAACTTTCAGCCTAGAATCTACCCAGTCTTAAGGCTTTCTGAGTCTGTTTTGTTTGTTTGTTTGTTTGTGTTTGTTTTTGTTTTTAACCAGTCTAGGGCATGGCAGGAATGAAGAAAGACACTGCACGTAAAGCATCCCACGTGTAGTTCAATGCTATATTGTGTTGGCCATCGTCAGAACTGCAACTGGATTCAACAGTACTTTTTGAGCACACCCAGTATGCCAAACACCATGTTGGTAGTAGTAGACAGATGACCTGACCACCCAGTTCCTGGATCTCAGCCCAGTGTTTTATGGAATCCAGATCTATAAAAGGAGAAACACAGAAGGTGTGGTATGAACACAGCACACAGATGTAACAGCAGCCTCCATTGTGCATGGTGGGCTAGTCAATGGATGGAGATAGGTGAAGATATAGATAGATAGATAGATAGATAGATAGATAGATAGATAGATAGATGTCAGTCCTTAGAGTTAGTGCAGGGTACTGGAAAGATCATAAACTTTGGGGCCAAAGATAAGTTCAATTTTATTATTCATATGGCTAATAAATAAATCAATAGTCCTTGGGCAAGTCACTTCACTTCTTAAACCCTTCAGGATTTGTCATTCTTACAATAGAGAAAATAAAGAGGAAAAGCTTTTCAAGGTCATATAGGACAAAATGGTGAACTGCCCAAGCTGCCCAGGCCAGGTGTTCCCCACTCCTACTTCCCTTCTTTCCCTCTGCATAACAATGACCACAAGTCACCCTACCCCTATACATCCAATCAGCTTTAAACACCTCTGCCCGGGATGGGTGGGCTTCTTTTAACTTTATAAGCATGCTGTAATCTTTGTTCTGGCCTCAGTCTTTGAGGCAGGATCCCACTGAGCCCACCGGCATAATAAAGCTGTGTCCTCCTCGTTCTCCACTTGCCGCTTGAGTTTTCTCCAGTCTCGGTCTATTTTTTCCGCAACACTTAATGTATAAAAATCACTTGACACATTCACTCACTCACTAACATATTCATTCAACAAATATTAACATTATTTAATTCCACAGATCAGATGGGACAGGAGCTAAAACCAGAAGTACATGAAATAAATAATTAACTTTGGATGATGATAAATTATGTATATTTAATTAAGTAGGGCAATTTTGATACAGAGTGACAGAAGAGGAAATGTTAGGCTGGGTTGTTGAGGAAATACTTCCTAAGGAGGGGATATTTTAGCTAAAATGTGAATGATGGAAAGGAGTCAGCTATGCTCGGTGGATTGTCCTATGAACCTAACGAATGATCTTATGTTTTTGCCCAGAAAAGTAAGTATCAAATCATTAGGTCAAGAAGATTATTTTATTTTTGGGATACATCATAATTATCCTTAGACTTTGTTAATATGCAGATCCTAGAGCTCCAACTCCCACTTGCCCTCTTAGTCTATTACAGACTGAAGGTCTAATTTCCAACCTTTGCAAAACAATCCAATTGCAGCTGTCTTTCCAACTCATTATCCCATTTGGATTCCAAAGAACCACCAGATGCATTGCTGTGCTTCCAACAGCTTCGTACATGGAAGGGCTGACAGTATCCTAAGGTCTTGAAAGGTAGAATCAGAAAGATGCCCTGAACTTATTCTGACTATTGACCATAAATCAGGCCCTTCCAATAGCAGCCCTTTCTTTTTTGTGGGCCTAAAAAGATTAGGAAAATACCATGGATCACTATTGATTGGATAGTTAAAATAATCCCATCTGTTTGGCACCTGCCTTGTATCAATAATGTTGCAATTAATGTCATCAATGTAATCAAAAGGATTTGATTTCTATGGCCCTTGTTAGATGTTATCAGATTGACATTTTAACTGATTGGGTCAGTTTACCTTACTGCCAGCCCTGACTCAGGGTATCAGTCTGATCAGTAGTCTCCCCTTGTCCATTGGAGGTATGTTCCAAGATTATCAGTCGATGCCTAAAACCACAGATAGTACAGAACACTATATTACTGTGTTTTTTTCCTACATATACATACCTATAATAATGTTTAATTTATTAATTAGGCACAGTAAGAGAATAACAACATGATAGTAAAAGAGAAGAATTATAACCAAACACTTTAATTAAAATTATATGAATGTGGTCTCTCTCAAAATATCTTCTTGCACTGTACTCATCTTCTTTGTCTTGTGATAATGTGTAAAATGCCTATGTAGTAAGATGAAGTGTGGTGAATTATGTGTTAGGCTACTCTTAACTTTTGGATGATACTTCAGAAAGATCATTCATTTTGGACTGTGGTGGACCTCAGGTAACTGAAATTGTGGAAAGCAAAACCGAGGATAAGGCAGGTTATACTAAATATCCCAATTATATACTCAATGAATATAAGGTTTTCAATTAATTTTTTTGCTTGAAAAAACTGATGCTTATTTTACCTGCATACTTTCATTTAATATCTAATTTCATCTTTCCCCTCCAAATAGCTTAACAAATTCTGGAGATATTATACCAGTTGTCTTTTTGTAGGCTCAGTTCTGCCCTCTCTTTGTCTCAGTAACTGGCTATAGAGTTATATCTACAAATCTTTAGTGGCCATGACATGAAAAATGGAAGCTGACTTCTAACAGGGAAGGTGCAAGTGGGAAGATAGTCCCTATCCTGGGGTTTTTTTCTGGGCTGTGAAATGGACTGTCCTTAAGGATTTGCACTCTGAGCCTCCTTCTCTTTGTTGCTCTTCCCTTCTTACTTGGATAACTATGGGAGTGATGTTACCTCAGCATTCAGAGCAGCCTCCCAAAGGTAAAAAGCCCCTGAGGGTTTTCAGCTTGAGACTTTCTGCAGAGAATAGAGAGGATTCAGTATCTCCCTTTGCTTGGGGGATAGTAGGCAGTCAGCATTACCTGCCCTTATGTCAAGCTTCACTTTCTGGGAGAAGGAGGGGAAGTAGTTTTTCATTAAATATAAAATTACAAAATATAGAATTTACAGTGATGTGTAAAAACTAAAAATGCCCCTTTCAAAAAGTATCCAACATTAAGTTTAATGTGTTTTTAGTAATTTTATATAATTTTCTTTAAAAAATGAAATAATGAAATACATAAAGTCTTAGAAAACAACATAATGGACACTAGTGTACTCAAGAATCCATCTTTGTCAAAACTTAACATTTTGCAATATTTCAATGTTTTCTCTGCCTATTCAAAAACATACAACCACAATTAAGGTGGTTGATTTTTGTAACAAAGCACAATTATACTTTTTATAATTGTTTTAAACTTGTGCTTTTTATTCAGAATACATCATTTTTTTTCAAGTTAGCATGTGTAAGATCATGTTTCTCAACCTAGGATACACATTATAATTAAAGAGCTTTGGAAACAGTACCCACACAAGCACTCACACCTGTAGATTTTCTGATTCAGTTAGTTTGGGGGTGGTTAAAAGTCCCCAGATTGATCAGATAGGCAGCTGGTCTGGCAACTGTTAATGTGGATATGCCTCCTTTACTTATTATTTTTTTTAACTGTTGGATGTACCAGAAGTTATTTTTTCACAACTTGTTGATGGATGTTTAGGTGAGGTTTAGTTTAGCAGAATCTGGCTTAGTTATTTTTTCCCCAAATATACTGAGTCCTAATGTAGCTTCAGTGACTGATAGCAGAGGCACTCCTGAAATTCTGGAACACAGAACCTGGACCTAATTTGCCTGGGCTCAAAGCTAGTTTTAGTAATAAGGAACCATGGCAAGTGATACGTGCTTAGATCTGACCCCAGAAAAGGCAGGTGCATCTACTCAGGGCTAATCTCCATGTTAATTTATAGCAGGCTGGTACTCCTGCATTTGTGCTTATTTAAGCTGATTACCATTGTACCCAGACTGCCCTGGTAGCTCAGTTGGCCGTTTGGCTTGAGGGATAAACATCACTAGCTTTCCTGCCTCATGGATTAAATGTTTGGTTGCCTGCTCTACTCCTGAGGAATTTCATGGAAAATTCCTGGGGGAAACAAAACATGGGACAGATAAATATGAGATCCTTCGTGGTGCTCCTGAATTCAAGGTTAGAGGAAATGCTGTATTTTACCATTCAGTCTCCCAAAACTTGACATTGCATGCACGTGTGAACTAATATGCTTCTCAAAATTTTTGTCTATGCTATAAAAACAAGCAGAACATCTGACATAAATGCAAGTAAAGGGAATTAAATTTAAATTTAAGGGAATTGAATTTTTATCTAGACTTTTGGTTTCTAGGAGAGGCTGGTTCCTATAAATGAGTATGTATTTGAAAAGAAATCGTGGTTGCACAAAGATAGGGCTGGGAATGGGGTTTTTTTCAGGGTTGCTTTCTCTCCACCGTGTCCAGTTTCTCCCCTTTGCTGAGACTCTGGTTTTAAATTCCAACCTGAGCTTCTTTGGAAGACAAAGCAATCCTACTAGGTAAAACAGTCATTATTGCTGGCAAAAAAATATGTATTTGAGGCAAACTTATCCTTCTCTATCCTTGGCAAGGCCTGAATCTGCCTAACTTTATTTTTTCACATATATTTACTCAGTGACAGATACGCGCCAGGTACTGTGTTAGAGGGTGGGGTCATTGGTGAACAAAACAAGTACGGTGTCATCTTTCATCGAATGAGCAGTCTCCTGGAAAAGCAAATGAAAACCTCATAGTCGGAATACAATTAGGAAAAATTTTTCCCTTTTCTTTGTTTTACTCTCCTTTTTCCCTTCTCTGTGGATTTCCCTCAATTTCTTCATTCCTTTCTCTGCCCTCCCCCCTACCCCATCCTGGGAGGAAAAGCATCTGGGGCCCTTGCAGATGAAGTATCTGAATCTGTGGGAAAGTGGCATGATGCATCCCCTTCTACAGGTGAGTGAGAAGGTTTCACAGCCCGCAAGAAAGAAATTAAATTATACCAAGTAAGAGAGCAGCAGGTAGGCCAAGGGGATAAGTGGAAGCAGGTGGGCTGAGCTAAGAACTGGGCTGGGAAGATGCAAGTGCAGAGTAGGTGTGGGAGGCTACCTGATTCAAATATGTGAAACCATAAGCCATAGATAGGATTTTAGAAAGAGTATATTTTTAGAGCCATAATTCTTTACTGAAGAAATGCAAGTCATACAAACTGTCCCTTGGATATAGTGAGCACTTGGCTCAGTTTATGAGCTGAGGCTGAAGAAACAGGTTTACAAATGAGTCACTTCACACAGGGTGTCTTGGTCATAATAGATTTTTAAGTTGTAACAGAGCAAACTGTTCTGTCTCAAATCCCCCCTTGAGGCATTATCGGAGTCAGACCTCTGGATTAAAAGGGCCACGAAATGATCCTGGAGGTGGTGAGTTGGTGCACAGCAGGAATCAATAAGCTTTTTTCTGTAATGTGCCTGTTAATAAATATCTGAGGTTCTGTGGACCATAAGGTCTCCGTCATAGTTACTCAACTTTGTTGCTGTAGCTCAGGAGAAGGTTTGGTCTGGGTGTGGCTGGATTCCAATGAAAGTTTATTGACAAATAGAGGTTATGGGCCAGATCTTCCCGAGGGCTGTAGTTTGCCCTCCCCTGCGTTAGTGGAGGAGCACAGATATGGGAGGCAAGAGTTACAGGTGTTGATCCCAACGTTGCCCCTCTTTGAGATGTACCTTGGACAAATCCCATTGTGTCTTGGCGTGTACTGTCTTTCCAGGGGAAAATCATAACTCTTTCATATGTCTGGGCGTTGGTGAGAAGGATATGAAATTACAGTGATGGAAATCCTTTACTGAGCTTTAAAAGTTTCATGCAGTCTAAGGAGACCGTATTTTATTGTCCAACTTTGGCATTAAAGAGTAAGATTTTGTGGGGCACCTAGTGACTCAGTCTGTTAAGAGTCGAACTCAATCTTGGCCTAGGTCATGATCTCATGTCCTTGAAATTGAGCCCTACATCAGGCTCTCCATTGACAGAGTGGAGCTTGTTTGGAATTCTCTCTCTCTCTCTCTCTCTCTCTCTCTCTCTCTCTCTCTCTCTCTCTGATCCTCTTTTTCTCTCAAAATAAATAAATAAAATGTTAACAAAGAAACCTGTCCTTAAAAGCAAAGAGTAAGACTTTGTATTGAAGGGGAATGACTGCTCACTCTAACTTCATGACACCCTAAAGTCAGAAGCTGCCTCACTTTTTTTCACTTCCCGGCTGATGCTGTTTTAGCCACAGATATACCAGCTTTTCCTTAAAGCCCCACAAAACATAAACTCTCCTGCCACAGAAATGGGAGAATTCATATTCGTGACCCCATAGATCCCACATGTTTCACCCTCCCTTCCAAAGCCCATTGGTCCTGTTGACAGGAGCAGGCATTTTGTATGCTCTGACGTGGTTGTTAGTGAGGAGTGGTTAAACTGTATTTCGAAATAAAGGGTAAAATAACAGTTGACAGGCGAGCTTTTTAGAGATCCCATTTCCTTCATGTTTAGTGCTCTCCTGGCTCTTAGGGAGCAGCCAGGGGTCCATTATGCCTTGGAGAGCAAGCTTAGAAGCGACTACTTCCACTCCAACTACTTCCACTCTCAGCAAGCATTTTCATTTTAAATAAGGAGCCCTGTGCTCCTAAGGAGCGTGAGCTGCCTTTGAAAGGGTCCATGCTCCCCTAAGTCCCTGGGCTCCTGGGTTGGGAGTGGGAAGTGAATACAGTTTGTTCTTGAACAACATGGTGGCTAGGGGTGCCAACCCCCTGTACAGTTGAAACTCCATGCATGAATTTTGACTACAACCCCCCCAACATAACTTTGAACAGCCTACTGTGACCAGAAGTGTTATGAATAATAACTCAATTAACACATATGTTATATGTGCTATGCATTACATGCTGTATTCTTATCTAAAGAAAATGCTAAGAAAATCAGAAGACAAAATACTGTATTTATACAGATGAATTGTCTGTCAGTACCTACATCAATATTGTCTTATATGATGGAAAACACCTAAATCTTGTGGATCACTAACAGTAGACATAACAATGAGAAGATAGGGGCACCTGGGTGGCTCAGTCGGTTAACTGTCTGACTTCGGCTCTTGATCTTGCAGTTTGTGAGTACTAGCCCTGCGTCAGACTCTGCTTACATGCTTACAGCTCAAAGCCTGGAGCCCACTTCACATTTCTCTCCCTCCCTCCCTCCCTCCCTCTCTCTCTCTCTCTCTCTTTCTCTCTCTCTCTCTCTCTGCACCCCTCCCCTGGTCATGCTCTCTCTCTCTCTCCTTCAAAATAAATAAACATTAAAACATTTAAAAAAAATGAAAAGATAATGTGAAAAAGAAATTTATATTTATAGGTGTAACAATTCATGCATTGATAACAAAGCAATATGATTGCCTTATGGTAACCGGGTGAAATCAATACAATTGCTTCCTAGTAGCCTAGCCAATACAGTAATGCATGAATCATAATAAAAATTTCATGACATACAGTATTAGTCATATTCATAGTCTAGTTTTGGAAACATGTATTTAAGAAAAACCCCACTTGTTAATAGGCTAATATGCAGTTTCTCTACAGTAATGCTGTACAGTAATGTAATTATTTGAAAGCAAAGTTATAAAGTAGTAAGAAAACTAACACATGAATTTTATATTAAATATCATTCAACATCTATTTAAGGATAGGCTGTCCACTTCCATAGAAGTCTTGCACAAGATGTTCTTCATAGTCAACACTTAGGTGATAGCAGCACAACCGTCTCACATAGTTTGTGCTCAGCTTTTGGATTTTCACATGAAGACCCACATATGCCTTGAGAACAGATAACTTTATTAACTGTACAGCATGAAGGTTATTTGCTCTTTAACTGGAAATGGATCATCGTAAAAAATCTTCATCTTTGTTACTTTCATGTCATGTGGACAGAGGAGGAGGAGGCGTTGGTCTTGTCTCAGGTGGCAGAGATTGAAAAGTGAAGAAACAGGCACCCTCAGTGAAAGTTTGTGGAAATCCATCCTAATTTCTGACTTTTTTTGGCTTTTTCAATTCTATAAAGTTTCTACACAGTACCAATCCTTCTACCATTGTTTGCTGTAGTTTCAGTGCTCAGATCATAGAAAGGCCCACGTCCTTAAGTCAAAAATCAGTCTTGGATCATTGGAGCCCTTCTACCAGAGTCTCTGTCCTTTTGTTTTCTGGCATTGCTTCCTTGTCTTCTTACTCATCTGGCACTATTCACAAGCACTCATCTCCAAGGTGTCTTCAGTTAATTCTTCGGATGTGGTGTCTATTATCTCTTGAATTTCTCCAAGATCCAAATCTTGAAATTCTCTACTACCTACCTTTTATTTGCCATATCCACAGTCTCCTTCATGATCTCCTTGACTGGCTCTGTCCTAAATCTTGTGAAGTCAGGTACAACATTTGTACACAGTTTTCTTCAGTGCAAATTTGTGGTTTCGAGCTTGATGGCATTGATGGCTTTTTCCATAGCAATGATGATATTTCAATGGTGTGATCCTTCTAGACTTTCATGATGCTCTATCAGTGTTCTCTTCCGTAACATTGACAGACCTTTTTTGGAGTACTGCGTTTAATGAGCCTTAAAGGCCCTCATGACCACATGACCTAGAGGCTGAATTAGAGCTATGTTGGGGGCAAGTAGACTACTTTAGTGTTGAATTTGTGGGGTTATGGGTATTGTCCAATATCAAAAGAAATATGAAAGGCAGTCCTGGATTGGTAAGCTATTTTCTGACTTGAGATAGAAGGCATTATGGAGCCAACCCAGAAGAAAGGTTCTTGTTGTCCAGGCTTTCTTTTTGTCCAACCAAAAGACTGGCAGCTGGTGTTTATTGTTGGCCTGCAAAGCTCAATTAGCAGCTTTATAGGTAAGAGCAATCCTGATCCTAAACCTGACTGCCTTTGCACAAAACAATAAGGTTAGTCTATCCCTTCTTGGCTTAAATCCTGATGCTTGCTTCTCTTCCTAACCTAAAATTGTTCTTTGTGGCATTCCCCCCTCTCCCCCACAGAGTAGGGAACATTTGTTTACATTAAAAATCTGTTCAGGCAGATATCCCTTCTCCTGATGGTTTTCTTATGGCATCTGGGAACTTGTTTTCTAACTCTTGGTCAACAGGTGCTGCTTCTAAAACAAAAAACAAAACAAAACACATAAAAACAACAAAAAAGGAGCTGCTTCTGATATCTTGAATGTTTTTTTAAGTTTATTTATTTTGAGAGACCAAGAGAGTGGGCAAGTGGGGGAAGGGCAGAGAGAAGGAGAGAGAATTGTCAGCAGGCTCTGTGTTGTCAGCTCAGAGATGGCTTTGGGACTTGGGGCTCAATCTCACAAACAGTGAGGTCATGACCTAAGCTGAAACCAAGAGTCAGACACTTAGCCAATTGAATCACCCAGGCACTCCTGATATCTTGAACTTCTTAAGCCAAACCTCTTTCTAAAATTAGCAAACCATCTTTTGCTGGTATTAAGCACTCCAGCTTTATGGGACACCTGGGTGGCTCAGTTAGTGAAGCAGCTCGCTTCAGCTCAGGTCATGATCTCACAGTTCGTGGGTACTAGCCCCATATCAGGCTCTGTGCTGACAGCTTAGAGCCTGGAGCCTGCTTTGGATTCTGTGTCTCCCTCTCTCTTTGACTCTCCCCAATTCACACTCTGTCTGTCTCTGTCTCTCGCTCTCTCAAAAATAAATGTTAAAAAAAATTTTTTTTAAATGCCCCAGCTTTATTTAGATCCTTTACCTTGCTTTTGCTTAAAGTTATTATATAATGAATTGGTTTATTCTCTAATTATGAGTCTATAGCTATGCCTTTGTTCTAGCAATCCTGCACCCACACAAAAGCTGTTTTTTCAATAGATGAAAAGATATTTAACAAAAAGTGCAAGATGTTCATGCCTGCTGGTGTAGCTGCAGTGATAGCTTCACAAATTTCCTTTTGTTCTTCCTTCCTCCACCCCCCACAGTGGTCCTTATGCTGGATTAATTTATCCTAAAATGACAGGCAACCTCAGCGCAGACGTCAATCAGTGGTACATATCAAGGATTCAACTTTTTCTTGTAACGTCATGACTTTCCTGTTCTTGGGAGTACTTCCAGAATTACTAATGGTACTTTGTATGGGTCTCATGGCATTATTCAGCATTTACAGTATTGCACTAAACATGATGAAAAATATGCGAGAACCGTGAGAGATCACTTTTTACTGCTATATGCAATTTACTAGACAGAAAAATTGCTCACGTGGAGATGATTAGTGTCACATGGCGTTTTAAGTGGATGCTCACGGTGCTTGAGCTCACTGCAATAGCAACAGGAGGTGGCTACGAAATTATTGCAGTAGGACAGTACAAACTACAGTTCATCTTAGGCAGTTGTAATTTAAAACTGCATCTTTAGATTTGTTTACATTTCTCTTGGTTGCAAGTGGTGCTGTGTGTGGTCTATGTATAAGTTTTGATATATTTTAACTTGTTATACTTTGTGTATAATTTATGGTAATAAATGGTAACATAGACTAGTATCTACATATACTTCATGCATTCATAATATACCAGCTTTTTCTTTCTTTGATAGGTCTAGGGTACACAATTCATCTGCAAGTTTTTTTAAATTGTTGCAAATCTCCAAAACGTTTTTAATGTATTTATTTGAAAATAACACTACAAGTAAGGGGACCCACATAGTTCAAACCTGTGTTGTTCAAGGGTCTGCTATATATTGCTAGTATATAGGGAAGGAGCTACTGTTTAGTAGTTGGGGACTTAGACCTTGTACTTGCTGAAGCCCCTACTTCAGAAGGAGGTGTTTGGAACTGTAAGATCATTTCTAACTCTTCAGGTTCCTTTGACTCTTCATCTGGCCACAATGGAAAAAGAATGAAGACTCCATCTGTGCTTCCTGCCAGAGACTGATCCATTTCAAGACTCCGGTATGAAGGTGAATAGAAAGGGAAGCTGATGTATCGATTTAGAAATACAGTGAACTCTGATGTACTCGTGAGGTGCTGAGAGTAGCTTTATTCATTCCTCATCTCTCGGCTGGAGGCCATAATAGAAAGGGGGTTGTTGGGATCAACGAAGTCCTTCGTTGCTATTGCTCTGGGAAATCATGACAGGGCCCTAACCAGGCTAGAAAATCAAGCATTCAAGCAGTATCTGCCCCACAGTGAGTGTTAGGTCAATATTTTCAGGGAGGGGGGAGGTGAGGAGAGAATAATCCTCCCGCTTTTCGTCTCTGTGGGTAAACACCAAACCACATGGCCTAATGTCCTCCAGAGGGCCATTTGCTGCTTATTGAATCCTAGGCAGAGAGTGCAGGATGGACCCTTATCTGTAGGAATCCACACCTAGTTGATATCCACAGTCACTTGCATTTTGTTGATGTATTCTTTCTTTAATATATTCCTTAATTCTGAATTCATAGAGATTTTATTGTTTCAGTGCAGATGATTCAGTAATCCACAAGATAGCTACAGTGCTTACCCTCATGGACTTTATATTCTAGCTATATGGCTTTACCTATCTTGACTTTTCCAGTTACCGCCAACTCAGAGGAAGGTGTTTCTCCCTGTGCTGTAAAAGATTACCATTATATTTTATCTTTAGGGGACAACAAGTGGCATTTCTTCTGTAAAATGGTCATGATGCTGTCTATTCTATGCAACCCACCATATTAATATGGGATAAAAATGCCATTTGATCTAATCAGAAATCTCATGTAAATATAAGCATCATTCTCATATCTGCATTTAATTATTACTCATTCAAATGGATATTTTGTGACACTCTCCATTCCATATACCACATCCACCCATGATTTTAACACACCCTTACAATGTCGGTGTCTCATTCTCCTGCTGTATCCTGCAAAGTAAATAACAGTGCTGGGAACATAATAGGCAGTTGAGAATGCAGAAAGCAAGAAAAGACCACCCACCCAGGTTCTATCAATGTAGCGCTCACTCTCTTGATGGAATTGAGCACTGTTCACTCTTTACTCTCTCATGTTCCTGGCTCTTGTATTTTTCACTGGGCTCCACAAACCTCTGTTACAGGTTTCCTTCTGGACTTGTCCTCACTTTATTCCCTGCTCTTGACTTCCAGTTCCAGCTGTGGTCCCTGTGGATGCAGGTGCTACTTCACTGATTGAACATGATGGATTTTAGTCAACAAAACACCTTCCCTCTCCCACTTCAGTACAGAGAGAAGTCCTAAAGCTAAGTTAATCAGATTCAACTTTCAACAACCCAGGAGATCATGAGCTTTGTGACTGTGTCTAATCAGTCAATGCATATTTTAACAAAAGATGCTATAATACCATTCTTTGTATATTCTTCCCCCCAGCCCCCGCAACTTAACACTATAGCCATTTAATAGTGTCACTAAGTTACATTTTATGCAATATTGGGGGAAAAAACACTGGGTGGCTCAGTGGGTTGAATGTCTGATTCTTGTGTTCAGCTCAGGTCATGATCTCCAGTTTATGGGATTGAGCCCCACGTCCAGCTCTATAAGAACAGTGCAGAGCCTGCTTGGGATTCTCTCTCTCCTTCTTTCTTTGCCCCTCTCACGTGCGCGTGCTCTCTCAAAATAAATAAACTTAAAAACAAAAACAAAACAACAAAAACAATAGTATACCAAAACTAATATTGTACTTTTGGGTTTGTGGATTCTATAATTTACTATTTTAAATTAAACTGTAATGAGAAACTTTGGTGTTATACCATTAATCTTTGCCTAGTATTTTCCCTAGGATAAAAATTATTAATTTGTCTAGATAAAAGGTGTCCATATTTTATAGACCTTTTAGGGGATCCTTGCTGAATTATTTTTCAAGCACTCTGTTCTGAGTATTTTCTTTTCCTAACTTAATGTCTGTTTGATTTTTAATTATATCTCCAAATGGTAAAAAGTTATATTTGGTTGTTTTTTATTTTTTAAATTTATTTTGAGAGAGAGAGAGAAAGTTAGGGAGGGTTGGGGGGGGGGAGCGCACAGACAGTGAGAATCTTAAGCAGATTGCCCGTTGCCAGTGTAGAGCCTGACTGGAACTCTCACTCATGAACTGAGAAATCATGACCTGAGTCAAAACCCAAGTCTGACACTTAACCATTTGAGTCACCCAGGTGCCCCTCTTTTTGTTATTTTTAAGTTGCTGAATAAGTGTTCTATCAGACATGGTCAAAGTCAACTGCAGAAACTTGAAGCAAAACATAGAAACACCTTTTAAGCTTGTCACATTTATATGAGTTTTAATCAAGTGTGAATCTATCCAGATAAGATCCCTTATCTTGTCACTGATGTTTGTTCAAAGGAGCATATTTTGTTTGATTCTCATTAGACCCATCAGGTGGAATGAAATTCTTTCTCCTGGTCTTGAAAATCAGGACAATGTAACTGTGTGTAGTGTGTATGATTTTTTTTTAATCAAATAGGTTTGCTTATTTTATTCTAAGTATCTCCCAAGGACAGGAGAAAGTTGGTGGCGGCAACAGTGGTGGTTGTAGTGATGAAATTGAAGTCCTAGTCATAGCCTTTATATTAAGTTTTTATAATGCTCACTTTATAGAAATATGACAGTGTGACTATAATATAATGTATGTTATATACAGTTGGGTATATATATTGTTTCTCTTTCTGAATCTTCCTTTCCCTCATGTAGTTCAACAGTCTTGGGTAGAAAGGAAAATTGGATTTAATTTTTTTTAATGTTTTTAATGTTTACTTATTTTTGTGAGAGACAGAGTGTGAGTGGGGGAGGATCAGAGGGAGAGGGAGACACAGAATCTGAAGCAGGCTCCAGGCTCTGAGCTAGCTGTCAGCAAGGAGCCTGACGCTGGGCTCAAACCCATGAACCATGAGATTATGACCTGCGCCCAAGTCGGATGCTTAACCAACTGAGCCATCCAGGCAACCCTCACTGCCCGCCGCCCCACCCTTTTCCCCTCCCACCTTTCCTTCCTTCTTAAGAGTTTGCATACCTCAGCTTAGGACTTCATAGTGGACTTGAACACAACTTTGGAATAATCTGGGTCCATGCTTTTGTAATTAGAGGACCTGAGAAAACAACTTGTTATTGTTTAAGTTTAGTTTGAGAGAGAGAGAGAGAGAGCGCGCGCGCGCATGTGTGTGAGTGGGGGAGGGGCAGAGAGGAGAGGGAAGGAGAGAGAGATTCACAAGCAGGCTCTGTGCTGTCAGCACAGAACCCAAGAGGGCTTTATCTCATGAACCTGAAGGTGATATCATGACCTGAGCTGAAAGCAAGAGGCAGATGCTTAAGTGACTGAGACACCCAGGCACCCCCAACAACATCGGCCTCTACTCACATACCACAGTTACTAGATTTTCATGGGATTAAATAATAGCATTAAAGTCCTATGATA
Source organism: Mungos mungo (assembly GCA_004023785.1). Lineage (NCBI taxonomy): Eukaryota > Metazoa > Chordata > Mammalia > Carnivora > Herpestidae > Mungos > Mungos mungo. Next base: position 584,409 of record PISW01000149.1, on the reverse strand, counting down.
TTCATTAGAGCTGGAAGGGATTATAAAATATTTAATTGTAAGCTTTGTATTGATAAGGAAATCTGAGGGATAAATTGTGTCTTAGGGAAAATTTCTTGGTTAAGTCAGTGTCAGACACTAAAGTAAATTTCAGTTCATTTTGGGTTTTAGTTTAAAGCTTTCTTTTTATTCTGAATTTTGTTACTTGAGTGAAATAATAATTCATTATCCCCTCTTTCAGAGGCTTACTTTTCCCCCCTTTCTCCTTATTTTATTCTCACATTCTCTTCCCCATGCACCCCCACTTCTGCAGTCATCTCGAGAAACTAAGAAGAACTGAAAGGTAGAAAAGCGTTGGTTTCTGGGTTACATCATTGTCACTCACTGCTCTTGTTACTTCTGCTCTTCTAGGCTAACCCACAGTCAAGCGTAGAACCTCTCCAGCCTAGGCAAACGCTTTGCAAACACAGGCCTACTTTTGTTTTCCTGATTATATAGAAAACAATGATTTCAGGACACTTTGGTGGCTCAGTCAGTTGAGCATCTGACTTTGGCTCAGGTCATGATCTTGGGGTTTGGGGGTTTGAGCGCCGCACTGAGCTCACTGCATCAGCACAGAGCCCACTTCAGATCCCCTTTCTGCTCCTTCCTTCCTTGCTGTCACTCTCTCCCTCTTACTCTCTCAAATATAATTTTTTTTTTGAGGATCTGAAATACGCCTACCTCAACTGAGGAATTTAATTTAATTTTATATTAATTTAATATAAATTTACATTTAATAGCCACTATAAGTACATTCTACAAGATGTAAATTGATAAAGCCAATGTAAATATTTTAGTGTTTTTTTAAATTTTTTTTGAATATAACACAATTTATTTTTTGTAACATATGCAGTTATTTTCCATCATTTACAATACAGTAGTTACAAGGACACTCCACACAGAAAAGCAAAGTAAAAAATCAAAACACCAACTTCTATTTCATGTAATTAGACTTATACAGAAATTAGAAGGTTAAGTAACAACTAGTTAATCACCTAATTTCACAGCTATCTGAAGTGGCAATTGTTATATAGCAGCTTATCTATGATACATTCAAGATAAATGATACAAATATAAATATTAAAAATAATCCTTAAAGAGAAAGCAATGGTGATATTTACATTCCTCCCCATTGAAAAGAACAACAGTATTTTTTCTCTTAGAAAATCTGCAATTTGTGACTATCTCTTTTTCATTGTGAATCATGGGGGAAAAATTTATCCTCTCCTGGTCACAGTATCATTTGAAAAGAGAAGATAGACTGGGGATGTTAAATCACCCAACTAAGCTCTCACCCTAAGTGGGCAGAAACCCAAACCTAAGGCTACTGGGAAACTTTTAATTTTAATTACTAAACTATGTTAATTTTCTATAGTTTGAGGTTGTTTAGATGGTGATTGATCATTAACATGATACCAACTATTATTGCATTTACAGATACTGATTGAGTCAGAATACATACATTAGTTCTACTTGTCAGACTCTGTTCAAGACATAGTAAAAGCTAAGAAGATAAACACTTGTCAAGTTTTACATTCCAAGAAGGTGTATTTTCTCTGGTAGAGAAGATAAAATTAAAGCAACCAACCAAACAAAACAGCTCTATAGTGAGACAAGTGATAAATAATAGAAAGGAATATATAATATGCTATGAAACTCTCAAGTAGTGAGGGTTTTCTTTTGGATAGTATGAACTTTTATAGTTAGCATGAATTTGAACAAAAAAATCTACAAGGCAATGGTGAAACTTCGCCTAAAAGAGTCTGTAAAAGCCTTGAAGGATATATTCTATCTAGAATATTACCACTAAACAAAGTTGGAGCCCTTTATTTACTTTAAAAGCTAATTATGGGGCGCCTGGGTGGCTCAGTCGGTTAAGTCTCCGGCTTCAGCTCAGGTCAGATCCCACATTCATGGGTTGGAGCCCCGTGTCGGGCTCTGTGCTGACAGCTAGCTCAGAGCCTGGAGCCTGCTTCCGGTTCTGTGTCTCCTTCTCTCTCTGCCCCTCCCCCTCTCATGCTCTGTCTCTCTGTATCAAAAATAAATAAAACATTGAAAAAAAATTAAAAAAAATAAAAGCTAATTATTAGATCTTTTAAGAGGTCTGTACAGATAAAATGAGGTGATATTTAGGAGATAAGGAGGGATTATTAAATTTTTAAAGAATTCATGTCCAGGTCAATGATCTAGTAATCAATACACTTAAATTAACAGTGATAGCACCAAAACCCTGGTGACATTTTAAGGAAACTTTAAAACTCTTTCCTATAGCTGTTGTTGTCATTTTAAAAAATTTTTTAATGTTTATTTATTTTTGAGAGAGGGAGGGAGGGCGAGAGGGAGACAAAGAATCTGAAGCAGGCTCCAGGCTCTGAGCTGTCAACACAGAGCCTGATGTGGGGCTCGAACCCACAAATTGAGATCATGACCTGAGCTGGTGTCAGACACTTATCTGACTGAGCCACCCAGGTGCCCCTCCTATAGCTGTTTTTAATCATATCTGGAAATTAGTTTCTAGAAACTATACACAGATGAAAATGGACACCACAGATGTAGTTAAAATATGTTCTACACTTGATCTTAGCCAAGAGGCCGAGAAGCGATTACTAAAATATGTTCTAATCCTGAGTTATTCCCCAGCACCTTCATGGGGGAAGGGACTATCTTTTATCAGTAGATACTTCTGGTTTCCAGAAAATAAACGACAGTTATTTAGAATCTGTAGCTCTTCAGGGTCAAGAGCAAGAAGAGATTTTTACTTGCTGTTTTTGTCCTGTGAATATAGCACAGTGAAGACATAACCATTACTTTTCAATGTGACAAGCCCCCTTCCACCCTCCCCCGCTTTTTTTTTTTTTTTAATTAGAGAGAGAATCAATCTTAAGCAGGCTCAACACTCAGTGTGGAGCACAAATGTGGTGAAATTTTTGATTGTTAGATTTGACTGGAATTTGGATTTAACTTTCTAGTGATTCTCTTCCTAAGGCATGCCCCAAATATGGGTTTGTACATACTAGTCAAGCCTTCTTTATGGTGGAGACACTAACACGAGGCAGCCTAATTGTACTGATTCTGCTCCCCCACCACTCCCATCCCTGCCTCCTCAGTGTCTCTGACTTCCCCTCACCAGCTTCACAGTGACAATCTGAAAAGGGGAAGTTATATGAGTGGGTGTGATTTTTACTAGCCAGTATGCTCTCTGGAAGCTGTATTGGTGAGATAGCTAAGGGAATGGAAAGTGAGCTTAGACTGCCTGTGTTAGAATACCAATTCTACCTCTTACTAGGATCAATGCCAAGTTTTATTGTTCTCTGAAGCAGTTAAGAGTGTATGTGATCTTTGGAGCCACTCATCTTCTCCAAGTTTATGGCTGTGGGGTTCTGGTTTAAGGCAGCACTCTGGAGAAGGGAGTCCAAGAGAAATCTAAGGCACGGTAAGTGGTCAAGTGCTGTGTTTGGTCGTCTATGAACCAATGGATCTGACTGGTGGAATCTCTGGAGAAGACGGGATTGATCAGGAAGTTTCACCTGTTGAGTGTTGAGAACTGGTTTCTGTTATCCTTACCATTATTTTCCTTTCTGACAAGCTTGTACTAGGTTCTTCTTAGGTTCTAGGGGCTCTAGCCGTGTGAGTATTCTCCAATGGGCCCACAGAACCAAACACCAGGCTGAGGAAGACAACCATAGAAAATGAAGGAGAGAGCATTTCTGAGTTATTCCTAGATGAATCAGAATTAATCTCTACTTGAGGGACCTCAGGGAAGTAGTTTTCTAGAGGAGCCAGGTGTGTGTGTGTGTGTGTGTGTGTGTGTGTGTTAATAGCATCCAAACCCTAATGTTCTTACCTCCCAGCCTAAGTCCTGAAATGAGTATAGTAAAATGGTGGTAGGCCTTCTTGACAACTAAAGAAAAAAGAACTGGATCTGTGTTTGCAGGGGAAAAATGAGTCATGAAGAACTCTGGTCTCAGAGTACGCTGGAGTGTGCATCAAATTGTTTAAACAATACTGAGATTGGTTCATCTCCCCAATTAGGATTAGTTGAGACTTTCTGCATGGGTTGTGTTAGGACATTGAAAGTTTTTTTAAAAGATATGACTGATCTGCATAGATTTCAATCTTGCTTTCCTATAATCCAGCAAACAATGGTAATGAGAAATCTTTTTTGAAAAATGGAGTTTGTATATTCAGATGAGAACTTAATTTGTGTTTATCAGCCTGCAGGTCCTGAAGCTTGGGACTGATATTACTGAAAACTAGTAGAACATGAGAGTTTATCCGTATCATCCAGACTTTGGTTTACCTAGGGACTGACAATTCTAGAAAAGTGAACAGTCAAGGTTAGGGAGCGTAGTAAAAGATATAAGGAGAGAGACTGAAATTCCACAACTTTTCTATTTCTGTGACTTTTCTTTGTCTTAAACTCTTTGCAGATTAGATATTTGAGTCAAGAGTAAAGTCACATAAAACTATTCAGTCATATAAAAACTATTCTCCACCTTTTGTAATCTCTCCAAGTCTTAAAAAATGGTAGTTTCCATTGAACAGCATTTAACTAGTTCTACATTATAATTCTAGATGCCAGTAGTCTTATATTTTGCTTTGCCTTTGCATGGTTACACTCATGTTTCTGTCAGATATTTATTAAATGAAGGTTATATGATAGCTTACTCGTTCTTGATTTATACTTTGTTCAGAGAGAAAAAATAGATCTCAGACAATTGTGATGGACATCATGGTGAGAAGTAAGTAGGTATAACCAATAATATTAGACTGTCTCTCCTAAGAAAATACCAAATACTCAACCAAAAACTTGTCTAGAGTCTGAGCTAATGAAGAGAGATGTACTCAGGAATGCATTGAGTGTTAAGCAAAACAGTTTATTCTGTAGATAAATTATAAATAAATAAAATACATGGGAGAAATATTATATTAGAGGTTTTGTTATAACTACAGGATTACCAAAACCTTTAATATGGGAATATGAACTAAAAATATTACTCTAACTTATTTCTGGGCCATTTGCTGGCTGACTGTTCTCTAAAACACATTGGAAATATCTTGTTTAGATGATTGTTTTGTTATTACATTCAAATTCATAAGTGGGACCTACTCATCAATAGTGATTCCATCAGAGTTATATTTCTCCAACTTTCTTGCTAACCAACTATGCCTTTTTAAGGATATATGGTTATAATTGTGTTATATTCTGCCAAATACCAACTTGTCAAACTTCCCTTACATTTAGGAGTGTACAAGTGACCCAATTCCAGGCAAAGAGACATGACGAGACCATTCTTAGGAGGATTCTGGGGAATACTGTAATTTCTAAGAGGAGAAAAATGTGAAGGAAGAGCTCTTAGATGTCCTATTTCCCCTTCTTTTTGTCTTGAATATCTTTGGCATTGTGTGAAGCACCATCTTGGGAAGAACTGAACTAGCCAACAAGAAGGTAGAAGATAGGGCTAGGTTTACATCCCTGAGGCACGGCACTCATTTTGGAACCATTTTCTTCCAAATTACTTGTTACATGAATGATGAATGTCCTTAGGTTTAAACAGCCATATTTCAACTTCTCTGTGAATTGGAAATGAAAACACTCTGACTGATACATAATTTAATTTCTTTTAATCTTAATTTTTGTCACTTATCTCTAACTTATTTCTTTAATTTTTCCTAAGATTTAATATGTTTGAAGGAAGCAAGGGTCTGTCTTTGAGTATCTTCATAAATGCCTAAGTTTGTTTTTACTTGGTTTCTCTTTTTATTGACTGGTAAAACCAGTGAGGATTTTTATACGAGTTACTCCTTCCTACCCAATATGCCTCAAGGTACTTGAGGTAAATCTTTGTTCAACAAGGAACTTGCAAGAGAAAGAAAAAAAAAAAAAAAAAGCGTACTCTGTGCATGTATAGCTTATTAACTATAGCCCATATTCCCTTAATCACTGTAATCACTGCTGGGTTAACTTGTAGGCGTCCCTTTTACATTTCAAATAGAATTTTAGTAGCAAAGAATAAGCTTGCCCAGAGCTTTTGAGGGACAGACACATCCATTGAGTTGATTGAAGTTTGTCTTTTATTCTCTTTGCTGTTATGCCGTCTTGCCTAACAGCTGGGCAGCCTGTTAGCAAGAGGATTTACAGTATCTGGGTTGCGGTTTGCCTACGTCCTCAAGGAATCCCTACATAATGATAGATAATTAGGATTCAGGGAAAGCAAAATGCTGAAAAGCAGTCACAGGCTACTTCGGCTTTTTTAATTTATGGCTATTTTGTGCATAGTGGCTAATGCATTCCTTGCTGCCTCTTAACTAAAATTAAGTAATACTCTTATTCCTTCAAGCTGACATAGGTTAGTTTTTTTTTTTTCTCCACTCAGTATACATGGAAGGAACTTGAAGTAACCCTATCTGTTGTATGAGAGTTTGAGAAGCTGGGAAATACAGAGCAGAGCCACAGGTGAATTTCATGTGCTGATCTACCTAGTACCCAATGGTATACCTAGTGTTTTTGACATCAGAATGCACATTTTTTTTTAGCAGTCCCCTCTTCTAGGTGACCATTATTTTATTAATCATTACCCTAACTGAGCAATGAAAACAATGACCAAAATAGAAAGCAGAGAGTGTTTTCTTTTATTGAATGTTATATGTATCATAACAGAAAAAATATATAGAAAGGAAAAAAGGGAAATGAATGAATTAATACTTCTCTACCACATTAATTTATTTAAAAATTTTTATAGTTCATTAAGAGAGCATGAATGGGGGAGGGTCAGAGAGAGAGGGAAACACAGAGTCTGAAACAGGCTCCAGGCTCTGAGCTGTTAGTACAGAACCCAATGTGGGGCTCGAACCCATGAACCATGAGATCATGACCTGAGCCAAAGTCGGATGCTCAACTGACTGAACCACCCAGGCAACCCCACATTGATTTAGTTTTTAAGGTTTTATTGAAACTCCAGTTAATCTACAGTACAATAGTTGCTTCAGGTGTACAACACTTTCATACAATACCTGTGTTGTTTAGGTTTTTTTTTTTTTTACTTTTTAAACTTCTATCTACAAATGGATATGTGTTAACAGGGAGTAGTAACATTACAGTTTATTTTTTCAAGCTTTGGCTTCTGCACATTTTCCAATGACTGCTTATTTCTATTTGTAGATCCTTGTTCAGTAGTCTATAGTCCCACTTGGTATTCGGCTACCTTTTCTCATATTTAATCTGAGAGACTCTTAATTTCAAAAAGTTTCTTATACACGAAGTAACAAATATATAATTAGGAAAATCACTAAACCTAAGGATGAGTTTGTCATAGATTAATAAAATCTTAAACTATAAAACAAAAGAATTTCATGGTTTTGGCTCTTCGAGATTCATTCTATTAACGTTGAAATGTATCTGCAGTTAAAAGATCTCCACTAAAATGGCCTTACCAGAAAACTAGTAAGTTTATTTTTGATAATTGATGTAATTTGTCTTTATCCATATATTTATAGAACATGATGAAATAATAGCAAACATTGAAATCCAATGCATTTGTTTAGAATAAATGTCTAGCTTTGGGGATAAGTAGTCCATGCATACCAATGTTGCTCATTTGAATGTTTTTCCTGTTGTTGTCTTTTTTGCCAGTGTGAATGATTACTTATTAGGACCTTTTAAATCATTGCCAACATGTCGGTTCACAAACTCAGAAGCTTCACAGGTGGAATGTGAAACAGGCCCCTGTACATGGAAGGCAGGGAGAGACCAAAGAAAGAGGCAAGCTACTCCAGGTTGCTAAGTGGCAGTTTTAACAAGCAAGGGAACTTATGTACAAGGTTTGTCCTGGGCAGCTGCAAAATGGGTAGATTTCCATACCCTTTGGCCAACATTTTAAGTTTATTTAAAGACCTGAACTGGGTTCAGGCCCATATAACATGTTGCTGTCTGAAACTTGCATCCTTGAAAATGGTGCTCACTTTGGGGAAGGTGCACATGATTCCATGCATGGAGTTGGGGGTGAGGAGTCTCTGATGGCAAAACCTGGCATTTGCTTATTTTCATTTCCACTTCTGGAAATCACCCTCTCTAAGGAATACAGTGAGAGAAAACAAACAAACAAACAAACCTCAAGATAAGGAAGGCAACCTGGCTATGTGCTGGTAGTTGACATTCCCAGGACTCTATATATCTGTAAGTGACCTCCCTCATGACCCTGTAATAGGAGACCACCTAATCAGACCATGTGTCTGTATGTTACCATGTATGAGAGACAAAGGTGTAGAAAATTGATAAAAGGCTACACCTCACTACGCAGGGGCTCAGTTATTTGGGTACAAACTCAACTTAGCCCATGGTAGCACAAATGAAGCTACTTTGTGGGTAGAAAGGCCTCAGTATTCCATCCTTCTATATGAGAATCGTGCTACACTGCACTCTTGAGCCTCACAGTCAATTTTCCAATAGTAAGTCATGGTCTGTTCTTCCTCTTTTATTTCTATCTTTCTTATTTATTTATTTATTTATTTATTTATTTATTTCAGATAGCTACATGTGGAAATACATTTAGTGGTTGGGAGGAGTATAGGTATTGTAAGAAATAAGCAAAACTGTGGGACAGAAAAACTGTGGAATGCAAAAGCAGAATCAATTTAGTAATTTGTGTTACTGCCAATGATAACCTTATTTAAATGATTAAATATTATATGAACTTCAAAACTTTGGGTTTATGTCTAAGAAGTTTATATATTTGTGTGTGTATGTGTGTTTCATCTTTTCTAATTTTTTAAAATGTTTATTTCTGAGAGACGGAGAGAGACAGTGCGAGCAGGGGAGGGTCAGAGAGAGGGAGACGCAGAATATGAAGCAGGTTCCAGACTCTGAACTAGCTGTCAGCACAGAACCCGATGCAGGGCTCGAACCCATGAACCGTGAGATCATGACCTGAGCCAATGCCAGAGGCCCCTCATTTTCTTCTTAAAAGAGATTTGACTTCATTGTAGGATATGCACATCTGCCATATATTAGCTCCCACCAACACACTGATCCATCATTCTAAGTTAAAAGCTAAAGTAGTTCTACAGGCTAAATGCAATTTCTTTTTAGTGACTTGATTTGCATAACAATACCTGTAAACATTGACAGGTTACAAATTAGGAAGAGAAAAGGAACAGGAAGAGACCTTGTTTGGGGGGTGGGAGGGTGAATTATTTTGAACTTTTTAATAAAGTTGTAGATCTGGAAAAATGAAATTTCTTGGGGTCAAATGGTCTAGCACAAGGTTAATGAGATCAGTAAGTCTATATTTATGTTGCTAAATAAGCTTTGTTAAGAAATAGAGAGAGAGAGAGTGCGCGCGCGTGCGCGCGCGAGCGCCAAAACAGCATGATATACTAAAAACAGTAACAGATAGGGAAAAGCAGTCCTGGGTACTGGTTCTGGTTCTATCACTGACCAGCTCTGTGATAAGACCAATCACTTTACATCATTGAAAACCAGTTTCCTCAATATCATATGAGAGATCTGGACTGGAAAAAATTGAGTCTTTTCCAGATCAACATTCTATGAAGTGTTAAAATTTCCAGTCCTTAAAGTTCCAAGCAAGGCAATTGCCACCTTGCCTCTAATAGGCATCTCTCAACTTGAGGAGTCCATTAGCATCTTGGATATACCCAAGTAACTTAGGATATGAGATCAAAGGGCCTTGAATCATAAGGGAGAATTTAAAGTGGGCCCAATCTATGTGTCTTCATCCCTTGCTCTGTTATCTTGTCCCTGGTGTACTTACAACAAGATGCATATTAAGTGTATAGGGTCTAGAGTCCTATGATCTGAACTGGATTTCAGGATTCCTCACTTAAGTATTTATTGTCAGACTTTCATTATCTAATTTGACCTCTTGGGCTTAGGTTTTTTCCCCCCGCTGGTGAAAGGGGACTTAATTCATCAGGAAGTGGAAGATACCAACTGAGGTGCACCATAGAAATAACATCTTCTTTGCACTTTTCCATGGATACTTTGTTTCTAAGACCTATCCCTACAGGGATAACTGTGCTCACTTCACAAAGCTTCCTTTTGGTGCTCTATGTCAGCTTCCATTGGAACAGCCTTGTGATTTGCTCTTTCAGTTCAGGCAGGTTGTTAAACAGTAATCCATTTATTTATTTCACAAACATTTATTCATACCTTAGTGTGTTTCTATGAGTTTAATGAAGAATTGAACTGAAGAATGTTTATTACTCTGTTTCCTTCTTGCCTAATCAAGAGTTTATTCTTTTGATTTCATGTTTATGGGTGGCAGAGTCCAAATACTTGGTGCCCTGGGGAGCTTCTCTAAATGAGAAGAGTTGGAAACGAGAGGAGGGCTATGTGGAAACGACACAGGCTATCCCTCTCCAATAGGGTTTCTGGGATGTTCACTGAAAAAAAAAAAAAAGGTGTAAATTGTTGATGCAAACATGGCTGAATGCTGAAGGAAAGCAGGCTTTTAATTTATGCAAAAGGTATTTTAGGATGACTGACCTATGGAAATAACTGAAGGGAAAAAAAAAACACCTCTCCAGCCTCTTCTCTTTCATCTAGCAGCGTTAAACAACTGTGGTTTTATTTCTTTTTTTCTCAACTTTTAGATCCAATCTCCCTCATACCCTTAGATTCCCATCCTTGAAGGCTATCAATTCTGTTCCATTTATTGTCCTTCCTCATTTAAGTTTAATTACTATGTTCCAAAGAATACTCCAAAACATGCATTAAAATTTTTATGTAATACTTATTTTATTATGCTAATACATCTTATTTTTGTTCGCCAAAGGCCCATAGTGGATGTGAAGAGTTTATATGTAAATTAAGAAAACATTCTGTCATTTTAATGACCTATAGAGCTCTATATAGGAGCAAACAAATACTAGATGGAAGAGAAGAGGCTAGAAGGTTTCTTCCTTCTCTTATTTCCATAGGTCAGCCTCGGGTTGTTGTCTCATGGCTTCCAGTCTGGTGGGGCTCCTGCCTCCTCAGCAGGGAAAGAGGGAATCAGTCCTTTTCTACATGGGATTTATTTTTTTTTATTTAAAAAAACTTTTTGAGAGGGAGAATGTGGGGGGAGAGAGGCAGAAGGAGAGAGAGAATCTTAGGCAGATTCCACATTCAGTGCAGAGCCCAATATGGGGCTCAATCCCATGACCCTGGGATCATGACCGGAGCTGAGACCAAGAGTCAGATGTTAAACAAACTGAGTCAGCCAGGTGCCCCCTACATGGAATTTAAATACTCTTTCCTCCCCAACTGTGATAAAAGTAAAAACACAGATCATTGAAGCACACTAAAGTTTTTCATAAAATGTGGTACCCTTTTCATTGGTATGGTGGTTCTCAAATCTAGCTTTATATTAGAATCAAGAGAGGAGCTTAAAACATTTCTGATGTCGGGGTCTCATTCCAGAAAATAATAAATAATTAAAAATTGTTAAAAATAGGGACTTAACATCAACATGCTTTAAGAGCTGCCAGGTGATGCAGTTTTGCAGGTGAATACTAAACAAATTGCTTTCTGAGGAATATGTTTGATAACAGCAAGGGATAGTTAAGAAGCATTGGTGGATCAAGTATAAATCTCTCAATCCTTCTTTGTTGCTCAAAAACTCAGGAATATACATGTAGTTCAAAGATAGTTTCACTGGCAGATGCACAAACATGCTTAGAGACACACACAGGCAGCTTCAGGTATATCTGAGGTATATGACATGCCGTCATATTCTAGAATGTTCACTGGCACAAGCCTATAGCATAAAAACACACCTTAATGATAAGGTGCACAGACCCACACACAAATGCAGATACAGTTATGCACAGATAAGGTATGTTAATATACACAACACACAGACTAATGTGAAACATAGACACACGTACTAACACTTGTGTAGACCAAGTTCTAAGCATGAAGACTTGCCCACAATAAAAACATTCAAAGACTTACACACAGAATCATCCATATAGAGACCAGGAGGGACTAAACAGGAAGCTATAAACAGACACAGAGAGGAACATTAATAAATTGACCTTAGGGGCACCTGGGTGGCTCAGTCGGTTAAGTGTCCAACTTTGGCTCCAGTCATGATTTTCCATTCAGAGTTTGAGTCCTGCATCAGGCTCTGTGCTGACAGCTCAGCGCTTGGAGACTGTTTCAGATTCTGTGTTTCCCTTTCTCTGCTTCTCCCCAGCTCATGCTGTCTGTCTGTCTCAAGAATAAACATTAAATTGTTTTCAAAAAATTGACCTTAGGCATTTTTACCTATTTTCCTGGAACATCATTTGGGATCATGTGCTGTCTCTCTAGGGATATAATTTGGCCCAGCTCAGTGCAAGTCCCGAGATGCCTCACAGAAGTGGGTATTAATGCAAGGTCAAATGGCAACTGTAGCCTTGAGGGAGGAAACTATTCTACATATCAATGAGAAAGGAAATTCTATTGAAAGGTTTCCCTTGAGTGTGGAGTGCTGACAGACATGTGAATAGCAGACCAAATGAGCCCTAAAAATAAAAACATATAATATTTGAGTGGCATCACAAATTTCCCACGTACTCTCATACCTTGAAACTAATGCTCTTATACCTGCATTTATAGATAGCTTTACAGGTTTGATCTCAATCTCATTTGATCCTCTGAGCAATCAACTGGATGGGTAGACTTATTATCTTCATATTATACTATGAGATTGGAATTGACATCATGATTACTCTTACTTTATAAATGAAAGAAAAAGGTTCAGAGAGATTACCCTTCTCCCGGATATTCCAGGAGAAGCCCAATTCCTAGTTCAGGTCACTTACAACTTGAAAATGAGTTGGATAGGTCTTGTCCAAGTGTAAAAGGAGAAATATGGCTTACATCCTAAAGGCCTAGCTCTGGAAATAGAACAGCAGTATGTATGTCTCAAACAGACTTAGCATCAAGTGCTCACCCCCTAGATGGCAATGGGGGGGGGGTGTATATCTGAGACACATGCAACTGTCCTTTTTACCAAACCCATTAATGCGATTATAGTAGATTTAGGACCCACTGCATCCTGGGGGCACATGGGGGTTTCAGTTGGTTAAGTATCTGGACTCTTGATTTTGGCTCAGGTCATGATCTCCTGGTTTGTGAGATTGATCCTTGCCTTGGGCTCTCCTCTGATGGGATGGAGCCTGCCTGGGATTCTCTCTTCCTCCCTCCCTCTGTGCCCCTACCCAGCCCAAATAAATAAACATTAAAAATAAAAAACCCACAGCATCCTGGCCTATTGGATGTTGAAATAATTAGGACTTGAAGGGAGGTTTCTATCTATTTGTAGTTAGCTGTAAACATGTCTGGATGGAAATGCAATGGATGGGAAGACATTTGGTCACTTTGTAAAAGGCGAAAGATTTATACAATCTGAAGAGAAACCGGAGTATGGCATTTGGTCACTTTGATATGTGAAATAATCTTTTAAACCTCTCCTCTTTGGACTGTGGAGGCAGCTATGTGTTCAAAGGTATGGTTATAAGATGTCCCACCAACCAGCAGGCAACTGTGGATTTATTGATCAGTTATCATGTGCTTTTCTTTCTCTGACATTGTATCTGTACCAAATATTAATGGGAATCTCTTTACTTGAGTGGTTTCAATTTTTCTTTAATAGACAAGTAGTGGTAAGAAATTAAAAGATAGTTATACAAAGATAAATCAAAGACAGACCAAAGGACAATGAGATGAATTCAGTGTAGAAAAATTGTTTGGCTTTAAACAAATTGCTTTAAAATAAATCACTTTCCAACCTGTAAAGATAACTATTACTAAACTAAAAATAGATTGCTAACAATATTTATATTTGTATAATTTAAAAAGATTAGAGACTCTGGCCCACATTTCCACATAGCAAAGACTACTAGGGACTGTTCCAGTCTCTCGGCTTTCTGTTGTTTTACTTCAGTTTCACTCACCCATTTGGGTGACCTCCTGGTGCTATTATAGGTCTATAGGTTTATAATCTCTGATTATGCAATAATTCAATCCCAACCTAATGGTTGATGTCCAGAGAGGAAAAGGTCAGTGAGGGCTGGAACAGTCAGAGAGAAAGTCTCACAAAAAGACGTGAGAATGCATTTGTCTTGTAAGAAATCTGAATTTAGACAAGGAGAAGGATACATGGCAGCGTACCTGAGAGCAGTGTTCCTGAAAAACAGCAGATAAAAGTGAATGTAAATTAAATTACAGGTGGATTAAAGTTCTACAAATGAAAAGCAACCCCTAAAACTTCAAGAAGACAATGTAAGAGACTACCTTTATGATATCAGGACTTGAAAAGCCTTATTTTAACTAGACAGAAAAATTACAAGCCATAAAGAATCATGCTTGGCCTTTTTTTTTAATTAAAAAATATTTTGATTGAAATAAAAATCACAGACTTGGAATAATTACTTAGAATGAGTAAAACTAGCTAATTATGTAAAGACTTTACAAATCAGTGTGCAAATAGTCAACAAATGGGGCAAATTTAGTGAAAATGTCATTCAAAAAACAGGAAACACAAATAGTAAAGGTATGAAAGCATGCTCACTCCTCAAACTATCAGGGTTATAGGAATTTAAATAACAGTGAATTGTCACTCTGTAATAATTGTTATTTGCAAAATTTTAAGCAGATGGCAGTGATGTGGAAAAGCAACTCTTATAGACTGCTGGTGGGAAGGCAAATTGGTAAAATCCTTTTGATTGCAAGTTGGCAATGTTTTGTAAAGTTGAGTATTCATTATATACCTTCGAAGCAATTTTGTGTTTGTGTCCATTTATCTGAGGGAAACTATTTCCTGTTTGTGCAAGAAACAATTTGGAAGAATGCATGTAAAACCCCAAACAGTGTTCCTTAGCAATAAGTAGCTAAATTGGTGGTGTACACTCAAGGGAAAAACTATATTGTGGTGAAAATTAATAGACTACATATTTCAACTTAACCAAATCTTAAAAATAAGTTCTTAATGTTATATGTCATGTGGTACCCTTTATGTCAAATATGAAAATGTGAAAAATACGACAAACCAACAAAAGACTAGGGAGGAGGGAATAAATATTTTGGACTAGAAATAGGCTGTGTGGCAGAAGGTAGGATTATTGTCATCTGGCTCCGACGCAGAGGTGCCTGGAGCAGGACAGCTTGTGAAATACAGGCTCTATTGCTGGACCTTTGAGAATCACTGTGCTTTCATTATCTGATCAAGCAGCCACTGTCCTCTTTTCAGAGCCGTTACCTGGGGGGAAATAGCTGTTATAGACTGATGTGTAAGACACCATTCATGTATGGTTACAAAACATTATCTGAAGGAAGATGAAAGTCTGCAGTGCAGTCGGCTCTGAAAGAAAAAGGAAGGGAAGAGTTGCAAACCATTTTTCATTCTTCTTTCACCTGAGGGGAAGGTTCAGAAACTCACTCATTGAGCTCATTCACTCAATCAAATAAATGCTACCTCTTGCTTCAGTATATTTAAGTGGGCTTCGAAACTGCTCTCTCTGCCCTTTGTACCTGCCGACAGTCTTTACCTCCATACCAGATGAATCTCCTAACAGCGCATAGCTCTGAAAATTTATGTCCGGTTCTGTCTTCTGAGGAAGTTCCAGATCTTGCTTCCTCCAACATCTGGCTCCAGCTGCTCTTGCGAAGCTTATCTACTCACTTCACAGATGCCTGCCGAGAGCCTGTGTTGTTCAGCTTTCTTTGTGAGCCCTGGGGAGAGGAAGAAGGACAAGGCCACTTTCCTCAGAGTGCTGTCATTCCAGTGGGGATACAGATGACAAACACGGACCCATAAGGAAGATGGTATCTGATATAAATGCTATGCATTCAGGGAAACAGGGTAGAGTAGTCAGAGAAGACTCCTAGGAGAAGGTGGTATCTGGGCTGAAATCTGAGGGATGAGAAAGTATCAGTCATGCAAGCATCAGTGACATAGGAGATTGACGTCTCTGTTTTCTTTCTCGTACTCTGGCCTAAGTGGCTTTGCCCAAAACACATTCTATTTCCTCCTGAGTGCTGTGCTTTGGCTTAGGCTATTTCCTCTCTGTAGGACATATCTTCTCTGATGTCCACCTGTGGGAACTCTGTGGCTGTTTAGATTCCACTTCTTTCAAAGGCCCTCTATCGGACCTCTCCTAGTTTGTTAGTGCTGAGAAGTTTTCTGAGGACTCTCCTGATTACATGTGACAGAAGCTTAGTTGGAAATAAGAGTAATAAGCACACGATAGTAAAATTTACTAATTTAGGGAAACAAACCATAGAATTAGCAGGGTAGACCCAAGGATGTCTGTATGTTGAGACTTGTCCAATGGATAAGTGCTTCTCTGGGTTGTGTTTTCTGTTCTTAGTTCCTAAAAGCATCATCCCAAAAGTGCTTCTTGGCCTCAGCAGCAGCAGGACCCTCATGTGGCCACAGCGGAATCCTGTTTACAGTTTCCTCAGCACATAGGTCCTCCATGCCTTCCATGCAGTTTTTCTCACACTGACCCCCACATGCCCCTAGACACTAGCTGCCTGAAAGCCTGTTCAAAAAGTCTAGGTCCTCGGTCCTTGTCATAACTCTCTTTAGTTGAATGACTTCAACGCTGCGTGGCAAGCAGCCTCTCTTCTGAGGTCTGGGTCCCAGTCCCATGATGCACCTCTTGAGGAAATGCATTTCAGCCCTCTTGTTTACATTTCTATTGTGTCACATTATGGCTATTTAAAAATCTATTTTCTATTAGCTTTCTTTGTTTTCACATTTTCTACAAAAGCCTTTGCGTTATTATTCAGGAAACAAATGAAAATAAAATACAGGCATTTATAGAGACTAAGGAAATTTCACAAGGTGAAACTTGCTCTGAGTTTTTCAAATGAGATTCAAACCCAGGACTCTTACTTCCCAGCTCTGTAACTTTCCTCTCAATGTCCTGTCTTGTTGTTGTTGTTTTTTTTTTTTAGGAAGGCCTAAAATCACATCTGCCGTAGTTAATAGCACTTATTTTATACATATTCTGTGGCTTTAAATGTTGAAGCTTTGTGTCTTGTTTACCCAAAATAAGTTCACTTATTCAGTGGTACTTATGGAAGGCTTGGTGAGTATCTGTGCCTCAGGGGAAATATGCTTGTTCCACCTCTTGGCTTTGAGAGAGCACAGGACCCCATCCTTTAGGTGTTTCCTTTTTGGACCGCCTGGGTGCATTTGACTCCTATCATAGCTGGCTAACTGGCCTGCTTTTGGTTTTTGTTGTGCCAGATCCTTCAGTAGCTGCCAGTCTCCTCCTGAGACATTGCTTCCCTGTTTGCTTTATTTTCATTCGGGCTTGGTCTTGTTCAACCACTGGCCTTATGCATCCATCTTAAAGTAGACCTAGCCTTCCAGGGATGATTTATACCCAACTCTTTTCAGATAGGTTTAAATACAGTTTTGCAAGGTCAAAGTTTAGGTGAAAGGTTAATCAGCACTAAACTAAAAGTAAAAGGTCCACAAGTTGTTAGCATTTAAAAAATCAGCCATTGAACTTCTGTTAACAATTTTATTATCAAATGCTAATAGGTTTGGCAAAGGTGCAGTTTTCCATTAGTTTAATTGAATAAATATGGAGATTAAATTTTCTCCTCTGTTTAGGCTACCTTTGGCTGTCATTTCAGACATATTTTTTTTCTTTCTAAATTGAGATGCCCATGGGCTCAAATGAACTAGTTAAGAAGACAAGACAGGCATAGAAGCCAATGATTAGGACCATCAGGGCATTTTCTAATAGTCTCTCTCCTGGGGGCAAATTTTTTAGCTCTGTCTTTGATTTGGAAAGTAGTAGCCTTATATAGAAGATGTCCTGTGGCACCCAGTGGTACCGTCCTTTCTGGTCACAAGAAACAGGTGATCCAGGGGCTCAGTCCATTAAGCTGTGCTGACAGCTCAGAGCCTAAAGCCTCCTTTGTCTCCCTCTCTCTCTCCCCTCCCCTGCTCAAGCTCTGTCTCTCTCTCTCTCTCTCTCTCTCTCTCTCAAAAATGAGTAAATGTTAAAAAAAAAAAAAAAAAAGAATCTGGCATTCCAGAGACCTCCCCCGTGTGGGCTGTGTGGGCCCTTCTTCTGTTGCGGCGGGGCCGTGAGTGCTCTGAGCATTCTGTCAGGTGAGGCCGGGCCTCAGCTCAGCTGTCAGCAGTGGTCTGCAGTGACTGGCTGTGACTGCTGCAGGTGCGCTAGGGGACAGAGCTTGCCCTGGTGTGACTGAGGGCTAGCTGGAGCTAGCTCAGGTATACAGGTAGGTGGGGCTGGCTCCCCCAATTCCCGGGGGCAGGAGTGTTTCTGGAGGGGTACTAGTTTTGGCTGTGGCTACTGGCCACACAGGAGCTCTTCTGGGGGTGTTCTGGTCCTGACTGATGCTGCCCGCCAGGTGTGGTGAGGCAGGAGCCATTTGGTGGCATGCCTGCTGGGGCAAATCCACAAAGGAACCTCTACGTGGGGCTAGGGGTGCTAGCAACATAGGTTGGGGGGGTGCTGACTGGCCCCAGTGTCTTACTAGCTAGGTTGGAAAAGGGAAGCAAAATGACACTGGCTTCTATCTCTATTCCTAGAGAAAACTCCTACAGATCCCTGTCCCCACAGCACGCTTCCTAAAATTAGTTAATAAATTTTAGTGTATACTCCAGGTGCTGTCCAAACTGCTGCTTTGGGTCTCAGGTTGAATGAGGAAGCACACTGGCCCTTTGAGAGCAGAGACTACATTTCCTTTAGGCTTCTGGCTCTCCCAGAGGTAAGCCCCACCGATTTTTAAAACTGGAGCTAAGCCCTGCCAATTTTCTAAGCCAGACATTGTGGGGACCTCTATTCCTGGTGCAGTTCCCTGTCGGGAGCTGCCAGAAGAGCTGCCAGAAGAAAAGACACGTGCCTTGACCTGCAAGATCAGCCACCCGCACAGCTGAGCTGCATTATCACTCCCAGCACAGCAAGAGCTGCATTATCACCTTCAGCTGAGGCCGTCTTGTTTACCTCCCAAGCCTGCCTTGTTAGCCTCTTGGGCGGTGTGCTGACGCTGCAGTCCCCGCCCTTGTTTCCTAGCAACTAACTCACGTCAACTGCCCGCCTTCTACCCCTTATATGCGTGGTCTCTCAATAAAGAGAGTGGCTTGATCGGAAATGCTGTCTGGTCTCCACTCTCTGTGCTCCCTGTCCTATTCTCACTCCCTCCCTCTGGACCCGCGTCAACTGACCAGCTAGACGGGGCAGTTCCACGGGACTGTATCTGCCTGATTGGGGGCTTGATCTCCATCCCTTCTCAGGGAGCACGTGAAATTCATGCCTGTGAGTTCCCTCCTACTGTGGGCTGCTAGGGAGCCGTGTTCCCTACTATGTCTCTTCCCCACCCTGCCCTGTTAACAATTAACACATTGTTAAATGTGTTAAAACACATTTTTCCCCAAAAATTCAAACTTAATTTAGGGGCAAAACCTTTTTTTTCCAGTTAGTACAAAAAGGGAGCTTGTCTTATAAATCAGATTTTCCCCAGGACTAAGTGAGTTGAAAAGTGAGCCTTCATTATAGGGTAAGGACCAACTTGTCTCAACCGAGCTGCACTGATTCTCTATGCAAGTGCTAGTTTGAGTGGCTGACATTTGTTTGTGATGAGTAAAGCAATCAAAAGATTATATGTGTGTGTGTATATACAGCCCAAGCTTTCAGTATACCATATTATCTCTGCAAGTGCCTCTAGTAGATAGAAATCAGATTTCTCTGATTTTTCTGCTGGGTTTCAGTCTGTAAAGACAAAGTCTGATTTATTTTTCTGACCATTTTGGGTTATATGTCCAATAAAAAGGAAATAAATGGTTCTGGATTTATAATTTTGTACCTCTACTGGGCATTTACTGTGTTCTAGGCACACTTGAGGACATCCACGTCCTGTAGGTAGAATGGAAACGTGGGCATAGCATTGTCCTTTTAAAATTCGAGGTTTTGAAGTTAGAATGCTAGGGTTGGAATCCTGGTTCCGCCACTTTACGGAAGTACTGAATTTGATTCCCTCTGCCCAAATAAACCAATGAGTAAGTAACTTTATCCCTGTTTTCCAAATAAGGAAACTGAGGCTTAGAAAGTTTGTGTAGTTGATCAAATTTTCACAGTCTGCAATGGTTAGTGGTGGAATTGAACTTGTGTTGGTCAGTGTAAATCCTCTCAGCCATTGTTTGTCCTATACAAACGATGAGTGACGATCAGTCCTTTGTCTCTATCATCTGTGCACATTACTGCTTGATAAAAAGTATCATTCTATCTAGAGTTCCCTGGGTGGCTCAATCGGTTAAGTAATTGACTCTTGATTTTGGCACAGGTCATGATCTCACGGTTTGTGAGATGGGGCCCCATGTTGGGCTCTGTGCTGACAGCGTGCAGCCTGCTTGGGAGTCTCTCTCTCTCCTCTCTCTGCTCCTCCCCTGCTCATGTTCTTTCTCTCTCTATTTCAAAATAAACATTTTTTAATTAAAAAATTATAATTTTGCCTAAAATTCTCTCCAGTAAGCAAAATTTAGAATTACAAAGATCCCTCCAAGGGAGTTTAATAAACTATTGAATATTGAGTTTAAATAATGTCAATTTCCAAAAGATTTTTTAAAAAATCATATCAACAATTCTTTCAATTATTATAAACACTTATCTGGATTCATCTATACATCAGCTAACATTCTAGTGCAATTTTCTAAGATTTAAACTTAAATAAAACTACTCTTGTTACCTTGGCTGCGGTTTTGTCATCCCTAGAATCCCCCTCCATTTTCACTTTCACGGTTCTGAAGTACCCTTCAAATGCTCTAATTTTTTGCTAAACCAAGTTGGATGTGCACTGATGAAGATCTTCCTTATAGAATTACTTTTGTTAAGCCAGTTTTTCTTAATATGTTTATTAAGTTAACATTAATCTTGTGATGCCTGGGTGGCTCAGTCGGGTAAGTGGCTGACTTCAGCTCAGGTCATGATCTTGCGGTTTGGAAGTTCAAGCCCCATATCTGGCTCTGTGCTGACAGCTCAGAGCCTGGAGCCTGCTTCAGACTCTGTGTCTCCCCTTTTCTCCGCCTCTCCCCTACTCATGCTCTGTCTCTGTCTCTCAAAAATAAAAAAACTTAAAAAAAAAAAAAGTAATCTTATCAATAAGAACCAGGCTATGCTTCCAACTTTTACACCAATATAAATTTAATTCATTTTCAAATTGATTGTTGCACTCTGCTCTTTGGAATTAGATACTAGTTAATATTTTTTTTCTTGCTCATTTATTTGAAATTGTCCTTTTCTCATGTCAGAGCCTATGAAGGCATGTGTATTTCATTAATGATTCTGGAACAAAGCGGCATTGTTGCAAATTATGTCGGCTCAATATTTGACAAAGATGTAACATGGTAGGGATGTTATTAACATGACAATAAGTTAAGATGTCTGTAGCTGCCTTCAGATAAAAGCATTGTGTTTTAATAGGTTTATGAATTGAAATAAATCTTTTAAAGGTTCTTTCCAACCTAGAGATTCAATACAATTACAATTTTAAGAACATGAAAATGGATATATCTTTTTAGAATGTTGGTTAAAATTTTATACTTTAGAACTTATTTAAGGGAAAGAAGTTTGTTGAAAAGTTTGTTTCATCTTTTATCACTTAACAAAGGTAGTATTTTGGCTCCATTTTATAGATGAGGTGGTGAGGTTTAGAGGGGTTAAGTGAGCAACCAAAGTAGATTAAAGGGAGAACTGTAAGCCCATATGTGCAAAGACTTAACCTACAAGAAAGGGGATGAAAGTTGTAAAGATGGGGAGAATGGTCTGAGCAGAGGATTGTGAGATAACCAGGTTGATTAGGTATTTTGAGCTCCAATCATTACATTGCAAATCTTTAATCTTGCCACTGCATGATATATGTGTTAGAAGGTGCAAGAGTTGGAGCCTATTTAGAAGGCTCTTGGAGTTGAAAAGCAACATGATGGTGGTAAGAATTTGGAAGCTCATACAGTGGGAAGAAGATGGCTTTGACAGATTTTATAAATAAAATTATGCAACTAATTTATGGCTGTATGGAGATGATGGGGAATGCTGGTGAAGAATGTATTGGACACGATTCCTGGGTAATAGGCTTGCAATATTGGGGTTGGGGGAGATGTGAATGTTTGTTGAGATGGGCAACACTAGGAAGGACCCAAATATTCAGTAAGAGATTGTCAGGGGGTTCAGTGGGTTGAGTGCCTCTCTTGGGCTCAGGTCAGATCTCATGGTTTGTGGGTTCTAGCCCTGTGTTGGGCTCTGTGCTGACACCTCTGAGCCTGGAGCCTGCTTTGGATTCTGTGTCTCCCTCTCTCTCTCTGCCCCCCTCCTGCTTGTGCTCTCTGTCACACATGCTTTTGCTGGAAAATAAACATTTAAAAAAATGATTGTTGTTTTGTTTTAGGTCATATATTATGATT
Source organism: Mungos mungo (assembly GCA_004023785.1). Classification (NCBI taxonomy): domain Eukaryota; kingdom Metazoa; phylum Chordata; class Mammalia; order Carnivora; family Herpestidae; genus Mungos; species Mungos mungo. The sequence continues at coordinate 561,958 of PISW01000149.1, read as the reverse complement.
GCCTTTGAGACATCTGGAATAAGGACTTAGATATATAGACTTGGAATTCAGAGAAGTTATTTGGATAGAGATTTGAGGGAGCAAAGAAAAGTCGAGTATTTATTCCACTGATTCTCAACAAAACTTTGCTCAATTACAATCAGAACCCCTTTTGTTTATCCTTCACCCAATGTGTTTTAAACCATGTGTATCAGAATCACTTGAGTAATAGTGCTGTAAGAAGCATGCAAGGTGGAGAGTCAGACTGCTGAAGTTTACATACCATCGCGCTCATCTCTCAGTATAACATTAGAATTTAATTCAATCTTCCTGTGTCTGTTTCCTTACCTGCAGAAAATTGGAGATAATAGCTAAATTTTGATGTTTTTTTATATCAGCAAATTAGTAATTCCTGCAATACTCCCAGGAAAGTGCTTAGCACATCTGAAATGCCTAATAAAATTTAGCTAAAATTATTAGTTGGGGGTTGGTTAAAATGTAGCTCGGCTATACACATGCTCACTAAATTTGGGAATCCTTGAGTTCCATGGTAGGTATCCATTGATCAGCTAGTCTGAATGTGACCTTGCTTGGAGATGAATACTAGAATTGAATTAATTGGCTCTTGTTAGAGTACATCTCTAATCAGAAGTCATCTGAAGGAATTTTTTTAAACACTGATTTCTGGTTCCTACCAGACCTCTTAAAGTGTGACCTATGAATCAAGAGCCACAGGAATATGAATTTGAAAATAAACTTGGTACATATTTAGTGATAGGCTGGCCCAGAGCCTAGTTTATAAACAAATGACTTTATTTAGATGAACTCTTGAAGATCCTTTTGTATTGTAGGTGTCTAGATGGCTAAGAGAATGTGATTACCTCCTTTAAGAGTAAATTTTGCTGACAGTAGGCTTTCTAAGCCCCTTTGCTGCTGCTTCTCTCTCTCTTTTTTTAATGTTTTTATTTATTTTTGAGAGAGAGAAAGAGAGAGAGGCAGGGTGAGCATGGGAGGGTCAGAGAGAGGAAGACACAGAATCCAAAGACAGGCTCCAGGCTCTGAGTTAACTGTCAGCACAGAGCCTTACGCGGTCTTGAACCCAAGAACCCATGAGATCATGACCTGAGCCGAAGTCGGACTCTCAACTGACTGAGCCACCCAGGCACCCCACCCCTTTGCTTCTAAATGTGGCCACAGGATTAGATCTTGTGATTGGAGAATGAGTGGAAGAAACAGAACTTCTGTGGCAAAGCTGTGAAGTAATAGCTATTCATATCCAATATTTCCTGCCCTACTGACTAGATGCAGAGGATAATGAGGACTTAAGATACTGAAGGCAAAACATGGAAGGAACTTGAGTCTTTGAACAGCCATGTTCAGGAAGAATGCTTACCAATCTGAAATATCACATTATGCTGTATAGGTTAAAAAAATTAAGTTTCTATTTTATTAAATCATAAAAATAATGAGGCATTTTTGTTAGAAAAATTTTCTGTTACCCTCAACTTTCAACATGAGGCTTTTCCCCACCTCTAAGTCTGCAATGGTCTACTTGGCTAGACCGTTGTCAGTTGTTTGGTCAGTCTAGATGCTGCTGTGAAGCTATGTTATGGATGTGATTAACATCTACAATCACTTGGCTTTAAGTAAGATTACCTTTGGTAATGTAGATGGGCTTTATCCAATCAGCTGAAGGCCTTAAGAGCAAAACAGATATTCTGGAAAAGGAATTCTGCCTCAGGACTGTAACATAGAAATCCTGCCAGAATGTCCAGTCTGCTGGTCTGACCTGTAAATTTCAGAATTGTTAGCACTCAAAATGTATGTATATAAATGCATATCTATGGATGGATAGATCAGATGGATAGATGGATACTCTATTGGTTCCATATTATCCAGGGTTCTCCAGAGATAGTCTGTAGGTTCAGAAGATGCAGGATGAGATGTGTCTCTGTCATAAACATGAACCTGTAGTTCACTATATGACACTATATGTTGAGGATGGTGCTAAGTTCCTAATTTTCATTTATTTATTTATTTTTAATGTTGTAGGTTTTTTTTTTCTTTTTAACTTTTGAGTAAGAGAGAGCGAGTGAACGTGTGTGCAAGGAAGTGAGCACAGGAGTGAGGGAAAGGGGCAGAGAGAAAAGAGCACAGAGGATCCAAAGCTGACTCCACACTAATAGCCCCAATGTGAGGCTCAAACTCATGAACTGTGACACCATGATCTGAGATGAAGTTGGACACTCAAGCAATTGAGCCACTGAGGCACCCTTATTTTCATTATTTTTTTAAATTTGAGTATAGTTGACACACAATGTTACATTAGTTTCAATTTAGTGATTCAATAAGGTTATACATCATGCTATGTTTATCACAAGTATAGCTACCATCTGTCCCATTATATTGCTATTACAAGGTAATTGACAGTATTCTGTAGGCTCTGCTTTCTATTTCCATGACTTCCTCATTCCATAACTGGAGGCCTGTATCTCCCTCTCCACTTCACCCATTTTTCCTAACCCTCCAACCCCTCCCCTCTGGCAACCATCAGTTCCCTATATTTATAGTAGTGATTCTGCTTCTTGTTGACTACTGTTTAAAGATTGCACTTCTGAGTGGAACCATGGTATTTGTATTTTTCAGTCTGATTTACTTCACTTAGCATTATACTATCTAGGTCCATCCATGTTGTCTCAAATGGTATGATCTGATCTTTTTCTATAATCTGTAGTGTACCTATATCACATTTCCTTATGCATGTGTCTATTGATGGCCACTTTTGTTGCTTACATGTATTGGCTATCATGAATAATGCTACAGTAAACATAGGGGTGCATACATCTTTTTAAGTTAATGTTTTCTTAATGTATGCACCCCTATGTTTATTGTAGCATTATTCATGATAGCCAATACATGTAAGCAACAAAAGTGACCATCAATAGACACATGCATAAGGAAATGTGATATATGTAAATGTTTGTTTATTTGTGAGACAGACAGAGTGTGGGGGGAGGGAGAGTGAGAGAGAGAGGGAAGGAGGGAGACACAGACTCTGAAGCAGGCTCCAGGCTCCCAGCTGTCAGCACAGAGCCTGATGCAGGGCTTGACTCACAGACTGTTAATGTTTTCAATTTCTCTTGGCGAATATCCAACAGTGGGGTTACTGGAACATTTGATATTTGAATTTGTATTTTTTTGAAGAACCTCCACACCATTTTCCACAGCGGCTGCACCAATTTACATTCCTATCCGTGCATGAGGGTTCCTTTTCTTCAACATTTTTATGAACAGTTGTTTTTTCCTGTCTTTTTAAAATGCTTATTTTTGAGAGAGAGAGAGAGAGAGAGAGTGCATGCTAGAGAACAAAAGCAGTGAAGGGGTAGAAGAAGGAGACACAGAATCTGAACCAGGCTCCAGGCTCTGAGCTGTCAGCACAGAGCCTGATGTGAGCCTCAAACCCATGAACTGTGAGATCATGACCTGAGTTGAAGTCAGATGCTCAACTGACTAAATCACCCAGGTGTTCCTCTGGTCTTTTTTTTTTTTTAAGTTTGTTTGTTTGTTGTTTGTTTATTCAGAGAGACAAAGCGTGAGTGTGAGAGAGGCAAAGGGAGAGAAAGAAAGCAGGAGAATCCCAAGAAGACTCCGTGCTGCCAGTTGTAGAGCCCAATGAGGGGCTGGAACTCACAAATTGTGAGATCATGACCTGAACCAAAAACAAGAACCCATCGCTTAACCAACTGAGCCACTCCGGCACCCTGTTTCTTGTCTCTTTGATTTAAGCCATTCTATTAGGTGGAAGGTCTCACTGTGGTTTTAATTTTCATTTCCCTGATAATTAGTGATATGAAATCACTGAGTTTTTAACTAAGGTTTTATTTTAATTACTGTATAATTAACACATAGTGAGTGATGATCATCTTTTCATGTGCCTGTTGGCCATATATATGTTTTCTTTGGAAAAATGTCTTTTCAGATTTTGTGAACTTTTCTAAGTTGTACTATTTGTTTTTTTGGGATTGAGTTGTAGAAGTTCTTTGTATATTTTAGATACTAATGCCTTATCAAATATATCATTTGGAAATATCTTCTATTCAGTAGGTTGTCTTTTTGTTTTCTTGATGCTTTCCTTTGCTGTACAAAAGCTTTTTATTTTGATGCATGCTAATTGTTTGTTTTTTGCCTTTCTTTCCCTTGCCTTAGGAGGCATGTCTAGAAAAATGTTGGTATGGCTATGTCAGAGAAACTGTGACCTTTGTGTGTATTTTTTTCTCCTTTGTCACAGATTAATTGGTCATATAATTGTGGGTTTATTTGGGGGACTCTCTATTCTGTTACATTGATCTGTGTGTTTATTTTTGTTCCAGTACCATATTGTTTTGATTACTACAACTTTGTAGTATATCTTGAAATCTGCAATCATGGTACTTCTAGTTTGACTCTTCTTTCTCAAGATTGTTTTGGCTATTCAGGGTCTTCTGTGGTTTGATATAAATTTTAAAGTTATTTGTTCTAGTTTTGTGAAAAATAATGTCGGTATTTTGATAGGGATTCCATTGAATCTGTAGGTTGCTCTGGGGAATATGCAAATTTTGACAATATTAATTTTTCGAATCCATGAGCATAGGATATCCTTCTATTTGTATCATCTTCAATTCCTTTCAACAGTGTTGTATACTTTTTCAGGGTCTAGGTCTTTCACCTTTTTGGTTAAGTTTTGTCTAGATATTTTATAATATTTTGTGAAATTGCAAATTGTGTGTGTATGTTTTTAAAAGTATCCTTCTGGGACTTTGTTGTTAGCATAGTTTTTCTTTGAAAAGGAGATGGATCTCTGTTTTGTAGTTCCGTAAACAGCCAATTACTGGGTTTTAGAAAATGCAATAATGTACTTCTAAATCATTGAAAATAAAAAAAAGACAAACAAAATAAACATAAATATTCATAAATGATTTTAAATGCATTAAATTTACATAGCAATGAAAGTTGAAGTTTATAAAATGCTAGTTTTCTCTTCATGCTAATGACTTAATTCCAATCATGTTTTATGGATGAGGTCCCTGGACAAAAGGCTACATGTTTTTTCATCTGAGAACATGTGATTCCTATCTTCATGCAGACCACATGGGATTAAATTACAAGCTAGATTCAAGAATAACTGAAGAGATGGGTTGCAGAGAGCCTGGAACATCGGGATTAGACTTATTGAAGCTAATTCACTTGACTTGAGAAACTTCTAATCAATTTATCTCCTTTTAAAAGAAAGGTTATAAATAGAAGTTTTAATTCTTGAGGCTATATGCCTGTGTCACCTTGTGATCAGCTCCACCTCAGCTCTTCTTAGAAAAAGATGATAATCTCTTGGCTCAGAAGTTTATTACCCAAATTTTTGGGTATACACATGCATATGCACACACACCCCTTTTGGCAAGGCTTTTTCACTCACGTATCATGAGCAACCTCACTCTTATTTTAGGTTCACTTTTGAATTGCTTTGATTTGGCATTGGATAACAGGCGCTATGATTTTCTTTCATAATCATGTTATTTAGTACAGCCAGTTTACTGGGCTACTTTGATTCCTCAGGGAATAATTAATATGTGCCACCCCACTGAGATTTAACCTCGAATCTCCAATTCACAATAATTTTCCATCCTCCTTTTTGCTTTTCCTGCCTTTCCTGCCCCATTTGTGTAAGTTTGACCAATAACTTGACTTTTATGAACATGAGTTTCTTCAACTACTAAAAAAGGGCTGTAATGCCAATGTAAATCCTGTAGTCATTAAATGAAATGACAGTCTTCAGTATCTTTGCCATATCTGCTGCTTTTCCTGTCACTGTTACTTAATTCCAGGGAGAGCCAACTACAGACATTTGTAGTCTTATGAAGTGGCATTTACAGTGGGATCAGTTCAAACTCACACAGTAGACTAAGAAAATTTAGGGAGGTTGGAATATGGAAGACAGGATTAATGAAAAAAAAAAGCTGTCAATAAACAAGTCCTATGCAAGATAGCCACCAGAGTATTGATTACTTTAGCAGTACTGAAAATAGGGCTCATGGACCATAAGTTGCATCTCAGGTGATTCTTAACCTTTCAGATTCCTTGTTCTCACTTACAGCACCCTGAACCAAAACCTGGGGTGAAGAGGGGCTAGATTTGGAAACCACCTTTTTTCCCCACAGGCTCTGAGAGTGATCCTGAAGGACATAGAGATTTGAGAACCACTGGCCTATGATAAATCTATCACTTTGGTACTTTTGAAGATAATACAAATATATGATAATTCAGCGGCTACCTGTCATGAATTTTTACTTTAGAAATAGTGATTGGATAATATTAATCCCCACCCTGCTCACTTCTCCCATGCCCACAAGTGCACTTGGATAGGATGAACATGGTTAGCTCTGGCTTCCACCCAAAAGACCTGGGATAGTGGAAAACACAATCTTGTTGCAAAAGCAACTCTTCCTTAAACTACTTTGGATCCTTTTGACAAATAGGCTATTGCATATAAACAAAGTAGATAAACCTCAAAATCAAGTACATTTTAGAAGCCTCAAGCTTCTGATTCTCTAATCCATGGGCATCTTGCTTGAGTCTCATGTAACAGTGCTACATTATTTTTTTTTAATCAGATAGTAATCATGCATAAATTGAACCCAACCTCCTCAGTCAGGAGTAAAATATTTTGCAAAACCAAAATGAGAATTGCTTATTTTTGGATGTTTCTACTGTTGTACTAAAGATGAGAGGAAAAGTCTCCATTTTTCCCACTGACTTTATATGTGATTTTGTAGCTGTGTGTTTATACACATAGTATCACATACACAAACACACTCTTCCTGTGCAGAATTTTTGGTACTATTGTGGGAAGGAAAAATTTGTGGCAGCACTATGATGCTTGGTTTTATAAAATAATAGGTGAAACTCTGGCGGTTTTCCTCATGAAACTCTTCTGCTTTTCTTTCCTTGAGTTTTACTTTATTTTTTCTTTTATTTCTTTCTGTGTTTCTTTTCTTGATGAAGACAGAAGAGGTTTTTTTGGTGGTGGTTTTTTGTTTTTGTTTTGTTTTTGCTTTTTGTTTTTGTTTTTTGCTGTGTGTGTGTGTGTGTGTGTGTGTGTGTGTGTGCGGTGATGTTTGGACAGGGATTTAAAGCAATGGAGGTGCTATATCTGAAAAATGGAATGGATACGTAGTTTAGTTGACTCTTTGCCCCTCTGTTATTACATCTCTGATTCTAAAATCTGTTTGTTTTTTTTGAGAATTTACTGTGTGTCAGGCCCCAGAGTAAATACATACATGTCCTTTGATCTCACAACAGCCCAGTGAGGTACCTATACGTGAATATGGAGAGGCTGAATGAATTGCTCCATTCTCTCAGCTAGAACAGCAAAAACAAATTTATTCATTCATTCATCTTCCAGACATTTGTAGAGCACTTCTTATATGCCATTATTTTAGGTACTGGGGATATACACTTGAAAGAAGTCTCTATCTTCTTGGAGCCAACACCCTAGTGGGGAAGAACAATGTTTCTTTTGTTCAATAAAACAAGATATATATGATAAAGACTTGTACAGAGAGTAAAGAGATAACAAGATGAAGAGTAGTAGAGTGGACTTATTACTCTATATGCAATGGTCAAGGAAAGCCTCTCTGTGCACCTGACTTGTTGCAAATGAATGAAGTAAGGGGGTAAACCATGGGGACATGTGGAGAGAGAAATTTATCAATGTGGCATATAGTATCCTCTAGGAGCTGGCCCTGACCCTCTCTGAACTCCCACACCCTTCCTTTCTCCCTTGAAGTTCCAACCCAGCTTGAACATCTCTTGTTTTTCAGTGAGCTCTGTGCTGCTTATTTCATGGTTTTTATTGATATTCTTAGCACTTTGTTCTGCTTGAATATCACCCACCCAAATTTTTTGGGTTAGTTCTAATTGTAATAATTTCCTAGTGCTGGACAAGCCTTCAAATATTTACCACATTCAGAATAGAAAAGATGCAAGTAGGACTCCTCATTGACATGGCAGTTGGAAGAATGGTGGGAGCATGATAGGAGTTGCTCAGGATATACTACTGATACTTGTAGACGTCATGTTCTAGTCAGTGCTTGCTTATACATTTATCCTGATCTTACTTTAGTGGAAGAAATGTAGTACTTGTTTTTTTTATAGTCTCTAAATCTACAATCAAAGCATTGCCCCATTAGGTCAGACTATGGTTCATTTATTTCTGTGTTTGTGTGTTCTTGTTTGTATGCTTGGTCAGGAGTGATTAATGAGAAAATAGCTACCTTTTTAAAAAATATCAGGGCTCTTCCCATTTATTTGCAATTTCTCATCTGTATAGATATACCAATTGCTTTCACATTTATTATTTAAAACTTTATTGAATCAGGTAATGATTTTGGTCAATATCACTTCTCATTGATACTCTTTCACTGAAGTGGTATTTTCACTCCTTTTTGCACTAAATCTCTCTTGGTCTTGCGATTGGTAACTTGGGAACATCTTTTTCAATCTCATAAGCAGGAAAGAGCACTAGAATGTAACTCAGGAGACAGGTTCTTTGTTTCTCTATTCCCAACTTGCTAGATAACTGGGAGAAATCATGTGTTTTTGAACCTCAAGTTCTTTATCTGAATAGTAGGATAATAAATCTGACCTATGTAACAAAAAGTTATTATGAAGCTTCAGTAGACTAATAATTGTGAATTATGACTTCATTATTTGATAGACTTGAGTGCTATTGCTTCTTAACTTTAATTCTTCTCTATAGCACTATTATTATTAATTATTGGTATCATTGTTAATATCCTCACTAAAGTGATAATGTCCATAATAAAAACAAACCCAATAGTACCAAAAGCTCTATAATGAAAAGTTCCTACTCCACTGAACCCTAGCTATAATCTCATTCCCTGGATATAACCAATTTTAATCATTTTTGTATGTTTCTATCACATGTTTCAAAAATAACCCTATAGTCCTGTCTTGATTTTTTTTTTACCTTATTCATTTAATTTATAGTCTATACTTATATCCCTTTTTCAAATGTCCATTTTCTCTATATATAAAACCAAAGAAATGGAATCTGAAGAAAACAGACATTTTCTTTGATTTCTGAGATCCAGGTATCCTGTCCAGGAATAGCATTGCTATGAGGGCAAAGGGCAGTCTTTTTGATTTTGGGTTCCCTAAAAGAATGTTTCCATTGGGTTGTTGATTCTATTGTGGCGAAAAAAAATAAAGATGCAGAACATTTTGACAAAATATGCCCTACCTAGTCACAATTTAATGGTTTTTGAGCTTCAGTGAGTTTGAGTCTTTTGACTTAATTTTTTTTCTTTATGTACCTTTACTTACCAATATTAACATGCATAATTGGTCCTGAACTTTTGCAACTGTCAAAATAAATGAGATGAAACACAAATTTCATTATCTCTTCCATTGCCTCTGGGTTTGTTTTACAAACCAATTATTCACAAAATGAGGCATTTCACTTTTTGCTTTAGGGTTGTGAATAAAAAGCATAAATCAATGCCTTATTCTCACCTGAAATTGCATAGAAAGAGGGCCCCTCAAGAGGATTAGAAGTATTAGAGGGGGGAAAAAGACATTTCCCATAAGAAGAAATGAAAGCATGGCTTAAATTACACAAGAAAAGATTTAAGGGAAATTAATGATCAATGTGGAGAACATAAGATATCCCTGTTTACTGAAGATTATAAAACAAAGAAATAAATATTTCATCTGGGTGAAGTGGAAAAAAAAATACTTGCACAGAATTTAATTCACAAGAGAAATGGTTAGCAAAAACAGCTCCCTCGAATTAAAAGAATAATTTAAGACAAAATAATAGTTAAGGGATAAGTCGGACGGTATAAAATTTTCCCCTTCAGCTACCCGTTTAAAAAAAACCTGTTTTTGTAATAAGGATTTGATTTCTCTAGTATTTTATAAAGAATGTTTATGACAATGTTATGCAGAAGAGGAAGCATATAGTATGAAAAACAATGCTCTCTTGCTTGAAGAGTTCTTTTTTTCAGTGTGCTTTGATCTTTGCTTCCCGGTTTGAATTTCATGACAACTCCACAAAATAGGCAGATACTAGTGTCCATATGTTGTAGATGAGTAAAAACAGTTTCACAGACTGAGTTATCCATAGTGACAAGTGAATCAGCAGCTAAGCCTGGACTAGAATCCAACTTTTTTTTTTAATTTCTAATCTCTATGCTATTTTGACAAGAAATAAAGTTCTAGTTGGAGCTAGAAAAACATAGCATCATATTTTCTTCTTTTTTTCCTTCACTAATTCTTTATGTTCTTAAAATTTACTTTGTTTCATTTCTCCAAGAAGTTCTTGATAAATTCTCTTATCATTATCTCTTCTGTGATTGATGAGAAGATTTTGAGTCACCTTGTTATCCTATATTGATTATATAGTTTGCTCTTGTTCTTCCTTCTTTGTTCCATATCGGTTGTAAGCCCTACTAAAACAGGAATGGGGAAGGCAATGTAACTTAGGTATTTAGATCTTGGGTATGTAATTGAATCAGACCTAGAATCACATCCCATTCTTGCACTTGACATGGATGGCTTTCAATAACTTATATAAACACTAAGCTTCATGTTCTCATCTATAAAATAATACTTACCTTTAATTAGCATTAGATTTTTAAAATCCCCCATCCAGTACTCATTTCTGGTGGGGCTGCCAATCATGAGACTCCACTTTAGAGCCTTTAAGGTTAAGTACAGGACTTGGACTGTCCTATAAGGGAGCTTCATTCTTTTGCCTATGGTAATTGGTTAACTGACAATATATGACCCAATCAGCATCAATCAAGACAGTATCTTTAAACTTTCCTACTTGAAAATGCACTAGTGATTCTCCTTGATAGAGCTAAGTATCCACTTTCTCTGCCATATGGAGGAATTTGTTCTTAGTGTGAGAGAATAGTCAAAACATAAAGAGAAGTGGGTAAAGAAGAGTAGGCACTATATAATATATACATATGTATATATGTATGTATGTATGTGTGTGTGTGTATATATGCATACATATACATATATAATGCCTGATCCATTTTCACCCACACTTGCCAGAGCCTTGAAATGTTAAAATCTTAATTACCTGTTTTGATTTTATTTCACTTAATTTAGTTAGAATTGTGCTTTTGTTTGCATGTGACTAAAGGTGTAAGATTGTGGTAGAAATTGAATGAAGTAGCATGTAAAGTACTCTCTGTAATGCTGACATAATAGTAAGCATGCAGTTGATGTTAGCTAAAAAGATAACTATAAAATCATTGATAATGTTGATAATTTTTTTTTGTTCCTGAAAAACTTCCAGGACAGCATCCTATATGTAGAATGTTCTCACTCAGTGATTTTTAAATGATTTGCGTCCTTGTCTTTGTAGGCAATTAGACAAATGATGAGTTAGAATATAATTCACATGTATAAAATGACCTTTTATATTTTGCCAAAGATAATGATCTCTGATTTCTTCTACTTTAATTCATTCTTATAATGGACAATTTACTTGTTTAAATGTGTTTTTTAACATTTTTATTTATTATTGAGAGACAGAAAGAGACAGAGCATGAGCATGGGGGAGGCAGAAAGAGGGGCAGACACAGAATCTGAAGGAAGCTCCAGGCTCTGAGCTGTCAGCACAGAGCCTGAAATGGGGCTTGAACTCACAAACTGCGAGATCATGGCCTGAGCTGAAGTTTGAAGCTTAGCTGACTGAGCCACCCAGGTGGCCCTAAGTGTTTATTTTTGAGAGAGAGGAAGTGGACTGGGGGTGGGGGAAAGAATCCTCAGCAGGCTCTGCATTGTCAGTGAAAAGCCCAACACAGGGCTTGATCCCATGAACTGGGGGATCATGACCTGAGCGAAATTCAGAGTTAGATGCTTAACTGACTGAGCTCCTCAGGTGCCCCAGAATCAGCAATTTATTATATCAAAGTCACAGGACACTAGATTAATACAAAAAGCCAACTTTTTTCCTATATAAAATAATGAACAATTGGAAATTGAAATAAAGAACTTTTTAAACAGTATTAAAAATAAAGTAGTACTTAAATATTAATTTAACAAAATACATAGTCTTTATGCAGAAACTGTAAAACTTTGATTAAAAAAAGATCTAAATAAATAGGGAGATATTCCATGTTCATGAATTTAAAGACTCAATATTTCTAGGATATTAATTGTTCCAAATTTGACCTATGGAGTTCCTATAACAGCAATAAAAATTCCAGCAGTCTATGTTATCGATAGAAACAAATTGATTCTAATGTTTACAGCAAACACAACAGACTTAAAATAGCCAACAAAATACTGGGAAGTAATAAGTTTGAGAACACACACTATCCACAGTACCTAATTTCATGATTTTTATCATAAAGTGATAAAAATGAAGAAAGTATATTAAAGAATAGACATACAATCAATGGAACAAAATAGAGAACTCCAAAATAGAGTCACAGGTTTGGTCCACTGATCTTTGACAATAAGGAAAATGTAATTTCATGGGGAAAAGATCCAAGTTTCATTAGAGAAATGCCTGATTCTAGGATTATGGCAGGAAATATGCAAAATGAGCCTAGAGCGTCTTACAGTGCCAGAAAGCAATAGAGTACTTAAAAACAAAAGCATAATGATGGGAATATGTCAAAGGGACAAAGAATCAAATGAAATATCTTCCAGAGACCAAAGTTGGAACAATTTGAACAATAAAACAAATTAAACTGTGTTGGACAATAATCCAAAATATAAAGTAAATATCTGATTCTGTAATGATATAAATGAATCAATGAGTGAAATGAATGGATGAATAAATAATTGAAGGGGAATAGGCAAGTTTACTATGCTGATTAGTTCCTAATTAATCATGTGGATATTCTACCTTGAAGGAAATTAAGCATACCTGTCCATTTTTTAAGTGTAAGCTGTGAGTATTGACTTGTTTTTAAAGATTATAATATATAAAAGTGAGAGAGTAAAGTGTAAACTTATAATAAAGAAATCTAATACAACCTTGGCCAAGGGATAAAAGTCAACTCAAAAGTGATGCTTTATACAGATAGTATATGTACCTTTGGTATGATGTAATTTATATGGCACCTTACCACTGTTGTCTTCCCCTAGTAGACCCCAGTCTAATCATGAGAAGTAGATTAAACAATACCAATAAAATATTTTATCAGTTCTGTTCAAAATTATCAAGGTCAACAAAAACAAGATGATTCTAAAAAATCTGCCATAGCCAGGAGGATCCTAAGGCGACATAACAACTAAATGTAATGGTAAATAATGGTAACAACTAAATATATATAGAGTCTTGGTTGGGATTCTGGAACAGTAGAAGGACATTAGATAAATACAAAGGACATCTTTAAAAAATGTCAACTCTAGTTAAGAATAATGTATTAATATGGCTTACTAGTTGTGACACATAGGTCATACTAATATAAAATGTTAATGGTAGGTATAACTTTGGAATATATGGAAGTTTTCTGTAATCTCATCACAGGTTTCTTTTTTGTAAATCTAAAAGTATGCTAAAAAGTAAAATTTATTTTAACAAATTAACTTGTAAAACTTAAAAAGCAGCCATAAGACTACAACAGTCACTTCACTAAAGAAAATATACAAATGACAAGCATATTAAAGGATGCTGAACATCATTAGTCATTGGGGAATTCAAATTAAAACCACTGACATACTCATTAGAATAACTAAGAAGTAACCAGCAAAATCAAACGTTGATAGATGCGGAACAACAGAACATACTACCCAAAGCAACTGCACATTCAATGGAATCTCAATCAAAATTGCACAGGCTTTCTTATCAGAGCTAGAATGAACAAACAATCCAAAAATTTGTATGGAACCACAAAAGACCCCAAATAGCCAAAGTAATGTTGAGGGAGGAAAAAAAAGCAAAGCAGGAGGCATCACAAACCCAGACTTTAGCTTCTACTAGAAAGCTGTAACCATCAAAACAATGAGGTATTGGTAAAACACAGACACATATTCCAATGGAATAGAATAGAGATGCCAGAATTGGCAGTTGTATGGCCAACTAGTCTTTGACAATGCAGGACAGAGTATCCACTGAATAAAAGACAGCCTCTTTAAGCAAATGGTGCTGGGAGAACTGGACAGCAACATGCAGATGAATGAAACTAAGCCACTTTCTTACACCATACACAAAAATAAACTCAAAATGGATAAATGACCTAAATGTGAGACAGGAAACTATCAAACCCTAGAGGAGAAAAGCAGGCAACAACCTCTTTGACCTCAGCCACAGAAATTTCTTGCTTGACCCATCTCCAAAGGCCAGGAAATTAAAAGCAAAAATGAACTATTGGGACCTCATCAAGATAAAAAGCTTCTGCACAGCAAAGGAAACAATCAACAGAACTGAAAGGCAACTGACAGAATGGGAGAAAATATTTGCAAATGACATATTGGATAAAGGCTTAGTATCCAAAACCTTTATAAAGAACTTTGCAAACTGAACAGTTGAAAACCAATCAAGTGAAGAAATGGGCATAAGACCTGAATATACACATTTCCAGAGTAGACATCAAGATGGCTAACAGACACAAAGATGTTCAACATTCCTCATTATCAGGTAAATATAAATCAAAACCATATTAAAATCCCACTTCACACCAGTCAGAGTGGCTAAAATTAATAACTCAGGAAACAGCAGATGTTGGCAAAGATGTGGAGAAACAGGAACCTCTTGCTCTGTTGGTGGGAATGCAAACTGGTGCAGCCACTCTGGAAAATAATTTGAAGGCTCCTCAAAATTAAAAATAGAATGACTCCACAATCCAGCAATGGCACCACTAGGAATTTATGTAAAGGATACAGGAATGCTAATCCATAGGGGCATGTGTACCCCAATGTTTATAGTAGCACTTTAAACAATAGCCAAATTCTGGGAAGAGCCCAAATGTCCATCAACTGATGAATGGATAAAGAAGATATCATTTACGTATACAATGGAAACTGCTTGGCAATGAGAAAGAATGAAATCTTGCTATTTGCAACAATGTGGATTGAGCTGGAGGGAATTATGGTGAGTGAAATAAGTTAGTCAGTGAAAGACATCATATGTTTTCACTCATATGTGGAATTTGAGAAACTTAACAGAAGACCATGGGGGAAGGGAAGGGGAAAAATAGTTTCACACAGAGAAGGAGGCTAACCATAAGAGACTCTTAAATACAGAGAACAAACAGGATTGAAGCAGCAAGTGGCAGAGAGGGGAAAATGGGTGATGGGTAGTGAGGAGGGCACTTGTTGGAATGAGCACCGGGTGTTCTATATAAGCAGTGAATCATGGGAATCTACTACCAAAGCCAAGAGCACACTGTATACACTGTATGTTAGCTAACTTGACAGTAAATTATATTTTTAAAAAGCTTGCAGTTTTAAGTGTAAACATCTCTCTAACCTGAGACCCAAGAGTCACATTCTTAGATGGTTACATAAGATAAATGAAAATGATTCACACAAAAGCTCATTGAGTTTTTATAGCAAATTTATTCATAATATCAAAAATTGGAAACAATCTAAATTCTCATCAACTGATAAATAAATCAGTGACATACTGATAATAAAATCCTATTCAAGCAAAAGATACTGTTACAGGATGGATGAATTTAAAAAGAATTTTGGGGGGTGCCTGGGTGGCTCAGTCGGTTAAGCGTCCAGCTTTGGCTATGGTCATGATCTCACAGTTCGTAGATTCCAGCCCCGCGTTGGGATCTGTGCTGACAGCTAGCTCAGAGCCTGGAGCCTGCTTCGGATTCTAGGTCTCCCTCTTTCTCTGACCCTTCCCTGCTCATGCTGTCTCTGTCTCTCAAAAATAAATAAAACACATTAAAAAATTAAAAATAGAAAGAATTTTGGTGAGCATAAAAAACCAAGCACTGAAAATGAAATACTATACAATTTTATTGATAAATTCTAAAACTAGCACAAGTTTAATATCAGAAAATAGATGAATGGTGTAAGGTATTAAAAGGAAGAGATTAAATACAAAAGGATATAGGGGCACCTCCATGGCTCAGTTGGTTTAGCATCTGACTTCTTCTCAGGTCATGATCTCCCAGTTTGTGATTTCAAGCCCTGTGTTGGGTTCCGTGCTTACAGCTCAGAGCATAGAGCCTGAGCCACTTCAGATCCTGTGTCTCACTTGCTTTCTGCTCTGTCTTAGGCTCTCACTCAAAAATAAACATTAAAAAATACATAAATGCAAAAAGACATATGGAAATCTTTGGGGTTGATGAAGATAGTCAATATCCTGTTCGTAATGGGGATTATATAACTGCATGTTTGTTGAGGTTCATCAGTTGTATGCTTGAGATTGGTGTGTTTTATTATATGTGAATTACACCTAAATAAACCTGACTTTAAAAAACAAAGTTAAGAGTAAAGACACAGAATATGTAAGAGTAAATAAAATTTCTAGAGAAGAAAATGATGTCTGAAATGGAAAATACACTGTAGAAGATTAACAACAAATCATATACTACAAAAGAAAAGATTATTGAACTTAAACAGCAACTAAAACTACCCAAAATAAGCCATACAAAAATAAGACTATAATAAAAAATGAGCAGAGCTCACTGATGGTTTGTGACTTCAAACATTTTAATGTTAACCTGAGGCTGAAGGAAGAGGAGGAGATGTTTAAAGACATCCTTGTGTAATACAATTAGGCAAATTTGTGAGGAAAGTATGAATTTACAGTTACAGAAATCTTGAGGAACCCCAAACACAAGAACCTGGACAAAAACTCCCTGAACCTTGATGGGAACTTCACAGTAAAACAGTGTTATACCAGTAAAGATAAATTTTAAAAGCATCCTCTAAAACAAATGAGAAACAAAAGTAGTTCATGAGGCAGAAAAAGTGATATAGTAAAACAATGCTTCAATTTATTCAAAAGAATGCAGAAAAAGTAGGAAAATGGAGGAAAGAACAGGTGGACAAGAAGAAAGATCAAAAGTGTGGCTTTAAATTCAACTATATTGATTACATTAAATGTAAACATACTAAAGAAAAACACAATTTAAATGTAGAAATTGTCAGGTTGTATTAAAATCAAGACTCAATTTTATTCTATTTGCAAAGAACCTACTTTAAATACAAACATAAATAGCTTTAAAGTAGATGAGAAATAATCTCTGATGCTAACACTACTCAAAAGAAATCTGTGGTAGTTATATCAATATCAGTAATTGGATGTTAGAGCAACAAATATCAGGAATACATAGTACCATGTATTAGTAAATGCATAATGTATCATAACCAAGGGAGTTTATACTAGGAAGTGAATGTTGATGAAACATTTGAAAGCTAATCATTATAATTCATCATACTAACAGATTTTCAATGAAAACCTTGTGGTTCAATAAATGCAAGAAAAATGCTTTTGACATAATTACAGATATATTCAGTGATTTAAAAAAATGGAAAACTAGGAATAGAAGGAATGTTCTCAACTAATAAAAGGTATAAATGAAGAAAAAAAATAAGTAGCTATGATCACATGATACAGTAAACATCAGATAGTTTTTCTATAAATTTAAAATTATGGGAAAGATGTCCAATCACCTCTTCTATACAACATCCTACTAGTGGATATAGTAACATAAAGCAAGAAGAGAAATCTGCCTCCAGTTTGGAGAAGGGAAAGGTAAAGCTATTGTTTATAGGACATCACACAGAATTTCTAAAAAAAAAAATTCTAGAACTCATGTGAGTTTATCTAGTTTACAAGATCAACATAGATAATCTATCATATTTCTACATGCTAACAACAAATATATATTTTATGTTAGATATTTTGAAGTAAAAAGATAGGAAAGGACTATGCACTGAAAACAATAAACTGCTTAGAGAAATTAGGGAACATCTAAGTAAACGAAGATGGATGATTCCAGTTGATCTAGAAATTCAATAAATGTTAATAAAAACTTTCAGTAGGCTTTTTTTTTCTTTGAAATTTCCTCCCCAGATATAGTGGGAAATCCAACCAGGTGAAGAATAAACTTTGGTTCTTACCCTGAGTTATAAAAGTTTTGAAGTATGGGTCACCATATTTTTGCATAAGGGTTGAAAGCAAAGATACTCTGCAGAAATCTATGGCTAGAAGAAGTTAAAGCAAATAGCAGTTCAGAAATTAGACAAATAGGAGTATTGAAGACAAACCTAAAACAGATGTCAATGGATATTAAGTGTTCATAGTCTTGGCAGATAATAAGTAAAACCAAAACTCTAGATATCTAAGCACTGTGATTTGAACCAGATTTAATTTTAAGGTATATGTCAGCTAGAAATTTTTTAGAACTCTATTGAATTAGAGGTGATTGTTTTCAGGAATAAAATAATGTATGCTGCATCCTTAATTAATTAGGTTGCCTGACATAAAGTTGTCACTAGTTCAAATTCAAATATGTATTTTCATTATAATTTGATTGATTCCATACTTGCCATTCACTTATGGTTTCCAGAAATATTACCTGAATGGAGTAATCAAATAACTACTTCTGGCATGAGAAAAAATCTGGAAAGCCATTTTGAAGAGATATGCTGGGAACTCTATTGAGTTTAATGTAGTTACTCTTCATTATCTTAAGTTTTATTTTGTCAATTAAAAATTAATGTACACTTTTTAATATTTAATAGTGTAAAATTCCATAATCCTGATGCTAACCTAGGGACATAGGACTAGGTGAAAGGTTCTTAGGCATGATATCTAAGCACTACCCAAAAAGGAAAAAAGAATGATAAATTTGGCTTCATCAAAATTAATGTCTTTTTCAATGTAAACATTTTAAAGAGATGAAAAAACAAACTATACACTGGGATACATTCTACATATCACATATCTAGCAAAATTCTTATGTCTAGAATATATAAAGGAATTTCAAAACCCAACACTATAAAAATCCAAAGATAAATAAACAAAAGACATGAATAGTTATTTCACTAAAGAGAATATATTAGAGAAACAATCTATGCATTATTGGAGTCCCAACAGAAGAGAAGAACAAGCAAAAAGCTTAAAGAATATATGGCTGAGAATTTCCCAAATATGGGGAGAAATGTGGACATCTAAGTTCATGAAGTTCATAACTACTCGAAGTTCTTGGAAAGAGATCTTTTCTAGGACTTATTATAATATAACTATACAAACTGAAAGAGAATGTCTAAAATAGCAAGAGAAGAAGGAAATCTTCATATACAAGGGAACTACTATAAGGCCATCACTGAATTAGACTGGATAAACCTTGCAGGCAAAGAGCATGAGATAATACATTGAAAGTGAAAAAAAAATCTATACATCAAGAATACTTAGCAAAGTTATTCTTCACAAATGAAGGTAAGATTTTCCCAGACAAAAGCTGAAAGAGTTTATCACCACTAGATTTGTATTACAAGAAATGTTAAACTTCTTTAAGTTGAAACAAAACACTAGCAACATGAAAACCTATCAAAGTACAAAATTCACTGTAAATATAAGAATATAGCCAAATTCAGAATACTACCATATTGTAATAGTGGTAGAGAAATCATTTTTATTTAAAAAAATTTTTTTAATGTTTATTTTTGAGAGACAGAGACAGCATGAGCAAGGTAGGGTCAGAGAGAGAAGGAGACACCGAATCTGAAGCAGGCTCCAGGCTCTGAGCCAGCTGTCAGCACAGAGCCCGATGGGGGGCTTGAACCCATGAACTGTGAGATCTTGACCTGAGCCAAAGTCGGACAACAAGGAACAAATATTCATATATTATATCAAAATGATCATGGTTTATAGTAAGGTTTGTTTCCTGTTGTACAGTTGTATGGATTTTGAAAAATGCCATTACAGTAATTAAAGACTAGGTCACTGATCTAAATACACTCTGTGCTTAACCTATTCATCTGTCACTCCCTTCACCTACACTCTGGAAAACGTTTTTTTTTTAAAGTGTTTATTAATTTTTTGAGGGAGAGAGGACAAGCAGAGGAGGGGCAGAGAGAGTATTCCAAGCAAGCTCTACACTGTCAGGGCAGAGCCCAAGGAGGGGCTTGAATTCATGGACTGTGAGACCATGACCTGAGCTGAAGTCAAGATACAAGCTAAACTACCACCTAGTCACCCCTAGAAAACTTTATCTTGTCACTTGTCTAGAGCTTTGCCTTTTCTGAAATATGTGAAACCATACAGCATGCACTCTTCTCAGATTGGCTTCCTTCACTTAGCGATATGCATTTAAGTTTTCTCCATTTTTTTATGGTTTGCTAGTTAATTTTTTATATTACTATATAATATTTTTGTACAGATGCACCATAATTTATCCATTCACCTATTGAAGGACATATTGGTTGCTTCCAAGTTTCTTTTAATTTTTAATTAAATTTTAAAAGAAAATATATTTGAGAGAGAGCATGAGCGAGTGCGATCGAGCCGAGGAGGGGCAGAGAGAGAAGGCGATGCAGAATCTGAAGCTCTAGGCTCTGAGCTATCAGCACAGAGCCTGATATGAGGCTCAAACTCCCAAACCATGAGATCATGACTTGAGCTGAAGTCAGATACCTAACCAACTGAGCCACTCAGGCACCCTGGTTGTTTCCAAGTTTTGATCATTATGAGTAAATTTGCTTTAAACATTAATGTGCAGGTTTTTGCGTGCACATGAATTTTCAATTCATTTGATTATGTAAATATCATGGGGGTGTGATTGCTGGATTGGAGGTTAAAACTATTTAGCTTGATCTTCTAAACTGTCTGTATACTATTTGCACTACCACTCAAAATTAATGAGAAGTCCCATTTTGCCACCTCCTGGCCAACTTTGGGGTTATTTATGTTGTGCATTTTCGCCAGTCATAATATATGTGCTACACCATCATTTATTGTTTTAATACCACATATGATGCTGAGAATGTTTTAGTATGCCATCTTTATGTCTTCTTTGATGTATCCACTCAGATCTGCTGTCATTTTTTAAACTGGATTATTTGCTTATTGTTGTATTATAAAAGTTTTTTGTATATTTTGCATATACGTCTTTTATCAAATTGTGAAAATAATGTCTCCCAGACTGTGGCTTGTCTTTTTATTCTCTTAACAGTTCTTTTACAGGCACGGGTTTTAAATTTTAATGAAGTCCGTTTTAACTTTTCATTTTTCCATAGATTGTGTTTGGTGTTCTTTTTAGTTTGATCTTTCCTTCGAAAAATTTTAGGAATGATATTACTGGACAAAGGTTTTGAACACTAAATACAACCAGTTAAATTGATAGGGAATCTTCTCTTATATTTTAGATTTTAGTGGGTATCATGTGAATAGAGAAAGACCTGCATTATTTTCTT
Source organism: Mungos mungo (assembly GCA_004023785.1). Taxonomy (NCBI): domain Eukaryota; kingdom Metazoa; phylum Chordata; class Mammalia; order Carnivora; family Herpestidae; genus Mungos; species Mungos mungo. Next base: position 540,565 of record PISW01000149.1, on the reverse strand, counting down.
CATTTAAAAGAAAATAAACCTGAGAAAATTTAAGTGAATTGTACAAGGATGTGGGCATTCAGTGCCAGAACCAGTTCCAGAATAAATATCGTCATGTCCTAAAACTGACCTGCAAATTCAGGAAAAATAGATTTCTTTTTATTGTTTGCTCATTTTATTTCTTTTAAAAGTGATCACTGATTATTTGTAATTTTTATAGTATTTCTAAATTTGAATTTTTGAGGTTAGATACCAAAAGAGGAGAAAGTATTATTCACTGTTTTTGAGAATGACATATTGATAAAAAGAATATAATGAAAATATGTCTAGTATGTGTTACTTCTGCTTACAATAGGTACAATGATAGTGTGAATTTAATTCTTAAATAAATATATTTATTTATAATATAATATTTATTTATAATAGAATATAATTTTTAAATATGTTACTACAATAATTCACAATTTTCAAATGAATTACTGAGTTTTACAAAAGTCAAAAAGCTAGTAAGATTAATACCATACAGTAATGATCAGATTTGACATTTAAAACAGGGTGCTCTCTTCCTTAACTACCATATTTCTCTGTCTTTCTATTGATACAAATTAGTGCAGACAACTGTGGGATAGTCTAAGATTATCAGTAACAGATGCTGAGTGACAGGTGTCAATTTTCTATTCATTTTCACAAAATAAGCAGGTAAAGTATTGAGATTAATATTTTCTTGAGTTTCTCCAACAAATCTCTGGTTCTATATCATGTGTCAGTGTTTAAAAATCCATATCTTTGAATGAAATCTTTCCATTTGCAATGACATGGATGGAAGTAGAGTGTATTATGTAAAGTGAAACAAGTCAGAGAAAAACAAATACCATATGATTTCGCTTGTGTGTAGAATTTAAGAAACAAAACAGATGAACATAGGGGAATGGGTAAAAAAAAAAGAAGAAGAAGAAGAAGAAAAGCAGAAAACCATAAGACTCTTAGCTATAGAGAACAAACCAAGAGTTGATGAAGGAGAGGTGGGCGGGGGACAGGCTAAAAGGGTGATGTGTATTAAGGAGGGCAATTTTGATGAGCACTGGTTGTTATGTGTAAGTGATGAATCACTGAATTCTATTCCTGAAACCAGTATTATACTACATGTTAACTAACTAGGATTTACGTAAAAACTTGAAAGAAATAAATTAAAAATCCATATTTTTAGTGAAGAGCATGGTGTTCTGTAGGCTTAACTGGGTCCCATCTTCTTTTTCAAATATTATGAAAATGGATGATGATCCTATTTCAGCTGTGGACCAATATGTGACCCACTGTGTCTGATAATAGTATTTTAATAATTTAATAATAACTTCTAGGCATATCTTTCTTTCCTTATCAAAAATGATTTTGTTAATATTATTGTGCTAACATGCCATCCATTAGAACTCCAGTTATTCAGGGGAGACATTTTAAAAAACAGTACTTTCTCTTTGTTCTGTTACAGATGGCTTCATAATCAGTTAATTGTTTTCCCAAATGTTGTAAAGAAAACTTCAGGGTGCAAGCCAACAAGACTTCAAAGAAGGTAAGAAAAGTGGACTTTTTCACTGAGTATTCATTATGTAAAAACAAATATATTCTATATCAACTGCAGGTATGTTGGACTGTGTGTGTAAACTGCAAGGCAATTATTTGATTATTTGAGATAGATCTAGATCATTTTGCTTTCTTGGGGGTTGAGTGGTGTTTGGAAATAAATTTAGTAATAGACACAGGTCACATTTGTTTTTTACTTAGCATTGATAAAATTCATGTAATTACATTCTCTTGCATTTTTATACTATCTCATGGTTTTAAAAGTGTTTGACTATCATCCTAGGAAGAAAATCAGGTAAGTACTATTATCTTTAGAACCACGTTAAGGAGGCTGAAGTTTGGAAAGGTAAAGTGATTTATTATAATGTCACTCAGCTTTCCAAAGGTGATATAATTTCATTTTTAAAAACTTTGAGTTTAAGACATCTTATTAAAGATTTATTTCCCTCCAGTTCTAATAGTTCTCAAGTTTGCCAAGTGCATGGGCAGATCTGTTTGTCTGTGTAAACAGAATAGTTTACTTAATAGGTCTAATATTTCACTTTGACTCCATAATCTTCTCATAGGCCTTTACGTATTGATACTACCATCTTATTTCTGCTAGATTATTTTTCCCTAAAAATACATTAACCCTCTAATCAATTAACATATAAAAAGTATTCAGATTTCTCATCAGGCTGGTCATTTTTAGTTTTCACTAAACTTGAAATTCTTCAAGATCATCAATCCATAACTATTCTCAAAAGTTCTGCTAATAGCCAAGGATACTTATGATGGGGAGGGATTGAACTTATTTAGGGTAATCATTTAGGGAATAACAGATAAGAGATTCCTATTTCAGTGTGTTCTTAGTTCTGCTGTTTTTAAAATAGAAGAAAAGGTAAAATTGTGACAAAGATGTAGAATAAATGTACAGAGAATGGAAATTCTGCTTTTTCTCAAATTAAGTTATTAAATAGAAGATTTTAATCAGTAATGGAATTTATTGTACTGAGAAGGAAAAAATTTCATGGTTAGTTAATAACATAACAAATTGAGACATTGTATTTAGGAAAAATTATATAGTTAATTAAACTGTTACAGGGAAACATACACAATAATCCTCTAAGAAGCCATAGTAATTGCATTCTTTGAGCCACAAGAGCCAAGAAGGAGTCCAACCAAATATAACTGAGGAAAAAACTCACGTCGATCTGTTTGTGCCCACTTCTGCCTGAGTAACCCCCTGTCCCTGATTATAAAATAAAGATAAAAATTATAAGAAATGTGGCAACCATAATTAGGAGTGTTTCAACATGAAGACCAACTCATTTCACTCTGGGTTAAATTTAGTTCAGGGTAGAAAGTGGGCATGTTTAATCAGTACATAAAGATGAGATCAAAAAGGGAAAATTGTAGGTTATGAAGAGTTAATCTGAGCACATCACTTAGTGATTGCTAGGGTGTTAAAGAGCTATTGAAACCCCTTCTGACAGTAGTACATAAAACAGTGTTTCAGCCTGACACCATTGCTGCATGGAAGGAAATTCATAAAATTTCAAGGATTCAAGGAAATATTTTTATTAAAAAATAAAATACATAGTTTGGAAATTTTATGATAAAATGGTATTTGATACTATAGTAATCTGTGCCTTTGCTAGAGTAACTAAATATCACAAACATTAAAATTCCTCTGATGCTTGATACTGGCAGATAATGTCCTGGAGCAGGGACTGGAAACTTGGATTCAGTTGAAGGCTCTCACACTGGCTTGCTATACATTTTGCCCAAGTTCCTTGTCCCCTCTCCTTTAGTTTTCTTATTTGGAAAATGGAGGAAAGAATAATCTCCATAAAGTTGCTATGAAAGTAAATGAGGTCATCATCCAAATCCTTTTTCAGACTTTATCTGCCTATAAAAGGTCTATAAGATGCTTAACCCCTATTGTATTATTTATTAAAAAATAGATGATTCATGTTTTGATATATTTAAAAATATCTGAGTCTATATTTAGAAATAGTTTGTGACTTAGATTCTAAATTTTTGTGTATGATTAACTAAAAATATAAATTATAATTTTCTCCATGATTTCAATGAGCATACTCAAGTGAGTTTAATATATGCTAGGTCAGAATTCAGTAAATAGTCATGTCTTGGCTCGAAGGTCTAGATATTTGATTTTAATGGTATGTAATATTTGCTTTGAATGTCTTGGAAGAAGGCCTTCATTTTTAATGCAATGTGCCATCACCTCTGAAATGCCACATTCAATGTTAATTTCAGATTAACTTTCAGTATCTGTCTGGATTCTCATATTAATTTTATATGTATCCAATAATGCAGTGAAATTGATATTAGCCTAAGCAAAATATAAATTGTTGAGTAAATGAATGAAAAGCAAAATTATAATTTCCTTAAAAATATATAATAAAACCAAATATGACTGACCTTTATTTTTATCAATGCACTAGAATGTTTTCATTTGTTTAATTGAATTTCAATGTTTTGAAGGGTCCCAGGACATCTCTCTCATTCTAACCTGCATATTGAGACAGAAAAAGGCAATAAAGAAAATCACAGCAAGCTCTAGCCTTTAGGTTACTGATATGTGGTCCAGTATATTTCAAGCACAAGATTTTGCCCCTTGGAGAAAATTTGATTAATTTTTAAAGTATTTTTTCAATTTATTTATTATTTTGAGAGAGAGCACACACGTACAAGAAGGGGAAGGACAGAGAGAAAGGGAAAAGAGAGAATCTCAAGCAGGCTCCATGCTGGCAACACACAACACAGAGTGCTACATGGGACTCGATCTCATGATTGTGACAGCATGACCTGAACCAAAACCAAGAGTCAGGCACTTAACCCACTGAACCACCCATGTGCCCCAAAAGCTGATTAGTTTCTATTCCAAGGGAATGAGTAAGCAAGTTCCTGATGGTGCATGGATAAGAGTATTTCATTCAGAAATTTGGAAATAACATAATTTGTCCTAAGTATGAGATTTGCTAATGTTGACTTTTGATTAACTAATTTTAAGGATATCACCAAGATGGTAACATAGTAAGATACTGAGTTTCTGTACACTAAAAATGAACTGTCTAAAGAGACTTTAAGAAAATAATCCCTCTTGTAATACCTTAAGAAATACTTAGTAATGTATTTAATCAAATAAATGATAGATTTGTACACTGAAAACTATAAAATTGATGAAAGAAGTTGAAGACATATCTGGAAAAATGTTGCTATATGTAGGGTCTGGGTGGCTCAGTAGATTGAGAGTCCAGTTTTAGCTCAGGTCATGATCTCACGGTTTGAGTTTGAGGTCCCCTTAGGTGTCTGTGCTGACAGCTGGGAGTCTGGAGCCTGCTTTGGATTCTGTGTCTCCCTCTCTTTCTGCTCCTCCCTCACTCATGCTCTATCTCTGTCTCTCTCTCTCTCTCTCTCTCGAAACTAAACAAAAATTAAAAATTTTTTAAAGAAAAATGTTGCTATGGCAAATGTCAATGATATTTTGCCTATGTTCTCTTCTAGAAGTTTTTATGTTTTCAGGTATCATGTTTAGGTGTTTAATACACTTTGAGTTTATTTTTGTGATTGGTGTAAAAAAAAAAAAGTGGACTAGTTTCATTCTTTCTATTGGCTGTCTAGTTTTTCCAGCACCTTTTATTGAAGAAAGTGTCTCGTCTACTTTGTCATAGATCAATTGACCATAAAAGCATTACTTTATTTCTGAGATCTCTTTTCTGTTCTATTGATCCATGTATCTGTTTCTGTACGAGTATCATACTGTTTTGATTACTACAGCTTTGTAGTATATCTTGAAATTTGGGATTGTGATACCTCTAGCTTTGTTCTTCTTAAAGTTGCTTTGGGTATTCAGGTTCTTTTGTGATTCCATACAAATTTTAGCATTATTTATTCTAATTCTGTGGAAAATGTTGTTGGCACTTGTTTCTCAAAAAAAAAAAAAAACAATCAATAGAACTCCCTTATAACCCAGCAATAGCACTGCTAGGGATTTACCCAAGGGATACAGAAGTGCAATACTGAAAACGAACTGAGGGTTGAAGGGGGAGGGGGGAAAAGAGGTGGTGGTGATGGAGGAGGGCACCTGTGGGGAAGAGCACTGGGTGTTATATGGAAACCAATTTGACAATAAACTACTTAAAAAAAGAGAGATTGCACTGAATCTATAGGTTGCTTTGGGTAGCATGGACATTTTAACTATATTAATTCTTCTCATTCATGAGCATGGTCTTTCCATTTGTTTCATCTTCAATTTCTTTCATCTCCAACTTCACTTCATTTGTTCCATCTTCAATTTCAATGTCTTATAGTTTTCAGAGTAGATACTTTTTCAAATATCCTTGGTTAAGTTTATTGCTAGGTATTTTCTTTTTTGGTGCAATTATAAATGGAACTGTTTTCCTAATTTTTGTTGCTACTTTGTTATTAGTATGTGGGAACACAACCAATTCCTGGGTATTAATTTTGGATCCTGCAACTTTACTGAATTCACTTATTCTAACAGATTTTTGGTGGAATCTTCAGGGTTTTCTAATGTATAGTATCATGTCATGTACAAATAGTGATAGTTTAACTCCTTCTTTAATAAAATGGATGGTTTTATTTTTCTTATCTAATTGCTGTGGCTAGAACTTTGAGTACGATTTTGTTGAATAAAAGTGGCAATATTAGACATGCTTGTCTAGTTCCTGATAGTATAGAAAAAGCTCTGTTGTTCAACACTGAATATTATAGCTCTGGGTTTTTCATATATGGCCTTTATTATGTTGAAGTATGTTTCCTCTAAACCCACTTTGTTGAGAGTTTTGATCAGGAATGGATGTTGAATTTTGTTGTTTTTTTTTAATGATTATTTATTTTTGAGAAACAGAGACAGAGTATGAGCAGTGGAGGGGCAGAGAGAGAGGGAGGGAGGGAGGGAGAGGGAGAGGGAGACACAGACTCTGAAGCAGGTTCCAGGCTCTGAACTGTCAGTAGAGAGCCCGGTGTGGGACTCAATTCATGTATTGTGAGATCATGACCTGAGCTGAAGTCAGATGCTTAACCGACTGAGCCACCCAGGAGTCCCTGCATGTTGAATTTTGTAAAATGGTTTTTCTGCATCTATTAATTATATGCGTTTTATCCGTTGTTTTGTTGATGTGATGTATGGCTTTGATTGACTTATAAATATGAAACCATTCTTGCATCCCTGGAATAAATCCCACTAGATCATGATTAATTACCCTTTTAATGTGTCATTGAATGTGATTTGCTAATAGTTTTTTAAATTTGTATTTATTTTGAGAGAGAACATGAGTGAGCAGGAGCGTGGCAGAGAGGGAGGGAGAGAGAGAGAATCCCAGGCGGGCTCTGAGCTCTCAGAGCAGAGCTTGATATGGGACTTGATCTCATGAACCACAATCTCATGATCTGAGCCACAATCAAAAGTTGGACACTTAACTAAGAGGCCTTGCTAAAATTTTATAAATAATTTTAGCATCTATGTTCATCAAGGATATTGGCCTATAGTTCTGTGTGTGTGTTGTGGGAGGCGGTATCTTTATCTGGTTTTGTTATCAGGATAATGCTGGCCTCATGGAATGCATTTGGAAGCTTTTAGTCCTCAATTTTCTATTTTGAAATAGTTTGAAGATATTATTCAGCCATGAAAAAGGATGAGATTTTATGATTTGCAACATGAATGGACCTAACATGTTTTATTATGCTAATAAATAAAGTGAGACAGATATAAACAAATACTATATGATTTCACTTACATGTGATACCCAAAGAAAATAAAACAAAGGAATAAACAAAAAGAATCATTTAATTATTCTTTATTTTTTATTTATTTCTTTTATAGTTTATCAAGTTAGTTTTCATATAACACCCAGTGCTCATCCTTACAAGCGCCCTCCTCCATGCCCATCACCCCCTTTCTCCTTACCCCCTCCCCCATCAGCCCTCAACTTGTTCTCAGTATTCAAGAGTCTCTCATGATTTGCCTCCCTTCCTCTCCCCAACTATTTTCCCCCTTCCCCTCCCTTATGGTCAGCTGTTAAGTTTCTCCTGTTCCACATATGAGTGAAAACATATGGTATATGTTTTCTGCCTGACTTATTTCACTTACCATAACACCCTTTAGTTCCATCCACATTGCTATGAATAGCCAGATTTTGTTCTTTCTCATTGCCAAGTAGTAGTCCATTGTATATATAAACCACATCTTCTTGATCCATTCATAAGTTGATGGACAGGCTTTTTTCATGATTTGGCTATTGTTGAAAGTGGTGCTATGAACATGGGTACATGTGCCTCTATACATCAGCACTTTTGTATCCCTTGGGTAAATTGCTAGCAGTGCTATTGCTGGGTCATAAGGGAGTTCTATTGATAGTTTTTTTAAGGAACCTCCACACTGTTTTCCAGAGCGGCTGCACGAGTCTACATTCCCACCAACAGTGTAGGAGGGTGCCTGTTTCTCCACATCCTCACCAACATCTGTGGTCTCCTGATTTGTTCATTTTAGACACTCTGACCGGTGTGAGGTGGTATCTCAGTGTGGTTTCGATTTGTATTTCCCTGATGATGAGTGATGCTGAGCATCGTTTCATGTGTCTGATGGTCACCTGGATGTCCTCTCTGGAGAAGTGTCTGTTCATGCCTTCTGTCCATTTCTTCACTGGATTATGTGTTTTTTGGGTGTGGAGTTTGGATACTGGTCCTTTATCCAATATGTCAATTGCAACTATCTTTTCCCATTCTGTCAGTTGCCTATTAGTTTCATTGATTGTTTCCTTTGCCATGCAGAAGCTTTTTATCTTGATGAGGTCCCAAGAGTTCATTTTTGTTCTTGATTCCCTTGCCATTGGGGATGTGTTGAGTAGGAAATTGCTGCCGTTATGGTCAAGGGGGATGTTTCGTGCTCTCTTCTCTGGGGTTTTGATGATTTCCTGTCTCACATTCAGGTCCTTCATCCATTTTGAGTTTATTTTTGTATATGGTGTAATAAAGTGGTCTAGTTTTATTCTTCTGCATGTTGCTGTGCAGTTCTCCCAGCACCATCTGTTAAAGAGGCTATCTTTTTTTTTTTCCATTGGATACCCTTTTCCTGTTTTGTCAAAGATTAATTGGCCATACAACAAAAAGCAGAATCAAACCCATACATAGAGAGAATAAATTGGTGGTTTTGATGGGTAGATGGATGGATAGGCAAAATGGGTGAAATGGAATGGGAGATACAGGCCTCCACTTATGAAATGAATGTCATAGGAATAAAAGGTGGAATGGGGAATATAGCCCATGATATTTTAATAATGCTGTATGGTGACAGATGGTAGCTGTACCTGTAGTGAATATAGCATCACATATCAACTTATTGATTCATTAATTTTGTACATCTGAAACTAATATGACAGTGACATTGTCAACTATACCCAAATCATTAAATGAAGACCTATAAATACATGAAAAGTTATTCCATGTTTGTGATTTAGAAGAATTATTTTTGTTAAAATGTCCATACTATCCAAAGCTATCTATAGATTCAATGCAAATCCTATCAAAATTCCAATGGCAATTTTCACAGACATAGTAAAAGTATTCCTAAAATTTAAATGGGCCTATAAATGACTCTGAACAGCCAAAAAAATCTTGAGAAAGATGAACAAAGCTAGAGGCATTATACTTCCTGATTTAAAACTAAATTACAAAGCTATAACAATCAAAACAGTATGATATTGGCCCAAAAATCAACACAGGTCAATAGAATAGAACAGAGAGCCCAGAGATAAACTCATGTGTATATTTGCCCATTAATTCATTTAAAGGAGCCAGGAATATGCAATGGGAAAGGATGTTTTCTCCAACAAATGGTGTTGGATTTTATTTTATAAATACACTACAGTACTGTGAATGTATTTTCTCTTTTTTTTTAAGTTTTTATTCAGACATTTTTTAAAAGTTTATTTAGCGAAAGAGAAAAAATGGTAAAGGGGTAGAGATAGAGAGGGAGAGAGAGAATCTCAAGCAGGCTCTGCACTGTCAGCATAGATTTGGACATGGGCCTCAATCTCATGAACTGAGAGATAATGACCTGAGCTGAAATCCAGAGTCTGATCCATAACCAACTCAGACATACAGGTTCCCATGTATTTTCTCTTCTTTATGATTTTCTGAAAAACTTTTTTCTCTAGTTCAAGAATACAGTATGTGTATGTATTAAAAACACACAAAATATGTGTTAATCAACTGTTATTGGTAAGGCTTTCAGCCAAGAGTAGGTTCTGAGTAGTTATGTTTTGGGAAACTCAGAAGTTAATATGCAGATTTTTGACCCCATGTTGCTCAAGGGTCAACTGTACTTGGTTCTATATGTCTGCTACTGAGAGATGGTTTATTTATCCTGTTTACAAATAAAAGGATCTTCCTTGATAATACCATCTCTTGTCTTAAAACATTAGAAAAAACAGTCCTAAAGTAATAGAATGTTTCTAGGAACTGAGTTTTTCTGTAAAAATATTGTGCTACCAGTGATTTCTTTATTTATATCCATACAGCATAGTTAAACTCTGTAAAAGTGGAATGAAATTGCAGGGTATTAAGACATTCAAAATTATACAACTAAAGGATGATAATTCAAACTGTAAAAATTATTATTGCTTAAAGCTGACAGTTTTAGAATTCATGGAACATGGTTTGCTTTTTTATCACTTGTTCCACAATTTCTGCCAGTTTTAGTCAATCTATTTTATGCCTGAATTCTCAACATGCCAGCTGAAGCTTTGTGGAATATCTTTTAAAAATTTGCATTCTCATTACTCTTCCAAAACTCCTTTGTGACATCAATCAACTTCTCATCTTTTTTTTTTTTCCAGCTAGTAGGAAAATAAAATGAGGATTCCATCTCAGAGATGATCCATGGCAAAATTTGAATCTTTTTGACTCCATTCTCACTATTGTAGATGGAAATGTTACCCTTTAGCTTAGGGAACTTAACTTCCTCTTTTTTGAATGCGATTGTTCACAGTGCAAGGGTTTGTGGCTGACTGATTCTGAGGCAACTATCCCACATGAACCCTATGGATTTTCACAATTGTAACTCTTTCCATCATAAGTTGGACACATGTCTAGAGCCTCAGTTGAGGTGTGCCCAGTCTCATCCCTACTCCCTTGACAGTAAACCTTCCTCTGGATTGACCTCTCGAAGTTTTCTCACAGTACCTTGCCAGACCTGTGAGATCTGACTCCATGCCTCTTCTTGACGTTTAGCCCTACTTCTTATGATCATTATCCGCATGTTCTTTGAGACTGTCTGACAGTAGTGTTGGGGTAAAAAGGAAGGTGGCCACACTGCATTATGGTTGTAAGTTTAGTGTGTTAATATTGGAGTCAAAATGCTAGACCCTTCTGATGATTTCTCTGCATCTCTAATGCCTGAGGTGCTACATAATGAAGTGTGAATTGAAGTGTTGTCATGTTACCTTGGTCCATTCAGGCACATCCAAAGACTTTACTGGGGAATCCAGAGAATTTTCTTGAGCAGATTCTTTGGTGTGAGGTCTCTGTGTGTGATGCCTAATGCTTGAATATACCATAGAGTCAGAGCTGTTTGCTTTGATGTTTGTCTGATTGTTTTCTCGATAATGAGCTGGTGCTGGCTGACCCTGTGAGATAGCTCTCCTTTCCATCTTGCCCATTACATTTGGCAAGGCCTGGATTCATAAGGAAACTGTACACTGTTAACAAACACTCCATTAATATGAACTATATTAGGGCATGTGGCATGCTTTGTGTATGGTTATATATCATTTCTGGCTTTTAGGGAATCAAGAATTTTCAATATATGAGAATTCTTGGCTGGATTTTTTTTTTTTTACACAGACTTAAATTAGATCACTAAATCCAGATCTTAGCTTGATCACAACATGTAATAGTCCTCAAAATGTTAGTTTCCTTGATGACTTTTTCCATCTAACACCTTTCTGATTTGCCCCTAGGATCTCATCCTCAAGAATACAGATGATACGTATTTTTTAACTTTTGTCTTCAATTTTTTTTATATTCCTTGAAATAATTACAACAGACCATTATTTGCACTCACAGTAAAGTGCTATAAAACAATATATAAATTTAGATGTGATGTGCTTCCTCAGCTTTTTAAACAGTTTGGTTGAATAATCGTCTGGTCTTTTCTGGTCAGGATATCTTTTCCCTCATTTATTAGTGTCATAATCTTTAATATGTAATTTTGCATTAGAACCACAAAGTTGTCATTTCCTTCCTTCCTTTCTTCCCTCCCTCCTTTACATTGTTCATTTCTTACAGTTATTAAACATAGAGGTGTGTGACAGTTTCCAAATTTGTAGAAACATACCATAAAGAGGATAATAGAGCTCGAAATTTCTTTTTAAAAATGACTTTTCTATTGATGTCCTTAACTGACAATATTTTCTGATTTAATGGTATTTATCATATTAACATTTTTAAAGTTTATTTATTTATTTTGAGAGAGAGACTGAATGAGAAAGAATGAGAAGTGGAGGGACAGAGAAAGAGGGAGAGAGAGAATCTCAAGCATGCCCTGCTGTCAGGAAAGAGCCCAACATGAGGATTGAACCCATGAATCGTGAGATCATGACCTTATCTGAAATCAAAAGTCATATGCTTAACCAACTAAGTTGCCCAGGTGACCCAGTATTTATCACATTTTAAATACAGGAATGGTATGAGAGTAATCATGCTTCTCAGGAAACAAGAATTGCTTAACAAGCGAAATAAGATAAAACTATTAGTATTACTTTTCAAAATATTTTATGTTTATTTTTGTTGAATAAGTGTCAGACTTAAAGAAACTGCATCTGCCAATAAAAGGAATAATAAAATATTTGTTTTAATGGACTTATAACAATCACTGTGTGTGAGTATGGCCCGTCTATTACTGAATGGGTGCAAGAAATTTTGGAGAAAAATTGGTTTCCCTTTCTGGTTTTATTCTTGGCTCACTTAAACAATTACTTTAACATCTTAAATATACATTCACACCCTACACCATACTAAGTGTTAAGTGAGAATAGTAACAACTGACCATTACTGAGTATAATATGCTAGAAGTATGCTTAATTGGCTTGAATGTATTAACATTTTTCTCTTTTTTCACCCCATCTTTACTGATATAATTGACATATAACATTCTATAAAGTTAATGAATACAATATAATGATTCTATATGTGTATATATTATGAAACAATAGGCTTAACACACCCATCACCTCACATAATTATAACTTTTTTTATTAGAACTTTTAACATCTATAGTCTTAACAACTTTCAAATATTATGACAGAGTATTATTAACTATGTTTACCATGTTGTATGTTATACCCCCAGAACTTTTTAGTGAGAAAAATGACAAATGGTGAAAGGCAAAGAAAATAATTTTATAATTTATTGAGTTTTGATAAATGCTTATACATATAACCTCCACTCAATCCAAATACAGAAAATACCCTTCGCCCTAGAAAGTTCTCTCAAACTCTTCTAGTCATTCCCCATACCACATCCAAACTGTTTTGATTACTATAACTTTATATTACTTTCTCTTAATTCATAGAAATGGAATCAAAGTGTTCATAATATTTTATCAATAATATTTCATCACAATAATTCGTCAAAAACATCCAAGTTTCACCCTTATTATTGAATTTGTTGCTTGTTTTTTTTTTTAGCTGCTACATATTTCATGAAATAAATCTAAAGTTTAATAATTCTCTTGTTGCTTTGTTTCTTCACAGGTTTTGGCCACTGTAAATAAAGCTACCATAGAGTTTATTCCACTTTTACTTGTGAACATAGTTTCACTTTTCTTAGGTAAATATTTAGGAATGCTAATAAAAGAGTAGAGGGTAAAGTATATTTTACCTCTAAGAAACTACCCAACTTAAAAAGTCGAGTTGTTCCATATCCTCAATAATATTTGGAATTGTCCCTTTTTTTTTTTTTAAATCTAACCACTCTAGTGGGTATCAACTTATATTACACTATGGTAGTGAGTAGCATTCCCTGGCTGAATAGCGATCTTGGATTTATTATTAAACAGTCATTTGCTTTGTCTGCAAAATGTGTTTAAAATGTCATGTCTTACAATGTTGTAAGGATTCATTGAGACACGTATGTACAACCAGTGTTTGATACCTAGTAAAAAGTTAATAAATCATAGACTGAAGAATGGCTCTTCAGACTCAGCTGTATCTCTGTGACCTCCTTCTCTTACTTCCCATGGTTTAAGGTTTTTTAAATGCTTAGTCTACTGAGCAAAGCAATGATTTTTTTCTGTGCCATTTGTAGCTTGAAAGTAGAAGAAATACCTTTTGAGGAGCACCTGGGTGGTTCAGTCAGTTAATCATCTTACTCTTGATTTTGGCTCCGGTCATAATTTCGCAGTTTATGGGCTTGAGCCCCCTGTGGGGCTCTGCACTGGCTACAGAGTCTGCTTGGGATTCTCTCTCTCCCTCTCTCTCTGCCCCTCCCCCCGCTTCTCTCAAACTAGACAGACAAACTTAAAAGAAAGAAATACCCTTTGAAAAGAGCATGATATTACACTGCATTCCAGGGCTGCTCCTCTGCGTTCTTGCTTATTTAATTTGATACTTACTTCTGAAAATTCAGTTGAGTTGAAAAAGCTTACTTGGGCAACAATCTCAATATTTCAGTTATGAAGATTTTTTTTCCACCAAGAAACTTTTATTCAAATATTTTTGAAGGTAAGTTAATATAGTGTTTCTATGTATCCACTGCTCTTAATCTATCCTGTTATTCAGCATCCTGAAATATGCTATATGCTGTATATTTCATTACCTTTGTGTTTCATTATTTGTGATCACTGCTTTGGCCACTGAAACACCATAGTTTTTTAAAACTTTGTTTCATATTTGGTGGCTTTGTGTGTTATGAATTTAGAAATCAAGCTCTCTTTCCTGGAGTCTAAATGGAAATCCTAGTGAATCTTTCATTAGAACACAGTTTTCTTTCCAGCATTGCTGTAGCTAGAAATTGACAGGTGATAAAGTGAGAAGCAATTAGAAGATGGGGAGAGAAGCAATTGAGAGGGGGAAAATGCAATGATGGACAAAACCAGAGGGCTAACTCTAGTTAAAGGGGCCAAGGAGATGACAATGGAAGAACTGGAGAATAGAGCAGGAAGAGCTTTCTGATCATTTAAAATGAGTACAAGCAAAAAGGGCAGAGAATGACTGTTTAGTGACAGTATATAGAAGAGAGTGGACAACTTTGTAATCATATACTGGAATCTCCTTGTCATGACACAGTACAATATGGAGCAGAATTCAAGTCAGAATGGGTCCATCTGGCATCAAAGGGAATGAAAGAGACAGTAGTAAAAGTATATGGACCACAATACAGTGTTGTGATTACAAGTCTGCTCCCAGAGTCACTAGTTTTGCTATTTTCCTGCTGTGTGACCTTAAAGCAAATTATCTCTGAGAGTCTTGGCTTCCTATTGAATATTGAGGGTAATATTAATTTCTACCAAAAGAATTTTTCTGCTTAACAGAGAAGTTAATGCATGTAAGTAAGTTAGTATGTGGCTTGGAATATAGTAATTGATGCATCCTAGCTATTGAAATTAATATATATTCAAGGATCTATTCTGCCCTAGACTCTAGCTCTTTCCATATATTTTACTATTCTCTATTTTATTCTCTGGTTAGAAACTAAGAAAGTTATTTGACTCCAAAGTTTGGTTTGAATATCTTGTCACCATATTCCACTTTGCATCATATATAAAATAAAGCTTTATTACAAAATTTATAATTATAGTGCTGCCTATTTTATGGAAGGTAGCATAGCATCAATTTAGGTGAGAAGTTTGAAGAAAAGAAAAAAAACAAGGACGAGAAGGTACTGTGAAAAGTGTGTGTGTGTGTATCCCTATACATGTATGTGTATGTGTATATATGTGTATGTGTGTATACATGTATGTGTATGTATATATGTATGTATATATATATACACATATATTTAAAAATACATATTTAAGCAGAATGGTCTCCAGATGCCATAAAATACCATTCTGTTTGCAGGAAGTGGAAGCCCTCCAAACTGGTTTATTGGTGAAAGGTCCAATATTCAGTAATTATTCAAGTGTCCTTTGTCTAAATACAAATGAGAAATCAAAGGGACCCAGGAGATTATTTCAGCTTTGCGTTTAGACTTATACTTATCTATGTCATTTAAGAAAAAAGTTGCTTTTCTCTATCTGTGAATATCTCCAGTAATGAAAACATTTATTAAAATAAGTGTGGTTAGGGGCACCTGGGTGGCTCAGTCGGTTAAACCTCTGACTTCTGCTCAGGTCATGATTTCACATTCGTGGGTTCGAGTCCTGCATTGGGCTCTGTGCTGACTGCTAGCTCAGAGCCTGGAGCCTGCTTCTGGTTCTTTGTCTCCTTCTCTCTCTTCCCCTCCCCCTCTCATGCTCTGTCTCTCTCTGTATCAAAAATAAATTTAAAAAACATTTTTAAAAAAAGGAGAATCCATCTGAATACATAATGTTGGTATATATTTTTAAATTGTAAACTTTAAACATAAACTTTTATCTTTAGAATAGTTTTAGACTTACAGAAAATGTACAAAGATAATCCAGATTTCTTTACACCTCTCGTTCTTATACTTTCTATGGTATGTTTATCACAAGTAAGGAACCAACTTTATTTGAATTAAAAGAGCTTCCTAAAATTTCTGTTCCAGGGTCTCATCTGGAATAATACATTATATTTAGTTTTCATTTCTTCTTAGCCTCCTCTTGACTGTGACAGTTTCTCAGACTTTCTTTGTTTTGATGACCTTGACATTTTCAGAAGTACTTACCAAATATGTTGTAAAAAGCCTCTTAATTTGTGTATGTTTTGTGTTTTTCCCCCTTGATTTAACCAAGGTTATGGGTTCCTGGGAGAAAGATCATGGAGGTGAGGTATTATTCTTAACACATTGTATCAAGAGTACATGACTTATCACTGATGATGCTCTCCTTGGTCACTTTGGCTGAGACAAGTGTGCTAGGTTTCTCAACTCTAAAATTATTCCTTTTCGTGCTCTACTTTTTTTTGGAAGCAGATCACCAAGTGAAGCCCTCATTAACCCTAGTGGGTATTATGGAGATAAGAATCAACTACTGGATAGAAAAGAACATATACAAATTACTGTGAAATTGCCTCTTTTCTTCCATTTATTTACTTATTCAATCATTTATTTATATCAATATGGATTCATGGATGTTTAGTTTCTACTTTGGGTTATAATTCAGTAGTACATTATATAGTTTGGGTTTCATATTGTTGCAACTGTGGGTCCTCTTTTATCCATCCATTGGATGTTTTCAGGTAGGCAACTGTAATCCTTTGACATGCTCTCATCCTTTTGTTTCTGATCAGTTCTTTACTTTCTGGCACTCTAATGTTTTTCCACACTTTATTTTGAAATATTTTTAGATGTTTGGGAAAAATTGCAAAGATAGTATAGAATTCTCTGGTACCTTTCATTGAGCTTTCTGGTTTTTTTTTTGTTTTGTTTTGTTTTTAACATTTTACATAACCATGGTATGTTATCAAAACTAAGAGATTGACATGTGTATTCAGATTTCCCTAGTTTTTTCCATGGATGCTTTTCTTCTTTTCCAGAATTCAAACTAGTATATCCTGTTGTAGTTAGTGTGCATGTCCCCTTATCTGCTCCACTTGGTGACAATTGAACTGCTGTCTCTTGTCTTTTTATAGTTTCAATACTGTTGAAGATTAGTGGTCAGTATTTTGTACCTTGAATTTAGTTTGTCTGATATTTATTTACTCATGATTAGACTTAGGTTATAGATAGGGAGGAAGAAGACCACAGAAGTGAAGTGCTCTTCTCATTATATCAGGGAATAAATAGATAATATCAGCATGACTTAATAATGGTGGTGTAAGTATTAGCTTTGATCACATGGGTAAGGATTTCGTAATGTGCTCTACTTGTTAGAAGTAAGTTCTAGGATCTGTGGACATTCATCAAGAGGGGAATTAAGCTCCATGTCCTGAAGGTATAGATATCAAATAACAACCACCACAGAATTTAAGTTTGGAGAGAGATTGCTGCTCTTCCCTTTTCCCGCCTTCTCAAAACTGAGACCTACTGAAGCCTCTTACCCATAGCTTCTGTTTACTAATTTGAAATATCTTCAGAAACTTTGACATGTGTTAAATATAATGGTAAGTTTCCTCTGAACAATGAATTGAAAATACATGCAGTTGAATGGTATCCCTGGTATTTGTCAGATCAGAGGAATATTTTCCCTGCTATGCAATATTCTCTCTTTTAATTAAGATCTATTCTTTTTACTTACAGGTGGTTTTATTTTTCTATTTAATTATATATATGTAGATAGATAGATAGGTATTAGTATAGTTGACACACAATGCTAATCTGAATTTCAGCCATTCAACATAGAGATTCAACTTCTATACATTATACCATGTTCACCACAAGGGTAGCTACCATCTGGCACCATACAGGGCTATTATAATATCATTGACTATATTGCCAATGCTATGCTGTGTCTTACTAATTCCATAATGGGAAGCCTGTATCTCCTACTCCCAACAAGTTCTATTCTTGATCTCCATCCTAAAGGAGTTTTCTCATGAGAGAAATAAAAACATAGAAAGAATTCACCATGCTTTAGAATATTTCTGTTTAATTGAATCACATTTACTCTAAAGTTGTACTATAATTAAGTCATCATTACAATATTCCTCTCCCTCTATTGTTCCTTTTCGATTTCCTTTTAGAATTCTCTGTGCATTGACATTTGCTGACTCTGCTTTTCATGTAACCTTTGAGTGGGTGTGGATAAACAGTTTTACCTTCTACAGCTATAACTTTAATACTATGTCTTGTCACAATGGCTTTCTAATACTTAAGTGTGTATCTTTTAACTTACCACTATAATTTCTGCTCATTAGTATAAATATCATGATAGAAAAATATAATGGCTATAAAAGACTATGACAGTCAACAATCTTTGAGGGGAAAAAAAGAAAACCATTTTGGGTTTATATTAAACTTTGGCATCAGCATAAAGTGCTGTCCTGCATAAAGGCAACACTTTATTTCATTTAAAGCCCCACATATGCGGGCTGAATATTTAAAACGCAGCTCCCATATTAGAGCAAAATTTCGCTGATAGCAAATTAGAGTTAATAGGTTAGTGACGTGCTTAATGTTTACTGGTCAGTTGTAAAACATTTTTTTTTCATTTGCTCTGCTATCATGTATTTTCTTGGTTTAGAAGCCAGTCCAATAAATGTCTTTTGTTTTACTTCATTTGCTTTTGTTTTTTCTTTTTTTTGGTGAAATATAAGCCCTGGATGGATAGAACCTAAAAGGTCTTGATAGCTCTTCTTTTGTGAAAATTCTTTTTATAAACTTCTTTTTCTTTGTCCTTTTGGAGACTGTAAATCCTTTCCTGTGTGGGTTTGCAAGCAAGATTTGGGGGTGATATCCAATTGTACCTGCTAATGCTTGTTATGCTTGGCTAAGTTTCCAATCATGTGTCTCCATCCAATATTGTGATGGGGGCCCTAAAATGACATGATGTTAGTGACCTCACCTGCTTCAAGAACGAACTTCTGATCTTTGAATAGGTAACAAAAAAGTATCTTGATAACATTTAGGCACGGTAGTCCCTGAATTTTGAAGAGAGTAGACTTTTGAAAAGCTCTGTCTCCAAACTTCAATTACATGCTCTGAATCGTTAAGAACTTTCATGTGTGAAAGTGAGTATTTTTTAATCTTCCAAGCTTTAGTGAAATTGAGGCCATGAATTGGATTCCGATTCATAAAATGAAAGTTCAAAAACCCTTTCAATAAATGGAATAAAGTGGTATAATGAAATAGCTTAACAGCTTTGTGTTTTTCCTTTATTCTTTGCATGGCTTCCCTTAGCTCGAGCCTGGCTGCTGTTTCACAGGCAGCACACTTTTGAGAAGCAGTAGAGGTTAAGAGTGGAAACTCTTAGGCTAGGTGGATCAGTTCAAATTTTGTTTCTGCACCTACTTAACTGTGTAATGTGGGATCAGCCCTTAAGCTCTTTGCACATAAGGGTCTTTATCTGCAAAGTAGGGATAATGAGGGTTGTTGTGAGTGTAAAATGAGTCAACATCAGTAAGTCTTAGAACAGGACCTGGCACAAAGTGCTGTTTACATATGAATATTATTATAGAAACATTTGCCAGTAGTAGTTTCCTGTCACAAAAACAGGTAGTGGACATCTGATGTTTTTTCTGCCTGGCCTCCCTTCCTTCATCTATTGGGTATTATTGGTTCAGTTTGGAGACCAGGCTAGCAAAAGCCTCTTCTCTGACATAATGAGTTTTTAAAATTTACATCTTAAGATTGTCTCTCCTCTACTCTGTCTTGGATAGGCTGTCATGTGAGTTGTCACTTTAAATGAAATCACACTTTTAGTCACACTTTTTAAAGAAAGCAAAACATTCAGGTCCCTGCATGTTAAGTATATAACCCTTAATTACTATCGCTTACCTGATTATGAGCATTAGGTTTAAAATCCTGTGACAGGGTATCTACATTAAAATTCAAATCATTTTAAAATGTGACAAACTTCAGTTGGCAATGGTTCTGGTATTAAAAATCATGTTGATATAACCTGCTTAGTACTGAGTCCATCTTCTATGAGGAACTTTGTAAGAAGGGTGTGATTGGGGTGCCTGGGAGGCTCAGTCAGTTGAGTGTATGACTTCAGCTAGGTCATGATCTCACAGTTTGTGAATTCAAGCCCACATTGGGCTCTGTGCTGACAGCTCAGAGCCTGGAGCCTGCTCCAGATTCTGTGTCTCCTTCTCTCTCTGACCCTCCCCAGGTCACACACTGTCTCTCACTCAAAAATAAACATTTAAAAAAAATTAAAAATAAGGGTGTGATTATCATTTACCCTTTATATCTACAGCCTGTGACAGATTTTTAAAAAGGCTTTATGTAAATTATAATTTTTCTAAGCATTTAAAGAAGGATAACAAAAGTATATGCTCATATACTCATTCTGTTCAGAAAAATAGATCCAATAAAATGGATGGTATTCATTAAGTTTTAGCTTAATGGAGAAATTTCTTATACAGTTGAGACTTGAACGGCATGGGGGTTAGGGACACTGACCCCCCACATCCATGAATAACTTCTAACTTCCCTAAAATTTATCTACTACCAGGCTACTGTTGACCAGAAGCCTTACCAATAACATAAATGGTTGATTAATGTATATTTATATGTTATATGGATTATATACTGTCATTTTGATCATAAGCTAAAGAAAAAAATTATAAGAATAAGAAAATGCATTTACAGTGTTGTAATGTATTCATTGAAAGAAAAATCCAGGTAAACATGGACCTATACTGTCCAAACTTGCATTTTTCAAGGGTCAACTATAATATCAAGTATACAGTAAGAAAATAAACCATTAATATGTATTCAATTTAAATGGGTCTGTATTTCTAAATTGCCAGGGAAAAAAAAAAAAAAACTTTGTACATTTGGGAAAAAAAATCAAAAACCACCTGAGGTTTCCAGACTCTATCCTAGGAAATTGAGTCTTGGGCAGGTTGATACAGAAATAGACAGAGTTGATGCATTTCAAGAGTAGTGTCCCATAGTGTCTATCTTGTTGCCCCTGTTACCTGTATCTCCACGGTTGTTCTATCTCTGTCTTATTCTTTCCTTAAGTCCCCATCCCTCTCTCTACACATATAAGTCTTGTAAATGGCAATTTAGGAACATCTGCTGTTATTTGAGCATGCTTCCTAGAAGTCTCAAATTCTACCTTCCAAAGAAGATCTTTGTACAAGAGGGATTCAAGACCTAGCAGGGAACATGAACATAAGAAACCACTACAATTTTTACTCCAACACTGTTGCTAACCTGGATGAAGTTTGTGGATCACTTTTTACTCTGGCACAGAATTTTTAATTTAAATGTAATCATTACATTTAATCATTAAAATAATCATTTAAATGATTACATTTAAAACATTAAATCATTACATTTAATCATTAAATTAAAAACTTAAAAATAATTAATAAATTAAAATTTCACATTAATAATTAATGATTAGATTTAATGGTTAAATGTAAAATTAATAATAATAAATTTAATAATGCCTAAATTAATAATTTAATAATTTGTGTTTTCCAAAAATATATTGTCTCTTTCGAGATGAATATTTTGTTATATTTTAAAAGACAGTACCCTAAGAATATGTGAGAGCTCCTTATACATAGTCCCAACAGGAATCTGCTTGAACTGTTTGTAGGATACAAACCTAAACTCAAACATATTTTTAATTATTCCTCCCCTCTGAATTAAATTATTTCATCTCTCAATCTTCCATACTTTTTTCTTGAGATTAATGGGCATTAGAGTATAGATTGTTTTTCCAATAACTATAAACAGAAGGGAATGAAGGCAGTGATTAGTGATGATCTTCACTAGACTATGACAGTTTCATTGGAGAGAAAGATCAACCCATTTGATACTGTGAAATATGTATATGAATATGTGTACATGTGTGATTTACTTAACATTTAGCATATTATGTGCTCAACTAGTCTTTATCAAATGCTTCATGTGTAGTAATCACTGTTTTGTTCAATGATACAAATGTTAATGACATAATCCCTACACAAGAACTTTTAATCTCTTAGAAGAGATATGTATCAGATATGCTGCCCAATACAATAGACTTTAGATAAAAAAAAAAAAAAACTTTTGATGTGGGATTCTCAATGGCTGGTAGCCTTAAACTAGTTTTGATGCTGTATATCAACTTTCCCTTCCTTTCCTTAAAAATCTCC
This sequence comes from Mungos mungo, assembly GCA_004023785.1. NCBI lineage: Eukaryota > Metazoa > Chordata > Mammalia > Carnivora > Herpestidae > Mungos > Mungos mungo. The sequence continues at coordinate 518,099 of PISW01000149.1, read as the reverse complement.
TTATTTTTAATAAAAGTACTGAAGTATTCATTTTGACCCATCACATAAGTCATCCAAGTATTTCCAATAACTCTCTCCTCTGAACTGTAATATTGATTAATATGGGATTTGCTTTATCTAAATTGTTTACACTCAGAATATTAAAGTACGGCTATTTAAAATAGGAATTTATGCCAATGGAATATGTTATCTAAGATACTGAAGGTATAGTGCAGATGGACTCAGCTATTTCTGATACTTCTGCTGGGATCTTTCTTCTCATCTCTCTGTACTTTGTTTCTCTTTGTGTCTGCCACAGTGCTGTGGTTAGGGATCACCAGCATAGATGGTAGTGTTCAACTGAGTTGTGGGGAAATGGTAGGATGAAATGAGAAGGCATTTTAGGAACTGAGGGGTTCTTTTCAGGAGATGGTAGATGCAACTATCAAATGACATAAAAAACAGTAAACACAAAAGATACATTGATCATGGGTGGCATTTATGGAGAAATACTGAAAGATGTTGTATAAGGCTTTGATGTTTTGCTGCAGTGTTTTCTGAGCTTTGGTTTTGCTGTGATATAATTACTAATGAATAAAGCTGAAAATTTATAGATTATAAGATTTATAATAGTGAATCCCAGGACTGGCTGATATCATATCTTGAAGACATAGTTCTTTTTGTTTGTTTTTGGTTTTGGTTTTGGTTTTGGTTTATTGTCAAGTCGGTTTCCGTAATGCCCAGTGCTCTTCCCCACAAGTACCCTCCTCCATGTTTATCACCCCCCTACCCCTTCCCTCCTCCCCCTTCAGCCCTCAGTTTGTTTTCAGTATTCAAGAGTCTCTCATTATTTGCCTCCCTCCCTCCCTCTCCCTAACTCTTTGTTTTACCCTTCCCCTCCTCATGGTCTTCTGTTAAGTTTTTCTTGTCATACTTACATGTGAAAACATATGGTATCTGTCCTTCTCCACCTGATTTATTTCACTTGGCATGACATCCTCGAGTTCCATCCACGTTGCTACATATGGCCATATTTCATTCTTTCTCATTGCCATGTAGTATTCCATTGTATATATAAACCACATATTCTTCATCAATTGATGGACATTTAGGCTCTTTCTATGATTTGGCTATTGTTGAAAGTAGTGCTATGAACATTGGGGTACATGTGCCTCTAAGCATCAGCACTTCTGTAACCCTTGGGATAATCCCTAGCAGTGCTATTGCTGAGTCATAGGGGAGTTCTATTGTTAATTTTTGGGGGAATCTTCACACTGTTTTCCAGAGGGGCTGCACCAGTTAACATTTCCACCAACAGTGGAGGAGGGTGCCCCTTTCTCCACATCCTCACCAGCATCTAGTCTCCTGATTTGTTCATTTTAGCCACTCTGACCAGCATTAGGTGGTATCTCAATGTGGTTTGATTTGTATTTTCCTGATGATGAGTGATGCTGAGCCTCGTTTCATGTGTCTGTTGGCCATCTGGATGTCCTCTTTGGAGAAGTGTCTCTTCATGTCTTCTGTCCATTTCTTCACTGGATTATTTGTTTTCTGGGTGTGGAGTTTGGTAAGTTCCTTGTAGATTTTGGAGACTAGCCCTTTATCCAATATGTCATTTGCAACTATCTTTTCCCATTCCATGGATTGCCTATTAGTTTTCTTGATTGTTTCCTTTGCAGTGCAGAAGCTTTTAGTCTTGATGAGGTCCCGATAGTTCGTTTTTGCTCTTGATTCCCTTGCCTTTAGGGATGTGTTAGGTAGGAAATAGCTGCAGTTGAGGTCAAGGAGGCTGTTTCCTGCTTTCTCCTTGAGGGTTTTGATGGTTTTCTGTCTCACATTCAGATCCTTCATTCATTTTGAGTTTATTTTTGTGTATGGTGTAAGAAAGTGGTCTAGTTTCATTCTTCTGCATGTTGCTGTCCAGTTCTCCCAGAATCACCTGTTAAAGAGGCTGTCTTTTTTTCCATTGGATACTCTTTTCTCCTTTGTAAAAGATTAATTGGCCATACCTTTGTGGGTCTAGTTCTAGGCCCTCTATCCATTGGTCTGTGTGTCTGTTTCTGTGCCAATACCACACTGTCTTGATGATCACAGCTTTGTAGTAGAGGCTGAAGTCTGGGTTGTGATGTCTCCCATTTTGGTTTTCTTCTTCAATATTACTTTGCTATTTGGGGTCTTTTGTGGTTCTATATGAATTTTAGGATAGTTTTTCTAGCTTTGAGAAGAATGCTGGTGCAATTTTGATTGGGACTGCACTGAATGTGTAGATTGCTTTTGGTACTAATGACACTTTAATAATAGTTATCTTCCAATCCATGAGCATGGAATGTTTTTCCATTTCCTTGTGTCCTCTTCAATTTTCTTCATAAGTTTTCTGTAGGTTTCATCATACAGGTCTTTTACATCTTTGGTTAGGTTTATTCCTAGGTATTTTATGGATTTTTGTGCAATTTTGAATGGGATCTGTTTCTTGATTTCTCTTTCTGTTGCTTCATTATTGGTGTATAAAAATGGAACCGAGTTCTGTATGTTGATTATGTACCCTGTGACTTTGCTGAATTCATGGATCAGTTCTAGTAGGCTTTTGGTGGAGTTGGTCAGGTTTTCCATGTAGAGTATCATGTCATATTTGCTGACTCTGATGCCTTTTATTTTTGCTGTTGTTGTTGTTTGATTGTTGATGCTAGGACTTCCAGTACTATGTTAAACAACAGTGGTGAGAGTGGACATCCCTATCGTGTTCCTGATCTCAGGGGGAAAGCTCTCAGTTTTTCACCATTGAGGATATATTAGCTATGGGATTTTCATAAATAGCTTTTATGATAGCTAAATATGTTCTTTCTATCCTGATTTTCTTGAGGGTTTTTATGAAGAAAGGATGTTGTATTTTGTCAAATGCTTTTTCTGCATCTATCTATGGGATCATATGGTTTTTATCTTTTTTGTTGTTGTTGTTAATGTGACATATCACGTTGACAGATTTGCAAATATTGAATCATCCCTGTAACCCAGGAATTAATCCGGCTTGATTATGGTGGATAATTCTTTTTATATGCTATTGAATTCGATTTGCTAGTATCTTGTTGACTATTTTTGTATCTGTATTCAATAAGGATATTGGCATGTAGTTCTCTTTTTTTTTTTTTTTTTTTTTTTTTTTGTTGGATCTCTGTCTGGTTTGGGAATCAAAGTGATGCTGGCTTCATAGAATGAGTCCAGAAGTTTTCCTTCCATTTCTAATTTTTGGAATAGCTTGAGAAGAATGGGTATTAATTCTGATTTAAATGTCTGGTAGAATTCCCCAGGAGGCAATCTTGCCCCAGGCTCTTATTAGTTGGGAAATTTTTGATAACTGATTCAATTTCTTCACCGGTTATGGGTCTGTTCAGATTTTCTATTTCTTCCCATTTGAATTTTGGTAGTGCATGTGTGTTTAGAAATTTGTACATTTCTCTAGGTTGTCCAGTTGGCATATAATTTTTCATAGTATTCCCTGATGATTGCATGTATTTCTGAGGGATTGGTTGTAATAAATCCACTTTTATTCATGATTTTGTCTATTTGTTGTCTCTCTTCTTTCAGAGGAACCTGGCTAGAGGTTTATCAATTTTATTTATTTTTTCAACAAACTAACTCTTGGTTTCATTGATTTTTTTCAACTTTTTTAATTCTATATTGTTTATTTCTTCCATGATCTTTATTATTTCTCTTCTTCCACTGAGTTTGGGGTGCTCTTGTTGCTCCCCTTCTAGTTCCGTTAGGTGCTCTATTAACTTTGTTTTACCCTTTTCTAAATTCTTGAAATAGGCCTGGATTGCAATATCATTTCCTCATAGGACTGCCTTTGCTGTGTCTCAGAGAGTTTGGGTTGTTGTATTTTCATTTTTAATTGTTTCCATATATTTTTTAATTTCTTCTCTATTTGTCTGATTGGTCCAATCATTCTTTAGTAGAGTGTTCTTTAACCTCCATGTTTTTGGAGGTTTTCCAGACTTTTTCCTGTGATTGATTTCAAGTTTCATAGCATTGTGATCTAAAAGTGTATGGTATGATCTCAATTCGTTTATATATATGGAGGGCTGCTTTATGCCCTAGTATGTGATCTATCTTGGAGAATGTGCTATGCACACTTGAAAAGAAAGTGAATTCCCTAGCCTTAGGATGCATAGTTCTAAATATATCTGTCAAATCCATCTGTTCCAATGTGTTGTTCAGGTCCATTGTTTCTTTAGTGATTTTCTGACTAGTTGATCTACCCATTGCTGTAAGTGGAGTATTAAAATCCCCTGTGATAAGCATATTCTTATCAATAAGATTGTTTCTGTTTGTGATTGTTTTATGTATTTGGTTGCTCCTGAATTAGGCGCATAGATGTTTATAATTGTTAACTCTTCCTGATGGATAGACCCTGTAATTTATATAATGTCCTTCTTCATCTTTTGTTATTGCCTTTACTTTACAGTCCAGTTTTTCCCATATACATATGTCTACTCCAGCTTTCTTTTCACTTCCAGTAGCCTGATAGATATTTCTCTACCCCCTTACTTTCAATCTGATGGTGTCTTCAGGTCTAAAATGAGTCTTTTGTAGACAGAAAATTGATGGATTTTTTTTATCCTTTCTGCTACCCTATATCTTTTGACTGGAGCATTTAGTCCATTTACTTTCAGTGTTATTATTGAAAAATATGGGTTGAGATTGGTTGTGTTCTCTGGATATTTCATGCTTGCAGTGGTGTCTCTAGTACCTTGTATTCCTTGCAACATTTCCCTTATAGAGTCCCTCTTAGGATTTCTTGTAGGACTGGTTTGGTGGTGATGAATTCTCTCAGTTTTTGTTTCTTTGGGAAAACCTTTATCTCTCCTTCTATTTTGAATGAAAGGCTTGCTGGGTAAAGGTTTCTTGGCTGCATATTTTTTCTGTTTATCACATTGAAGATTTCCTGCCAATCCTTTTTGGCCTGCCAAGTTTCAGTAGATAGGTCTGTAACCACTCTGAAAGGTCTCCCTGTGTATGTGAGGGCCCATTTATCCCTAGCTGCTTTCAGAATTGTTTTTTTATCCTTATGTTTTGCATGTTTCACTATGATATGTCATCTAAAGGTTGATTCAAGTTATGTCTGAGGGGAGTTCTCTGTGCCCCTTGGATTTCATCATCTATTTCTTTCTCCAGATTGGGGAAGTTGGCTATAATTGGATCAAGCACCCCTTCAGGACCTTTTTCTCTTTCTTCTTCTCCAGTAATTCCTATGATATGGATATTGTTCCGTTTGATTGTTTCACCCAGATCTTGAATTCTCCTTTCGTGCTCCTGGATCAATTTCTCTTTTTTTCTCCACTTCCTCTATTTCTATAACTGTGTCCTCTAATTCACCTATCCTCCTCTCTGCCTCTTCAATCCATGCAGTTGGAGCCTCCATTTTATCATGTACCTCATTTATAGCATTTTAAAACTCGTCACAGCTATTTTTATGACCCCTACGCTTTGTAGCAATAGCTTCTCTGATGTCGTCCAAGCTTTTTTCAAGCCCAGCAATTAATTTTATAACAATTGTTCTAAATTTTTGCTCCTTTATGTTGCTTATATATGTTTTGAGCAGTTCTGTGGCTGTGGCTTCTTCCTGGAATTTCATTAGAGGAGAGTTCTTCTGTTTCTTCATTTTGGCTAGCTCTCTGTCTCTTGTACATTTTAAAGCTTGTTAAGCACTCTGCATCTGTGAGTATTGCTATATTAAAGGAGGCTCATTGACTGTCCGGACCTTTCTATTCAGTAAGTGTTCTTTTAATGGTGTCTCTCAGTTTCTCTTGTTATGCCTTTGGTTATTTTAATTCCCTACTCAGTGATATTTGGGACTCTCCACCATGTGTACTTGGCTTATTTCTTGAGGTAGCCCTAAGAGGCTGTCTTCTCTGGGGACTCTGTCTTTTCTCCCACTCTTGCAGATCAGAGTACTATAGCTTGAGTCCTTCTTAATTTGATAGATGTGGGCAGGTAAAAATTAGAGAACTCTCCACTTCTCTGCCATCTTGCCCCTCCAAGACATCATCTAAAACATGACAAGTATTCAACAATTATCCTCTAAAAGAGAAGTGATTTTCTCCATATTTTCCCACCTGAAAATCAGGGGAAAGGTACAGGTATCTATGGTTCCAAGGCATCTTCAGCACCATCTAGATAGCCTAACTAGTACACTTTGCAGTTTCCTTCATCTTCACTTTCTTTTCTCTATTTCCTTGAAATGATGTTTGTCTCGGGTTGCTGAGGCCGTATATCCACCTACAAATAGTAAGCCATTTCTATTCTTTGCTCAGTTACCAAAATGACTTATTCTCATCATTAAAGGAAGATGAATATGTTCAAGGACTAGTCATTAGTGATATTAAGAAATAGGTATTCAAGCTAAAAAATAATGAGGAATGTGAACTTTGAGAGAATTTCAAATGAAATTTTTCTGAAGAAAAAGCTGAAGGGAACAATAATACAGTAATTTCCTTTGGGCTAGATCAAGTGACCTCTTTGTCATGGGTTTTTTACCCTTAAATTCACTTCTAGGATCCTATTATGATGGAAATAGGTGTGGCAGTGAGCTCCAAATGTATCCACACCTTAAAAATTATTTCATAACTTCTTTTAATCTGCCTATCAAAAAGTATAACTTCCAGATCGATTTTACCATCTATTTCCATTAGAGAACAAAATTATTATGAGGAGTATTTTCTCCATATTTCCCCATACTGCATGATATTATGAAATCATGCCTAACTTGGGAGCCAAAGTTGTAGTCTGCACATTTCCTTAATTAAAAATATACTTCTGCCTTTTATTTCCATGCTGTAAATAAAAGAATCTTATCAAAAACAGTTGTTAATGTTTAATGTCTATTATGCAAATATTTTAGGGAACAATAAAATAATATAGCAATAGATTTCCTTTTCATTTCGTAGTTAATAAAAGGCATCCAAATTGGCAAGGAACTAGTCAAAATTTCACTCTTCAAAGGTGACATGACATTCTACATGGAAAACCCAGATGATTTAATGATACATAAATTCAGCAAACTTGCAGAATATAAAATCAATGTAAGAAATCAGTTACATTTCTATATACCAATAATGAAGCAGCAGAAAAGATATTAAGGAATTGATCCCATTTATAATTGCACCAAAACCATAAGATACTGAGAAATAAGCCTAACCAAAGAGGTAAAAGATTTGTATGCTGAAAATTATAGAAAGCTTATGAAAGAAATTGAAGAAGACACAAATGGAGAAATATTTCATGCTCACGGAATGGAAGAACAAATATTGTTAAAGTCAATACTAACCAAAGCAATCTACAAATTGAATGTAGTCCCTATCAAAATAACACCAACATTCTTTACAGAACTAGAACAAATAATCCTAAAATTTGTATGGAACCAGAAAAGACACTGAATAGCTAAAGTAATGTTGAAAAAGAAAACCTGAAGCTGTGAAGCTGATAGCATCACAGTTTTGGACTCGTAGCTGTATTACAAAGTTGTAATCATCAAGCAGTGTAATATTGGCACAGCACAGATACATAGACCAATGGAATAGATTAGAGGATCCAGAAATGAAACCACAAATACATGGCCAACTAATCTCCAACAAAGCAAGAAAGAGTATCCAATGGAAAAAAGACATTCTCTAGCAAATGGTGCTGGGAGAACTAGAAGGCAACATACAGAAGAATGAAACTGGATCACTTTTTTTACACCATAGACAAAACTAAACTCAAAATGGATGAAAGAGTTAAATGTGAGACAGGAAACCATCAAAATCATACAAGAAAACACAGGCAGCAACCTCTCTGACCTAGGCCACAGCAACTTCTTACTTGACCTGTCTCTGGAAGCAAGGGAAACAAAAGCAAAAATGAACCCTTGGGACTTCGTCATGATAAAAAGCTCTGAAAAGCAACAGTCAACAAAACTGAAAGGCAAACGACAGAATGGGAGAAGATATTTGCAAATGACATATTGGATAAAGGGTTAGTATCCAAAATCTGTAAGGAACTTATCAAACTTAACACCCCAAAAAGAAATCAGTGGAGAAATGGCAGAACACATAAATAGATACTTTTCCAAAGAAGACATCCTGATGGCTAACAGATACATGAAAAGATGTTCAATGTCAATCAACATTAGGGAAATACAAATCAAAACCACAATGAGATTACCACCTCACACTGGTCAGAATGGCTAAAATGAACAACTCAGGAAACTGATGTTGGTGAGGATGTAGAGAAAGGGGAACACTTTTGCACTGCTGCTGGAAGTGCAAACTGGTGCAGCTGCTGTGGAAAACAGTATGGAGGTTCCTCAAAAAAATTTAAAAATAGAACTACCCTATAACCCAGCAATTGCCCTAGTAGGTAATTATTCAAAGGATGTGCAAATGCTGATTCAAAGGGCCACATGTACCACAATGTTTATAGCAGCAGTATCAGCAATAGCTGAAGTATGGAAAGAGCCCCAATGTCCATCTGCTGAGGAATGGATAAAGATGTGATACACACACACACACACAATGGAATATTACTTGGTGATCCAAAAGAATGAAATCTTGCCATATGCAACAACGTGGATGCAACAAGGGGTATTATACTAAGTGAAATAAGTCAGAGAAAGATAATCTATAATTTTACTCATTTGTGGAATTTGAGAAGCTCAACAGAAGAGCATAGAAGAAAGGAAGGAAAAATAAGATTAAAAAAACAGAGGAAGCCCCTCCCCTGCTCATGCTCTGTCTCTCTCTTTCAAAAATAAACATTAAAGAATTTTAAAAACACCGAGGGAGGCAAACCATGAGTGACTCTTAAGTCAGAAAACAAACTGAGGGTTGATGGAGGGGTGTTGGGTGGGGAAAAGGGTTATATAGATGATGGGCATTAAGGAGAGCAGTTTTCAGGATGACCACTGGGTGTGGTATATAAGAGAGGAATCACTGGGTTCTATTCTGGAAGCCATGACTACACTGTATGTTAACTAACTTGAATTTAAATAAAACAAAAAAGAAACATCAATTGTAGCCAGTTGATATACTCAACATAAAGAATAGATGTAGATGTCCCCTCAAATGAAATAGTAAAATCTAATTCTATGGAAGGAGAGGAAAATAGTAGAGCTCTGCAGCAGAGGCACAGATCACACATTCACTGAGACATCAGTGACCATTTGAAGTCCTATCAAGATAATTCTTATTTTCTTCTTGGCAACATCTTATGCTATTTTTCTCTGATTTATTCTATATCATGTTTTTCTGTAACATAATAAAGTTTTTAAAAAATTCCTAGTCAAGCTAAATGGTCTGTTAGATTTTTTATTTTTTAACAGTTTTATTAAGATACAATTTACCCAGCATAGAGTTCACCATTTTAAAATGCACATTTTAGTCATTTTTACTATATTTACAGAGTTGTATCTCCATCATCACTATCTAATTTTATAACACTTTTCTCACTTCAAGAAAGAAATGTCAAAGAAACGCTAATCCATTAAAGAAATTTTCCATTTCCCCCTTCCACCATCCTTTACAGATATTCATCTATTTTCTGTCTCTTCGTATGTGTCTTTACTGGGAATTTCATATACATAGAATCATAAAGTATATGGTCTGTTGTAACTGGTTGTCTTCCCATGTGTTAAAGGTAGACCTGTCTTGTATCATATATTAGTTTTTTTCCCCCTTTTTATTTCTAAGTAATATTCTATTATAAAGATAAACCACATTCTGTTTATTCATTCCTCAGTTGGTGGACATTTGTGTTGTTTATACTTTTTGGCTATTATGAATAATTCTGTTATGAATATTTGTGCATATATGTTTTTAAGGTAAATGTTTTTATTTCTTTGGGACATATATCTAGCAGTAGACTTGCTAAATTAAATGCAAACTCTATATATAACATTTTGTCAAAGAGTATTCCAAAGTGGTGCTATTTACAATCCCACCAGCAGTGTATGAGGGATGTGTGTGTATGTATGTATGCATGTATTTATTTATGCATTTGTTATGAGGGTTTTAACTTGTCCATATTCTGTCAATACTTGTTATTGGTGTTTTTAGTTTTAGTCATCCTAGTGAATAGGACATATTTTGTTATTATGGTTTCATTTATATTTCCTTAATGGCTAACAGTGTTAAGTTTCTTTTATGTGATTATTTATCATTTATATATCTTATTTGGATAAATGACTAGTTATTTTGTCCATTTTTAAATTGTTAACTCTGAGTTGTAAGGCTTTTCTATATATTTTAAATTTAAGTCCTTTATCAAATACATGATTATAAATATTTTCTCTCTGTGGGTTGATACACAAACTTTTTAAGTTTGGTGATGTTCAATTTACCTATGTTTTCTTTTGTCACTTGTTTTCAATATTCTTCCTTTGTCTTTGTACAGTTTGTTTATAATGTATCTACATGTGATCTCCTTGACTTTATCCTACTTGTAGTTTTCTAAAGTTTTTGAAGATGTGGACTAATTTTTTTTTAATCAGTTCAGAAATTTTGTCATCATTTATCCATATATTCTTCTTTCCCATTGTGTCTCTCCTCTCCTAGGGCTCCCATTGAATATGTTGGTAAATTTGTTGTCTTTTCACAGGTATTTGAGGCTGTTCATTTCTCTCTGTCTATTCCTTGGACTTCATGATCTCAAGTGACTTGTCTTCAACCTTTTTTTTTTCTTGTACCAAATCATATCTGCCGTAGATTACTAATGGTGAATTATTTTATTTTAGTTGTTGTGTTTTAAAATTTAAAATATCTATTTGCTTCATTTAAAAACAATTTCTCTTTAATTATCTTGTCTATTTTGTGAGACCTGGTTCAAATATATTATTTGTGTGGACATGATTTTCTTTAGTTCTTTAAATATATATATAACCAATTTAAATCTTTTTTCTAATTTAAAGTCCAATATCTGGGCTTCCTCGGCCACAGTTTCTATTGATTTATTGTATCTCCACTGTGTTTGTCATTACACTTTTCTGTCTTCTTTTTACATGTCTTGTAATTTTCTTTAAATAGGACATTTTAAATTATACAATGTGCCAATAGTGAATATCAGACTCTCCCCCTTCAGAATTGACTGTTGTTGCTTCTATTGCTTCTATTTTTGCTATTTTTTTTTGCTTAGGGTGTTTCATGCATTAAGGATATAAAGTATGTATTTCTTTTTTAAGCCTCTGATCAGTACCCTTAGTAGTGAGCTAATTACTGGAAGAAAATCCCTTGAATTACTTAATCAGGAATTCTCCTAACATTTCTCAAGTGCTTGTGTGTAATGTCAGGACATGCTCCAGCAATTTATAATGCTGTTTTAGCCTTAACCTCCAGTTTGTGCAGACCTCAATTCAGAAATATATGAGAGATAGGGCTTTCTCCGTTATTCTCAGTTAGGTGCATACTCCAACCATGTACCTGGCCTTCAGGATTGCAAGAAACATGATGGAGCTTCTCAAATATCCTATTAACATCTTATTTCCCAGATCTTTCTTTTAAGTTTTCTGACAAACCAATTGTTTGGCCTAACTTATATCACCATGTAAATCAGCTATAATATTAAAATTCAATCTTTTGGTTTGTTTAAATTATAATTCTGGACATAGGTCTTTTTTCCACTGAATGAGTTCTGAGTAATGTCAAATAATGAAAAATTCTATGAATGGAGCTTTTTCAGTGAAAGAGGGTTCCTTTTTCCGTACATCCTCAACAATACTTGTCATTTCTTGTGTTGTTGATTTTAGCCATTTTGACAGATGTGAGGTGGTATCTCATTGTAGTTTTGATTTGTATTACCCTGATGGCAAGTGATGTTGCAAATCTTTTCATGTGTGTGTTGTCCATTTGAATGTCTTCTTTGGAGAAATGTCTTCATGTCTTCTGTCCATTTTTAATTGGATTATTTGGTTTTAGAGTGTTGAGTTTTTAAGCTCTTTATATATTTTGGATACCAACCTTTTATCTGATATGTCACTTGCAAATATCTTCTTCCATCCTATAGGTTGACTTTTAATATTTTGATTGTTTCCTTCACTGTGCAGAACTTTTTTTTTTACGTAGTATAGTTTATTTTTGCTTGTTTCCTTGCCATAGGAGATAAATCTTGAAAGAAGTTGCTACGGCCAACGTCAAAGAAGTTACTGCCTGTGTTCTAGGATTTTTATAGTTCAATATTCACACTTAGGTCTTTAATCCATTTTGAATTGATTTTTGCATGTGGTATAAGAAAGTGGTCCAATTTCATTCATTTTGCATGTATCTTTCAACTCTCCCAACACCATTTGTAGAAGAGAACTTTTCCTAGTTTGATACTCTTTTCTGCTTTGTTGAAGGTAAATTGACCATATAATGGTAGGACATTTCTGGGTTTTCCCTTCTGTTCTATTGATCTATGTCTCTATTTTTGTGGTAGTACAATACTTTTTTGATTACTACAGTTTTGAAATAAAATGTGAAGTCCAGAATTTTGATACCTCCAGCTTTGCTTTTTTTTTTTTTTTTCAAGGTTGCTTTGCCTTTCAGGGTCTTTTGTGGTTCCAGACAATTTTTAGGATTGTTAGAATAATGTGAAAAACACTATTGATATTTGATAGGAATTGTTTTCAAAGTGTTGATTGCTTTAGGTAGTATACAACATTTTAACAATATTTATTCTTCTAATCTACAAGCATGAAATGTCTTTCCATTTCTTTGTGTCATCTTCAATGTATTTCTTCCATGTTTTGTAGTTTGCAAAGTAAAATCTTCTAATTGTTTAGTTAGGTTTATTCCTAGGTATCTTCTTATATTTGGTGCAATTGCAAATAGGGTTGTTTTCACAATTTTTCTTTTTGCTGCTTCATTTTTGGTGTATATAGGTGCAACAGAGTTTTGTATGTTGATTTGACATCTTGTGACTTTACTGAATTTATTTTTGGTTTTGCAGTCTTTTGGGTTGAGTATTGCACGTTTCCTATATGTAGTATCATGTCATCTATAAATAGTGCAGTTTTGTTTCTTCTTTACTAATTTGGATGCATTTTATTTCTTTTTGTTGTTTGCTTCTAGTACTATGTTGAATAAAAACAATGAGAGTGGACATTCTTGTCTTGTTCCTGATATTAGGGGTAAAGCTCAGTTTTTCCCCATTATGGAGACATTAGCTATGACTTTTTCATACATGGCCTTTTATTTTTAATTTTTTAAATGTTTTATTTATTGTTAGAGAGAGAGAGACAGAGAGACAGAGAGACAGAGACAGACAGCATGAACAGGGGAAGGTCAGAGAGAGAGGAAGACAGAATCTGAAGGCAGGCTCCAGGCTCTGAGCTGTCAGCACAGAGTCCGACATGGGGTTCGAACCCACGAATCGTGAGATCATGACCTGAGTTGAAGTTGGACGCTCAACCAACTGAGCCACCCAGGCGCCCCTACATGGCCTTTATTATGTTGAGATATGTTTCCTCTAAACCTACTTTGTCGAGGCTCCTAGGTGGCTCAGTCAGTTAACCGTTCGGCCCAGGTCATGATCTCACAGTTTGTGGGTTTGAGCCCCACGTTGGGCTCTGTGCTGACGGCTCAGAGCCTGGAGCCAGCTTCTGTGTCCCTCTCTCTCGGCCCCTCCCCTGTTCACACCCTGTCTCTCTCTCTCAAAAATAAATAAACATAAAAAATTTTTAAACTTACTTTGTTGAGGGTTTTATTCATGAGTGGATATTATGCTTTGTCAAATGCTTTTTCTGCATCTATTAAAATGATTACATGGTTCTTATCCTTCCTTTTATTGATGAGATGTATCACGTTGATTGATTTGTGAATTATTGAACTACCTTGCAACCCAGGAATAATTCCCACTTGATCATGGTGAATGATTTTTTAATGCATTCTGTGTGTGTGTGTGTGTGTGTGTGTGTGTGTGTGTGTGTGTGTTTATTTTGAAAGATGCACTTATCTGCTTGCTTTTATTTACATAGGAATAAATCCTATTTATGTTTATATTTGAGCTCTTATTTACATTGCTTTTTAAGACTGTGTCAAAGAGATATAGCTATCACACACTTTGCTTATTATTTTAGGGAAAAGCAACAATGAAGGAAAGCAATATATATCATTTCTCTAACTATCCAGGGAACTTGGATTACAGTCCTCCCCAAACTGAAATAATGTCAGAGTGAACACATATTGACAGTTTATTTTGATTTAAACATTGGGCTAAACACTTACATGCTTGAAAATAATAACCCTTCTCAACATCTCAAGTAAGTAAGTACTGGTATAGTTTTCATTTAACAATAGAGAAACTGAGGCTCAAAAGAGTATGTATAATTTCCCAAAGATTGCACAAGTGTTAAGGGGTATGCATTCTATACCATTAAATGTTTTTGCCTTTTTGTGGAAGTATAGCTAGCTGTTTCTCATTATGAATAAAACCAAATCCTTACCTGAGTACTAGACACTGCTTTTTAAGCAAATGTTTATTCTTTTCTTTTTTCTTTATTTTTTTCTGTTTTAAGAAAAAGTTCAGTTGACTTACACATAGTATAATATTAGATTCAGTAAAATTTTGTGATTGATCACTTACATACAACACCCAATGCTCATCTCAGCAAATGCCCTCCTTAATACCCATCACTCATTTAACCCACCGAACTCCCCTCCCACAAACCTAAGTTTGATTTCTATATTTAAGGGTCTGTTGTATGGTTTGCCTCTTTCCCCCCTATATTCATCTGTTTTGTTTCCTAAATTACACATATGAGTGAAATTATATGGTATTTGTCTTTCTCAGACTGACTTATTTTGCTTAGCATTTTACTTTCTAGCTCCATCCATATTGCAAGTGGCAAGATTTCATTCTTTTTTATGGCTGAGTAATATTCCATTGCATATATACACCACCACTTTTTATCCATTCATCAGTCTATGGACAGTTAGACTCTTCCTATAACTTGACTATTGTTAATAATGCTACTATAAACATCAGGCTACATATGTCCCTTCAAACCAGTATCTTTGTATCCTTTGGATAAATCGGTAGTTTTTAGTTAGGTTTATTCCTAGGTGTTTTATGGTCTTGGGGGCAATTGAAAATCGAATCAATTCCTTGATTTCTCTTTCTACTACTTCATTATTGGTGTATAGAAATGCCACAGATTTCTGTGCATTGATTATGTATCCTGCAACTTTACTGAATTTGTGTTTCTATTCTAGCAATTGTTTGGTAGAGTTTCAAGTTTCTATATAGAGTATCATGTCATCTTTGAATAGTGCTAGTTTAACTTTCTGTCTGGTTTGGATTCATTTTATACTTCTTTTTTGTTGTATAATTGCTGAAGCTAGGACTTCTAGTATTATTTTAAATAACAGTGGTGAGAGTGGACATCCTGATCTTATACCTGACCATAGAGGGAAAAGTTTCAGTTTTTCTCCATTGAGGATTTTATTAGCTGTGGATCTTTTGTATATGGCCTTTATGATGCAGAGATATGTTACCTCCATCCCTACTTTGTTGAGATATTTTATCAGGAGTGGATACTTTGTCAAATGCTTTTTCTGCATCTATTGAGAGGATGGTAACGTTCTAATCCTCCTTTTATTAATGTTGTGTATCATGTTGATTACTTTGTGAATAGTGAACCTCCCTGGTAGCTCATGAATAAATCTCAATTGATCATGATGAATGATTCTTTTAATGTACTACTGGATTTTATATGGTAGTATTTTGTTGAGGACTTGGCATCCATGTTCATCAGGTGTATTGGCCTGTAATTCTCTTTTTTCAGTGTGGTCTTTGGTTTGGAAATCAAGGTAGTGCTGGCATAATAGAATGAATTTGAATGTTTTTCTTCCATTTTTAATTTTTTGGAACAGTTTGAGAAGAATAAATATTAACTCTTCTTTGAATGTTTGGTAGAATTTTCCTGGGAAGCCATCTGGTCCTGGACTTTTGTTTGTTAGATTTTTGATTACTGATCCTATTTCTTTGCTGGTTTTCTGTCTGTTCAAGTTTTCTATTTCTTCTTATTTCAGTTTTGATAGTTTGTTTCTAGGAATTTATATATTTCTTCCAGATTTCCCAATTTGATGGCATACCATTTTTCATAATATTCTCTTATAATTATTTGTATTTCTGTAGTGTTGGTTATGATGTTTCCTGTCTCCTTCATGACTTTATTTATCTCAGTCATTTCTCTTTTCTTTCTGATAAGTCCAGCTAGGGGTTTATCAGTGTTATTCTTTCAAAGAACCAGTTCCTGGTTTCATTGATATGTTTTACTGTTATTTTTCTTTTTTACTTAATGTGTTTCCATTTTATTTATTTCTGTCCTAAATTTTATTATTTCCCTTCTTCTACTGGCTTTAGGCTTCATTTGTTGTTGTTTTTCTATTTCCGTTAGGAGTAAGGTTAGGTTGTGTATTTGAGACTTTTCTTATTCCTTGATACAGTTCTGTATTGCTATATACTTCCTTCTTATAAACACTTTTGCTGCATCCCAAAGGTTTTGGACAATTGTGTTTTCATTATCACTTGTTTCCATATATTTGGGGGGGGGGTGATTCCAAGTAGGTCACTGTTCTTCACTATCATCAAATGCTATGCTCATTATAATAATGCAGACCTTTGCACCATGGAATGCTAAGAAATCTGAAACAGTACTTTTATGTAAGGTTGTCATTAGCCATTAGAACAAAAGTAAATATATATATCTCTTGTTAAAAGTACTCATAATGGGTGGAAGGCTGGAGACATTTATGCTAGAAGACATTTCATTCAAGACTAGTATGCTAAGACAATCTTGAGTAATTCTGTCTTTAGAAAGATTCAACTTTAATATGCCAGGCTGAGAAGGACAAAGAGGGGAGAAAGAGTGAGAACTGTGAGGCTTACAGTTCATTACCTTTATTGTTTTTTCTTTTATAGTTTATTTTCAAGTTGGTTTCCATATAACACCCAGTGCTCATCCTCACAAGTGCCCTTCTCCATGTACAACACCTCCCTTTCCTTATCCCCCACCCTCAGCCCTCAGTTTGTTTTCAGTATTCAAGTGTCTCTTATGGTTTGCCCCCTTCCCTCTCCCCAACTATTTTTCCCCTTCTCCTCTCCCATGGTCCTCTGTTAAGTTTCTCCTGTTAGACTTATGTGTGAAAACATATGGTATCTGTCCTTCTCTGCTTGACTTATTTCACTTAGCATAACATCCTGAGTTCCATCCACGTTGCTACAAATGGCCAGATTTCATTCTTTCTCATTGCCATGTACTATTCCATTGTATATACAAACCACATCTTCTTGATCCATTCATCAGTTGATGGACACTTAGGCTGTTTCCATGATTTGGATATTGTTGAAAGTGCCACTATGAACATTGGGGTACAAGTGTTCCTATGTATCAGCACTCCTGTATCTCTTGGGTAAATTTGTAACAGTGCTATTGCTGGGTCATAGGGGAGTTCTATTGATAATTTTTTTAGGAACTTCCACACTGTTTTCCAGAGGGTCTGTACCAGTTTACATTCCCACCAGAAGTGTAGGAGGGTGTCCATTTCTCCACATTCTTGCCAGCATCTATAAGTCTCCTGATTTGTTCATTTTGGCCACTCTGACCTGCATGAGGTGGTATCTCAGTGTGGTTTTGATTTGTATTTCCCTGATGATGAGTGACACTGAGCATCATTTCATGTATCTGTTGGCCATCTGGATGTCCTCTTTGGAGAAGTGTCTATTCATGTCTTCTGCTCATTTCTTCACTGGATTATTTGTTTTTCGAGTGTGGAGTTTGGTTGTAGACTTTGAATACTAGCCCTTTATCCAATATGTCATTTGCAACTATCTTTTCCCATTCCATAAATTGCCTATTAATTTCATTGATTGTTTCCTTTGCAGTTCAGAAGCCTTTTATCTTGATGAGGTCCTAATAGTTCATTCTTGCTCTTTATTCCCTTGCCTTTGAGGATGTGTTGAGTAGGAAATTGCTGCGATTGAGGTCAAGGAGGCCATTTCCTGCTTTCTCCTTGAGGGTTTTGATAATTTCCTGTCTCACATTCAGGTCCTTCATCCATTTTGAGTTTATTTTTGTGTATGGTGTAATAAAGTGACCTAGTTTCATTCTTTTGCATGTTGCTGTCCAGTTTTCCTGGCACCACCTGTTAAAGAGGCTGCCTTTTTTTCCCATTAGATACTCTTTCCTGCTTTGTCAAATATTAATTGACCATACATTGGTGGGTCTAATTCTGAGTTCTCTATTCTATTCCATTGGTCTGAGTCTGTTTTTGTGCCAATACAAAACTGTCTTGATGTTTACAGGTTTGTAGTAGAGGCTATTATTGTGATGTCTCCCGTTTTGGTTTTTTTTCCTCATCACTACTTTGGCTATTTGGGGTCTGTTGTGGTTCCATACAAATTTTAGGAAAGTTTGTTCTAGATTTGAGAAGAATGCTGGTGCAATTTTTATTGGGATTTCATTGAATATGTAGATTGCTTTTGGTACTAATGACATTTTAACAATAGTATTCTTCCGATCCACGAGCAAGGAATGTTTTTCCATTTCTTTGTGTCTTCTTCAATTTTCTTCATAAGTTTTCTGTAGTTTTTATCATATAGAGCTTTTACATCTTTGGTTAGGTTTATTCCTAAGTATTTTATGGCTTTTCATGCAATTGGGAATCAGTGAATGGGATCAGTTTCTTGATTTTCTCTTTCTGTTGCTTCATTATTGGTGTATAAAAATGACTGATTTCTGTATGTTGGTTATGTATCCTGTGACTTTGCTGAATTCATGTATCAGTTCTAGTAGGCTTCTGGTGGAGTCTGTAGCGTTTTTAATATAGAGTATCATGTCATCTACAAAAAGTAAAAGTTTCACTTGGTCGTTGCCAATTCTGATGATTTTATTTCCTTTTGTTTTCTGATTGTTGGTGCTAGGACTTCCAGTACTATGTTAAACAACAGGGGTGAGAGTGCACATCCCTGTAGTATTTCTGATCTCAGGGGGGAAGATCTCAGTTTTTCCCCATTAGGAATTATATTAGCTGTGGGCTTCTCATAAATGGCTTTTATGATGTTGAATTAAGTTCCTTGTCTCCTGACTTTCTCATTAAGAAAGGATTCTGTATTTTGCCAAATGCATTTTCTGTATCTATTGACAGGATCATATGGTTTTTATCTTTTCTTTTGTTAATGTGATGTATCACATTGATGGATTTGTGAATATGGGTCCAGCCCTGTAACCCAGGAATGAATCCCACTTGATTATGGTAGATAATTTTTATATGCTGTTGAATTTGATTTGTTAGCATCTTGTTGAGTATTTTGGCATGCATATTCATCAAGAATATTGGCTTACTCTCTCTCTCTCTCTCTCTTTTTTTTTAATGGGTCTCTGGTTTGGGAAACAAAGTGATGCTGGCTTTATAGAATGAGTCTGGAAGCTTCCTTCCATTTCTATTTTTTTTTGGAATTGCTTGAGAAGAATGAGTATTAACTCTGATTTAAGTATCTGGTAGAATTGCCAAGGGAAGCCATCTGGCCCAGGGCTCTTATTTGTTGGGAAATTTTTGATAACTGATTCAATTTCTTCACTAGTTATGTGTCTGTTCAGATTTTCTCTCTCTTCCCATTTGAATTTTAGTAGTGTGTATGTATTTAGTTATTTGTCCATTTTGTGTAGGTTTTCCAGTTTGTTGGCATATAATTTTTCATAGTATTCCCTGACGATTGTTTGTATTTCTGAGGGATTGGTTGTAATAGCTCCATTTTCACTCGTGGTTTTGTCTATTTGTGTTCTCTTTTCTTTTTGAGAAGCCTGGCTAGAGGTTTATAAATTTTGGTTATTTAAAAAAAAAACAGCTCTTGGTTTCATTGATCTGTTCAACTGTTGTTTTCGATTCTATGTTTATTCCTTCCCTGATCTTTATTATTTCTCTTCTTCTGCTGGGTTTGGGGTGCTCTTGCTGCTCTGCTTCTAGTTCCTTTAGGTGTGGTGTTAGATTTTGTATTTGCCCTTTTTCTAGTTCCTTGAAATAGGCTTGTATTGCAAGGTACTTTCCTCTTAGCACTACCTTTGCTGCATCCCAAAGAGTTTGGATTGTTGTATTTTCATTTAAATTTATTTTCAGATATTTTTAAAAAATTATCCAATTGCCTGATTGGCCCATTTGTTATTTAGTAGGGTGGTCTTTAATCTCCATGTTTTTGGAGTTTTTCCAGACTTCTTCCTGTGATTGATTTCAAGTTTCCTAACATTGTGAAGGTATGCATGGTTTGATCTCCAATATGTAATCTATTTTGAGAATGTGGCATGCACACTTGAGAAGAATGTGAATTCCATGGCTGCAGAATGTAGAGTTGTAAATTTATCTGTCAAATCCATCTTTTCCAATGTGTCGTTCAGGTCCATTGTTTTTTGAGTGATTTTCTGTCTAGTTGATCTATCTATTGCTATAAATGGAATATGAAAGTTACCTACTATTAGCATATTCTTATCAATAAGATTGTTTCTGTTTGTGACTGTTTTTATGTATTTGGGTACTCCTGAATTTGGCACATAGATGTTTATAATTGTTAACTCTTATGCTGGATAGACTCTGTATTTATTATATAATACCCGTCTTCATCTTTTGTTATTGCCTTTAATTTAAAGTACAGTTTGTCCGAGATAAGTATGGCTACTCCAGCTTTCTTTTGTCTTCCAGTAGCATGATAGATATTTCTCCATCCCCTTACTTTCAATCGAAATGTGTCCTCAGGTCTAAACTGAGCTTCTTCTTATAGATAGCAAATAGATGGATTTTGTTTTTTTATTCAGTCTGTTACTCCATATATTTTGATCAGAGCATTTAGTCTATTTACATTCAGTGTTATTGTGTTATCATTGTGTTGTCTGTAGGAGTCATGCTTATAGTGATGTCCCTGGTACCTGGTGTTCCTTACAACATTTCCCTCATGGAGTCCCCCTTAGGATTTCTTGTAGGGCTGGTTTAGTGGTGATTAATTCTTTCAATTTTTGTTTATTTGGAAAAACCTTCATTTCTCCTTCTGTTATGAGTGATAGGCTTGTCTGCCTGATAAAAGCTTTCCAGATAAAGGATTCTTGGCTGCATATGTTTTCTGTTCATCACATTGAAGATTTCCTGCTATTCCTTTCTGGCCTGCCAAGTTCCAGTAGATAGGTCTGCAACTATTCTGATAGGTATGTTAGGGCCCATTTATCCCTAGCTGCTTTGAGAATTCTCTTTTTACAAAACAATTTTTTTAATGTTTTATTTTTTTTGAGAGTGACAGCTTGATCAGGGGAGGGTCATAAAAGGGGGAGGCACAGAATCTGAAGCAGGCTCCAGGCTCTGAGCTATCTGTCAGGACAGAGGCCGACGCTAGGCTCCAACACATGAACCATGAGATCATAACCTGAGCTGAAGTTGGACGCTTAACTGACTGAGCCACCCAGGCACTCCCAGAATTCTCTCTTTATCCTTATATTTTGCCAGTTTCACTATGATATGTCGTGCAGAAGATCGATTCAAGTTACATCTGAAGGGAGTTCTCTGTGCCTCTTGGATTTCAATGGCGGCTTCCTTCCCCAGATTGGGGAAGTTTTCAGCTATAATTAGTTCAACTACCCCTTTACCCTCTTTCTCTCTCTCTCCTTCTTCTAGAATTCCTACGATACAGATATTGTTCAGTTTGACTGCATCACTCAGTTCTCGAATTCTCCTTTTGTGTTCCTGAATCAATTTATCTCTCTTTCTCGTCTTCCTCTTTTTCTATAATTATGTCTTCTAATTCACCTATTCTCTCTGCCTTTTCAATCTGTTCAGTGGCTGCCTCCATTTTATTATGCCCCTCATTTATAGCATCTTTCAATTGATCACAACTATTTTAAAGGTCCATAATCTTTGTAGCAATAGCTTATCTGGAGTCTTCCATGTCTTTTTCAAGACCAGCAATTAATTTTATGACTATTGTTCTAAATTCTTGGTTAGTGATGTTGCTTCTATCTGTTTTGAGCAATTCTTTAACTGTCACTTCTTCCTGGAATTTCTTTAGAGGAGAGTTCTTTCGTTTCATCATTTTGGCTAGCTTTCTGTCTGTTCAGGAGGTTTTCTTATAATGGTGTCCCTTGGTCTCTCTTGTTGCCTTTGGTTATTTCATTTACCTACTCATAGTGATATTTGGGACTCTCCACCATGTGTACTTTGGCTTGTTTCTTGAGGTAGCCCTATGAGGCTGTCTTCTTAGTGGACTCTGTCTCTTTTCCTCCCAGACTCTTGTGGTTCAGTGTCCTTTGGCTTTAGCCCTTTTTTGTTTGACAGATGCAGGCAGGAGTACAAAACTCCCTATGTCTCTGTAATCTTGCCTCCCATCTACCTGAGATCAAGGGGTGTAGCACCATTCTCTGCTAAAAATTTACCAGGACAGGATTACATATCCACCGGGCAGCACAAAACAAGGTGTTCATGGTAACCAATAGCTCCATGTATTTTTTAAAATTTCTTCTTTAATTTTCTGGTTGAACCATTCATTCTGTAGTAGGATATTCTTTACCCTCCATGTACTTGTGGTCTTTCCATATTTTTTTCTTATGGTTGATGTTAAGTTTCATAGCATTGTGGTCTGAAGGTATGCATTGTATGATCTCAGTCTTTTTGTACTTGTTGAGTCCTGATTTATGACCCAGTAGGTGATCTACTGTGGAGAATATCCCATGTATACTTAAAACGAATGTGTATTCTGTTTCTTTACATTGAAATGTTTTGAATATCTTTTAAGTCTATCTGGTCCAGTAATTGGTCCAATAGGCAATTGCTTGTATTTCTGTAGTGTTGGTTGTTATTTCTCTTCTCTTATTAGTGATTTTATCTATTTGACTCCTTCTCTTTATTTCTTGATAAGGCTTATCAGTTTTATTATTTTTTCCCAAAGGTCTATCTCCTTGTTTCATTTCATTAATTTTTTCCTATTAAAAAATTCTATATAATTTCTACTCTAATCTTTATTATATCCTTCCCTCTTCTGTTAACAGGATTTGTTTTTGGTTTGGTTTTTGTTTTTTGTTTTCTGTTTTAGTTCTTTAATATGTAATGTTAGGTTGTTTATTTTTATTTTTTAATTTTTTTAATGTTTTATTTATTTTTGAGAGAGAGACAGTGTGAGCAGGGGAGGGTCCAAGAGAGAGGAGGGGGAGAGACACAGAAGCCTGAGACAGACTTCAGGCTCTTAGCTAGCTATCAGCATAGAGCCTGATGTGGGGCTTGAACCCATGTACCATGAGATCATCACTTGAGCTGAAGCCAGAGGCTGAACTGACTGAGCCACCCAGACACCCCTAAATTGTTTGAGATTTTTCTTGCTTTTGATGTAGGCCTGTATTGCTATAAACTGCCCCCCTTAAAACCACTTTTTGGTGCATCCCTAAGGGTTTTATCCATTCTGTATTCATTTTTATTTATTTCCATGTACTTTTTAAATTTCTACTTTTATTTCTTGGTTAACTCATTCAGTGTTTGTAACATGATATGTAACCTCTATTTGTGGTCTTTCCAGATTTTTTCCTGTTGTTTACTTCAAATTCCATAGGTTGTGTTTAAAAGAATGCATGCTATGATGTGTATCTTCTTGAATTTGTTTTTTGTGGGCTAATAGATAATGTGTTTTGGAAAGTATTCTGTGTGCACTTGAGCAAGAAGGAATAAAGAAACATCTATTATGAAAATGGATATCAAAAGAAAGCTAGAGTAGCAAGACCTAGACAAAGTAGACCTTAAAGTAAAGATAGTAGGGGCACCTGGGTGGCTCAGTCGGTTAAGATAAAAAGGTATTTATTGTCATTTCATTATTTGTTTTGTGGTTGTTTCTGAAGATTTTCTTTGATCCTTTCTTTCTCTCTCTTTCTCTCTCTCTCTCTTTCTTTCTTTCATAATTTGCTGATTTTCTCTAGTTATATATTTGGATTTCTTTCTTTAGTCTCTCTATTTTTGGTGTTTGATATGTGTGGTTTTTGATATATGGTTACCATTAGGTTTGTATATAACCTCTTCTTCATATTACAGTATATATTAAGTTGATGGTTGTTTAGCTTTGAACCTGTTCTTACTCCTCTCCTCCTCATGTTTTTGGTACATTATTTTTTATCATTTTATATCCCTTTAGTTTTTTAATTCTTTGACAGATTCTTTAACAGAAATATTAATTTCTATTGCTTTTGTGTTTCCTACCTTTATACTATCACATGGTTTTTCCTTTCTACTGGAAGAGTCCTCTTAAATAGTTCTCACAGAGCTGGTTTAGTGGTCATGAATTCTTGTGTTTTTGTTTTGTTTTGTTGTTTTTCTATGGGCTTTTTGTTTGTTTTGCCAGAGAAACTCTTTATCTTTCCTTCTATTCTCATTGATAGGCTTTTTGAGTAGAGTATTCTTGGCTGCAGATTTTTCCCATTTAGCACCTTGAAATATCATGTCACTCCCTTTTGGCCTGGAAAGTTTCTGCTAAAAACTCCCCTGTTAGCCTCTTGGGGTTTCCCTATTAAGTTACTGTCTTCTTTAGTTGTTGTTTTTATTTTTTTTCCTGTATCATTATATTTTGCTATTTTAAATACAGTATGTCCTAGTGTGGACTTGCTTTTGTTGATTCTGTTGGGGTTTCTCTGTTCCTCCTGGATCTGGTATCTGATTCCTTCTCCAGACTAGGGAAGTTTTCAGGTATTATGTCTTCTAAAAATTTCTGCCCCCTTTTCTCTCTTCTTCTTCTTCTGAGACTCCTATAATACGAATATTATTACATTTGATGGAGCAACTAAGTTCTTTAAGTCTATTCTCATTTTGCATAATTCTTTTTTTTTCTCTTGTTCAGCTTGATTACTTTGCATTACTCTGTGTTCTTGATCACTAATTTGTTCCTCTGCTTCTTCAGTCTTGCTCTTTATTACACCAATGTGCTTCTCATTCCATTTATTGTACCCTTTACCTTTGCCAGGTTCATTTCTGCAGGTGGCCCTGTGCTTATGCTAAAGACAGGGGAGGAGGAAATGGTGAGGAACAGATCTTTTGTTCTAGGAGTCATCTCTCATTGAATGTGCTCCAGGATTAAAAAAAAATAACCTCCCACTGTGTGCCCCAGAGGCTTGCAAAATCACTTTTTCCCCTGCTGTGTGTCTTCAGGTTGTTTGCCTGCCTTCTCTCCAAAATAGCATAATGTTCTCTTGGCTTTATTGCAGTCAAGCCTGCTGACCTTGAAAACTCTAGGCTTTAAGGCCCACTGGTTGGCAGAAGTCATATAGTTGGGTCCCTTTTGCTTTCCAAGCCAATTGCTCTAAGGATTACTTTCCCCCATTTTTTGCTCTCCTGTGTACTAGTCTATTTCTAGCAATTGTAGCTTCCTCTCCATTTCAGTGGTCACAGTGTGTTTCTCTCTCAAACCAAGTCTCTACATTTTCTATCTTCTTCGATGTGGCCTCTTCTCTTCTTTTAGTTGTGGAGTTTATTCTGCCAGGCTTCAGGTCAATTTGAAGGGTATTTATGGTGATTTGATACTTACCCAGTTGTGTTCATGGGATTTGGTGAGCCTAGCATCCTCCTACTCTGCCACAATCTTCTTAATCTCTTCACAGTTTTCATATATTTAAGGCTGTTTTTTTTTTTAAGGCCACAGCATAACTGAAGAGAAATGATTGGGAATGGGGCAAATTCAGACACAAGAACTATGCTGTTTTGAGTCAAATTTAGCCTTTTATTAAAAAAATAAATGCTACTCAGATTTTTACAAGCATTATTTTCATAATTCTCAAACATTTTATTTCAGAGATTTTGACCTATGTTATTATTGCTTTTATGGAGCAGAAGATTTTTCACATGAAATAGATTCCACTCTTTTAGAAGTATTTCCTGGACTATGAAACTCTTAGTGTTGAGTTTCAGTATCACTTTAGCTCTTTCGGGCACCAAGTTAAAACCAAGAGGCCCAGAGTTCTGTTAGTGTATCTTATGAGTTTTCTGAAATCCTTAGGAAAATAGACATCTCTAATTAATTAAACATAACAAATTGCCTTAAGTATTATTACAGTTATTCTGACACCCCTTATCTTTTGAAGACCCCCTGAGAAAATGTCAAATTATCACTGGGGAAAAATATTGGTTAAGAGTATTATAGCAACTTATGGGAAAATTACAAATCCTCCCATTTCTACTCTGGGAATTATACATTAACTAGCCCTACCACATTTCTTCCTTGGACAAATTTTGTTACATTAGAGGATGTGATTGCTAATGAGCTTTTGAGATAAATAATTCTAAATTATAAAAGCATCCTGCCCTTCATTAAAAACCCATCAAGGTCTAGGCTCCTGCTTTGGTAATTATACCCTAATATGTACTATTCATTATAGTAACAGTCCCTTCATTACCTTTGCTTATGAGTTCATGAATATCCATTGATATTACAGGGTTGACTCCCATTTAATTGTTGTATGCTTACATTACATAACACATTATATTCCAAGGTATCACTAAGCAAGGTGAAATTTTTTTTCATGAATCTTTTACCTGTAAGTGAGATGCAGCCTAGGATAAGTGATGGTAGAGCTTTATTTTAACAAGAGTTTGATTTTAATAATCATATGCTGCACAAATAAAATAGCAGCAATGAATTATTGGTACATGTGTCTCTGATACAGATTGTTTTTTCAGAACCCTCCTTGAAAATCTTTATAACCTTGAGTAGAATAAAAAGACAATAAAATGTATTTTCAAAGATAATATTAAAAAATTACATGGCTTCTTTGTGTTCAATTTGTATTAGATTTAGAACTTGCCAATCCTTGTTCCGTACATGTCCTTGTGTTGTTTAACATATGTGTCCACGTTCCACAAACAGACTGTAAACTTATTAAAGGGCATCCCCAAGTTCTTTGGTGTTTGAATTTTTTCAAGAGTAATTAGAACATTTTATAGACCCTAAACTTGTGTCTTCACTAAATGGAACTTTAAGAAAACAATCATAAAGGGGCACCTGGGTGGCTCAGTCAGTTGAGTGACCCACCTGCAGCTCAGGTCATGATCTCCCGGATCATGAATTAGAGTTTCACCTCAGGCTCTATACTGACAGCTTGGAGCTCAGAGATGGCATCAGATCCTGTGTGTCCCGCCCCTTCTCCATTTATTCTCTTTCTCTCTCTCAAAAATAAATTAAAAAATTATAAAAACAAAGAGTTTAGACTTATTAAATAATTAGAAATATATCATCTGCAACCTAGGTTCTGAAGTAACTCTAAATTATGCTGAAGTGCACCAACTGACAATTTTTCATGGCTTAATCAATATTATAGCTCACATTATTATTATACCTAGGGATCACAAATTTTAAATTGAATATTAAAAAACTACTTTCTATACTCTTAGGAGTCTTAACAAACACAAAATGGATATGCCTCACCTTACCTCAGAACTGTTATCTTGCCTCATTTCCCTACAGTAATAGTACATATTTCCTTAAAAGACCCCAAGTGTGCATGACCATTCTCTCCTAATGAGTAATAAATTAAAATTACATTTAGAATTTGTTATATACATTTGCTTTGTACAATTTGACCCCTGGCCTTGCCCTCTTGGTTAAAATAGTTAATTCAGTACAATATAAACTAAAAAAGGGACTTTACAAATAGGACTTCCACTATATAAGACCTATTAGAGAAGGGGTAATTATGCTCACTATTTTGACAATGGTAAGTTTAATTCGATCTGTTTTTGAAACTAGAAAGACTCAATAGCACCTCATAATATTAATCTTGTGGCCTTATTATTATTAGGGCTCCCATATATACCATATCTATCAATATTATTGAATTAACTAATTTTTCCAACTAATTTTTTTTCTAATCAGAAACTAGTAGATACTTAGGAGTCATGTTCAGTTTAGTGTCTATTTCAAAGCCTCTTAAGCTTCATTTTGGCTTTGTTTAAGGGACACAATATGGCTCCAACCAGATATCCTGAGGCAAGTAATAAAATTAGTACGGGGAAAATTAAAAACATGAAATATCCATAAAGTTAATAAAATACTTAGATTCTGTCCTAGGCCACACATTTTTGGTAGGGAACATTGAACAATTCCCCCTTTTCCCTTTGCCTGGATCTTTTTAGGTCTTTACTTCTGAGGGCCATCAAGACTCATCTGGTTTCAGTTGTCAGCCTCACTGCTAACTGGGAAAAATTTTAGAGTGAGGGGGTAAAGAAGGCAGTTGTAATCAAAGATTAACTAGGAAAATCTTCCATCTCTATCTATCAGTGCCTTCTAAGTGTCTATAAAGATTCAAATCTTGTAATAACCATTTAGTTTCTAGTGGCAGAAGAGTTGCCAATGATCCCTGTCTCTAAACCCTGCTCTGTGATCAGTTTCTTCTCTGTGATCTGCTGACCAACACAACAAGAATAAACAAAGTTAAGAAAGTATTCTATTTGACACTTGCCACCAGAGAGCTTTATATCCAGTGCATTGAAAACACAGAAAAGGAGAAAAAAAGAGGATTTTTCAAAAGATAAAATTTGTGAGTCTTCATAGAGAAGATAGTTGAGCAACATCTTGAAGAATAAGTTTATCTTAGAATAGGAGTTTATCTGATTTGGAAGAAAGAAATTTGGAGCATCAGAAGGGTAGGAGAAAAGTGCAGCTAATTGGCAAACAACTGAATTTGTTTGGGCATCTGTTCATGATACAGGAGGATATAGGAGCAGTAAGCAGTTAGAAATAATAAGGAAGGCAGCGGGGCATTTAATGGAGCTTAAAATACCATGGTTGAGGTAGATTATTAAATAAGAATGAGTTGAAGCAATGAGTTAGGAGGGAGAGAGAAATGAGAAGAGTTGATGATGGAACTATTCAATCTTAAGGCTAAAACTGATTTATAATTAAAATAGGGAGTCTTTTAAAACCATATGAATTCTAGGTCATGTTTTTGTCACATATATTATGTGTAGTAGGAAAATTAGTATCTGTGAAGGTTTTTTTTCCTCCATTATTATTGGGGAAAAATAATGGTAACTTTGCACAAGATTATGGTGAGTCCTTGATATAAAATATACAAAATTAGCAATCTCAATGTTTAGCACAGAAGAGGCAAACAGAATTTGGCACTTAAATAACTTGATTTGCCAGTTGATTCTTTTTCTAATAATAATACGGGACTTTAAAAATATTTCTCTCAAGAGAAAGATTAAAGTACATAAAACTTCAAAATGTTTGTGATTGAGTCTTACTTAGTTTTAGACTCATTTCATGGCTGCTGTGAATAGAAATACAGCATCTGCCTTTGCTGAAGGACTTTTGCCATTTCACTTAGTATATGGTTGCTTTCTTTACTACCATCATGAAACTTAGGATGAAAATTGATCTGTAGAATCTAAATTAGTGAATTAATTTGGACTCTATTAATCAGACTATGAAAATGTCCTTTTCCTTATTTGAAATACTTAATTCTTAGGATTTATTATAAAAATGATACATATTATTTAGGACTCAGGAGAGTTTCCATGGCAAGAGAATCTGTTCTACCCAACTAAGCATTTGATTCTGTGCTCAGTCATTGCTTGTACATACATGGGTGAACATTTGTCTTCTGAATTGAACAGAAAAACTACTAAAAGACAGATGGTGATGTCACTAGATGACTGAACTTAGCTTATATTAAAAGACTGGCATCCTTGCAAGTTTCAGAGGGAATACACTCTTTGCTTCTCTCCTTTTGACTAATAGAGTATTCTGTAAAATGATGACTGAGTTAAGGATGTGGTGTAGATATAAAGTAATTGAAGCCTTGACATGAAAATTAACTGAGCTAAGTACTTTCAAATTTAATATATAGAATAAAATAATAGCAAGAGATTAGTTATTATATAGTAGTGAAGTGTGCTAAAGGGGAGGAGACAGCTTATCTCTGTTACACCCTGATTACGGGGTCCCCCAAAACCAAGACCACCAGGGAGTCCGAACCACATATGCAAAAGCAAAGGGCATTTATTCGGGCTTAAGCTCCGTCTGTCAGACCTCACCAATGCAGTGGATCCATGCTGAGAGCCCCGATCATCAGTCAAGCAGGACTTATATTACAGTAGCGGGGAAGGATGGGGCTGAGGTTACAAAATGATTGGGCAGCACATCGGCAGAGGTTGATGCCATGCCAGGTGATTGGCTAATTTAAAACTAAGCGGGCCTAAAAAGTAGCGGGAATGTCAGGTAACTTTCTGGTGTCTTACGATTGGCCTGGGCTAGGGGTGGTGCTCTCTCAGGCAATAGGTGGGTGTGGGTGGTCTTTTTTCTTTCTGCTGCTGCTGAGTCACTCCTGGGAAGACAGTAACTTAGGCCTTCTAGTTTCTGAGGCTTATTTGAAGCCTGTCATGGCGTTAGTTTGGCTCTTCAATCTCCTCTCCTTATTCCTTAAGAAAAAAAAAAAGAAAGAAAGAAGCGTCTTCAATAAATTTCCTTGCTCTTTGCCATTTCCACTTCCTGATTTCTACTGGGTATCTTCTCTCATCGGCATTGACCAGTAATCTCTGTGTCTCCCCCTGGCCACTGTTGAATTTATTCACACCAACATAGTACCATGGGCTTCCATTTTAATTATGTGCTTACTTTCACCTTGAGATCATTTATCCTAGCTGTGCCCTAAACATGCTTTTACCTCTAATTTGATTCTTAGTAACAACAGTATTATCTGCTCAGAAAGTGACTCTAGGCTCTTCCCCTAACTTCTGGCCAACAGAATCCTAAAATTTCTACAGATTC
Organism: Mungos mungo; assembly: GCA_004023785.1. Classification (NCBI taxonomy): domain Eukaryota; kingdom Metazoa; phylum Chordata; class Mammalia; order Carnivora; family Herpestidae; genus Mungos; species Mungos mungo. The sequence goes on along the minus strand of PISW01000149.1, from coordinate 487,346 downwards.
TGTTTCCTTCTAAAATCTATTTCCTCCCTTTCTTTGTTCATACTATAAATAATTTAGAGCAGCTCTTTATTAAGCCCTACCTAGATTACTGATATTCTCTCTAAATCATTTCCCTGCTGTCAGTCTCCTACCCTTCAGTCAGTATAGCTCTCCACATTGCTGCAGAGTGGTCTTTCTAAAATGCTAAGAGAGTCCTGTGACTCACTTGTTTAAAATCTTACAAAAAATCCTCATCTCCCATCAGAAAGTCTTCCTTATTTTTACATCAATAAGTTATGCATGCCCATCCAGCCTCATTTTTTATAACTTGCCCACTGACACAGTAGGCTTCAGCCATGCCAAGCTAAATGAATATCCCTTAAAGCAGACACCAGCACTTGCAAAGTGCTACTGTTGCAGGATTTTTTTTTTTAACCTCAATACCTGGGGGTTCATTGTCAAGACACTTCAAAGAATGAAGAGATGGACACAAAGTAAAATTAGCAGCAGGCAAAAGTTTATTAGAGTATAAGATCAGAAAACAAGAATAGTGTGAAAGCTCTCTTTGCAGAGAGGGGGTATTTAAAAGTGAATACTTGTGGACTATAGGCAAGAGACTTTTGTTTTATAGGGTTTTTGTCAGCCCCCTTTGCTTCCCCCTTTGTTTCTTCTTAGGTCCTACCATTACTGGCAGAATAACTCTAGGTGCTGGGCTGTCCATTCTTGATGGGCTCATCTCCATTGTGTGAGGAGTCAGACAACGGTCATACATACTGACCCTTGGGTAATATAAGTTTTAAGGTTTACTTTTTTTAGTTAGGTATTTTGATTTTCAAATTCCTTAGGGGAACCTGAGAGGGAGTAGGTTGTGTCTGTTATATTCTTAAGAGGTACCTTCCTCCCCAGAGAGTTTGCTTTGGTCAGTCCCTCCCAGCATTATTCTGAAATATGTGTTTTTCCCCACTCAGGGGCCTCAGGTCCAAAACTTTCCCTCTCTGCCTATTTTATCCAATTTTCCCTATTATGCTATTCCCAATCATTGTGAATACCACTACTTTATCATTTAGTCTATGTACTGTGATTGCAAATTTACTTCTTTACCACATTTCTCTAAAAACTTCCTCTAAATTCCTAAATACTCATGGTTGTTCATGCTTTTTTGAGGGTCACATTGTTTTCTTTATTTTTGATAAGTATTTTTTTTTATGTACTGTGTTGTATGGCCTATTTAAGAACTTTTTACCAACAAGTTATGAAGATGGTCTGCTGTCTTTATTCTGAAAAGCTTTATGGTTTTAGCCTTTAAATTTAAGTCTATAATGATGCCATTTTGGAGTAGTGGTGGGAGTCTAGAGTTGATAGCCAAGAAAAAATTCTTAAGACATTTTTGGAGCATAAGGTAATTTTATTAAAGTATAGGGACAGGACTTTGGGCAAAAAGAGCTGCCCAGGTATTGTGGGGAGTGAATGATTATTTACTTGGGATTTGGAGGAGGTAAAGCCAAGGGGAAGTTTCAAGAAGAATTTTCATATGCTAAAGAAAACTCTTAGAGTACTGTTGGCCTACTTATTGTGAAGCTAAGGGTTTTTTCCCCCCTCTAACAAAGAATTAACATTAAGACAGTAGGGAGTTCCTGGAGGAATTCTGCCTGCCTCAAGTGTTTGTCAATGGGTTGCACATTATAAGGAAACATAATTTTATCTACATTTCCTTCTGCCTTTTTTTCCCACATCATATAATCCACCTCATATTAATTTTTTTGTATTGTGTGAGATAGCGGTCAAGGTTTATTTTTTCCCATTTGACTATCTAGTTATTTCAGCACTACTTGGGAAATGAATTTCTTTTCTCAATTGGTTACTTTACCTCGATGGGCATTTTGATGTCATCTTCAAAATTTGGTCTTATTTTTTCTAATTTTCTTTTTAAAAATTCTCATGGAGTTGTTCATGTATTTCTCTAAACATTTTAGAATTGACTTGTGAATTTCTGCAAACCACCTATGTAGAGACTGTAATTGGATATATGTTGAACAAATATAATAATATAATAATTGCTTTTTGAGATGTATATTGCCCTCCTGTACACTGATTTTTTAGTTATTTTTCTTGACTTCTTTCCACTGGACTCTTAGGATCTCGCTTACCAATGTTATCTTGTACTTCTACTTAGGTCATTCTGATTAATTCTTTGCATTTCTTCAGTGAGCATTTCCTAAATTTTTTAATTGAAACTTTGCCTATTAATTTTATCTAGTCCAGTGTTCTTACTAGGAATTTTAAATTTTTGGGATCTCCATATTCTATCACTCATGAATTTCTATAGGTTTTACCTTCACCATTACCTCACATTTATACCTGTTCTTTCTTTTATCCCCATTTAACCCATCCTAGATTCAAGATTTTCACATTTCTCAACATTTTCCGGTTTAACTTTGAACTAACTGCCAGATCAATTTTCCTTAACCAAAGCTCTCATTATATCACCATCTTCAATAACATTCTTTGATTGTTCCCAGGTTCCCATTACTTGCCTGTGGAAGACAGTTTCCAGAGTTTCTTTTTTAAAGTTTTTTTATTTTATTATTTTATTTTATTTATTTTGTTTTATCATTTTATTTTAAGAGATGCTTTCTCAATGATACATATTTTGTAGTAGTCAACATGGCAAGATTGACATTTTCCTTTTATGACCCTTACTTAGTTCATTCTGAGATTAGTCAAACCTGAAAGAAGAAGCAGGGAGTCTCTAAAAAATTATATGCTGATATATTTAGATAAACCTATGCTGTGTCAATACATTAATGGAGTTGAACTCCAAAGAAGCAAAATGTATCACTCCTTCAGAGTATGCCTCGTCTAGGAAGAGCCAGACATTTCTTTTGTTGTAAATAACCAGAGAAATACAAATGAATGAAGTCAAGAGAGAAGAAAATGTTTTGAAATAGACCAACATTACAGTTTTTGAAAATGGATCTTTCCTATCTAAGCAGAAACAATCAAATAGTCAAGTAAGAAAAAGACTCAATAATAGAAATAAAACCATTTATTAAAGAGATCAAGGAGACTTGTGCTCTCTCAGACTATGATATTTTCTTCCCCTCTAACAAAGAGAAAAGTCAGTCTTGAGACTTGAGATATAGGTATAATTGTGCAATACAAACACATTTGTCAGAATTTGTAAGTGATGATAAATGGAAAGTAACTGGATAGTAATGAAAGACAATAGGGTACAGTGCTTAATTCTGGGCACTGGCCATTGCATGGGTGGATTTGGAGTGGCTTACAAATGAAGAATTGCAGAAAAAGAGTTTTCAGCTTCACCCACAAATGGCTTTGAGTGACCAATAGAGAAGGTATTAGGAAGTGCATATGTATTGTAGCACTAGACTCCTCAGCATCACTGTGAAATTTAAGGAATGGAATAGGGGGAAATATTATCTCAAAGAGTAGTATGTACATATTAACATACATACATAATATGTATGGGATTCCTAATTATAGTAATTTACAGATTCCTGACAGAATTGTTTCTTCTCTTCCATAGTTATATATCAGGACATGTTACTACCAATGACTATGAATGACTGTTATAACTTCTGTAGGACAAGGGGAAGGCTGATTGGGAACAGAGAGCTGAAAATAAAAATGGTAGCAGTTTTTCTATGTTTTTTTCCCTCAGAAAAGTTATGTTCAGTATTACATTTTCCAGCAGACAGCTTCTAAAATGGTGGTGGTGGTGGTGGTGGTGGTGGTGGTAGTAGTAGTGGCATTTAGTCCAACCTACATCCCTCTAAAACATCCTGATAATTCAGTGCTGTCCTAATGCTTGAATGCTTCCAATATAGGAAAATCATTATGGAATAGAGTAGTATGGTCATCTTTGACCTAATCAATTTACTTCCAGGGGGGAAAAAAAGGCTTATATCAAACCATCTCCTGTGATTCCTGATTAATGGCTTAGGTCTAGCTAGCCAGAGAGATGCTGTGTTCTCTTTCTAAACTTCCACTAATCTTTTAGCCTAGAGTCTAAAAATATCTACTTTCCTTAATTACATTTTTAATAATATGTTATTAAGTTTCTTTACTATGCTTGTGTTAATGATATGTATCCTATCTAGTATGTCTATTCTCCTTCCAGTACAGAAACATAATGACATAATAATTTATGCCATTTTAAGTTTCATGCTTCTTATGAAGTTTCTAATGACTATATTAATCTCCATTAAAATTCTCTTTATTGAACCCCAAATGCCTAGGTAAGACCTATGTAACATAAGCCTTGTGATTTCTAAATGTTCAGGATAATTCTAGTTTCCACAAAATACAACAACGAACACATTTCAGTAGGTTTATATAATAGAAGTTTATTTTTCATTCATTCAAAATCCACTGTGGAAGTTGCTGGTTGGGGGTTTCTTCTGGGAATCACTTCTCCACTTACTAACTAAGAAATCGTGGCATCTTCTCTATTAACTAAAGAATCCAGCTCCTTCACTGTCATAGTAACCACAGAGATTTCATGGCTATGACAAGAGGGGAACTGACAGAACAATAAGACAGGGTTTGAAACTTGAAGCCAAGTTTCAAAATGATAGATCATTTCCACCCAATTACACTGGCCCAAATTAGTCATATTGCCTCACTTAGTCATTAGTCATATTCCCTCACTTAGTCACCAGTGCTTCAGTGTAGTCCTCATGAGTAACCAGGAGGTAAATTAGATGACTCGATGAATACTTAGCATTGTCTATACCACACAGTGCCCCTTGTCTCCAAACATGTGACTCAGTTTTGGGAAGCAAGATAACCAGAGGAAAGTGAATGAACGCGGAGAATACTAACATTTGAGAAAATTTTCTGGCAAAAGAAGAATTTGAATTGGCTATTGAAAGATTAGTAATTTGATAGATGATGGGAAACACTCCTGGTAAAGTGTCTATATAGACAGATGTGCAGTGCAATGAAAGTGTAGGATTTTCTTGTTGGATAGTTGACTATCTGTCAATCCTTATCTTTACCCAGATTAATCTAGTACTAAAGCACAGCACAGGCTCATCTTCTCTAAATAGCAATTAACACAGTAATTACCTTTTCCAGAGGCCTCTTAAGAATTAGAATTAAGGTATATTGATGTCTGGGAGTTGGCATTATATTTAGTTTAAGTACTCGCCCTTTTAACATGTACCTTTCATCAAAATGCAATATGCACACCACACATTTCACACACACACTTTAGATGAGTCTGGTTACCTGACTTAATATAATTTTGGCAGGCTGTCCCTTCCAAATACCCTTAAATATCTCAACCTTTAATGTCATTGCGCTCTCTTCTAAATCCTAATTGTTTCACAATAATCTTATCTTCTACAGATTTTATACTCTTTGAATGTGGAGTTGTGGATATTTTAATGTTTTTTTCACAGTGCAAAAAAATTATTGTTAATGACTTGTTAGTGTTTTAAACAAGAGATTATTTGGAACTTTAAACTCTCTAGTATTTAAAAAAAATTTTTTACATTTATTTATTTTTTTTGAGAGACAGAGACAGAGCACAAGTGGGGGAGGGGCAGAGAGAGGAGGAGACACAGAATCTGAAGCAGGCTCCAGGCTCCAAGCTTTCAGCACAAAGCTCGACAAGGGGCTCAAACCCATAGACTCTGAGATCATGACCTGAGCCAAAGTCAGACACCCAACCGACTGAGCCACCCAGGAACCCCTAAACTTTCTAGTATTGCAGTACTTTTCCTTCTCTTTACTTGCACCTTTATACCAGAAGAACAATAAAAATGCTGAATTTTGTCTATAAATCTTCTCATTCTTTTAATCTTTACTCTTATACAGTAAGAGAGCAAAGAGCTAAGTTGATGTGATTAGAACAGCAGTTCAGCCCTGGTACCTCTAATACATATTCTGAGGAATGGTGTAGAACTGAACATTAGCAGATGCCTTATTCATACCACACCAGCAACAAATAAGCTAAATATTTTAAATGTATAATACTTTATTCATACATTACTTTGTGGCATTTGATATCCTTGATTGACTTTAACTTCTGTTACCATCCCTCTTTGCCTAAGCATTTGTGGAAGTATGATTGCTAATCTATATCTCATCTGTCAAGCATGGAGCTTCAATAAGCAAAAAGAAAGCAATTAAATAACACTTTAGAGCTAATTCATGGTCAATCAGGTCAATATACTTTTAGAAGTATATTTTAATAAGTAATTTTAAATGTATGTTAAACTGCAGCTTAAATTGAATGATGATGGAGAATAGATCAATCTAAATTATAAAATGGTGCAACTAAACTGATGCTAAACTTCCTAACCTTAAATGTATCCTTTTTAATACTAAGAACAATTCAGTTTGCTGCTTCTTCATTGTCACAGTGATGTACTGTTAAATATCTTGAGAAAATAATAGAACAAGTTCCAAGGATCTCCCTGTCTTAGGGTGAGTCATAGAGGCATCCCACTGGGAGACCTTATCTTCAATTCTGGGGTCAGATTCTGACTTGCTGTTGTATGAAGTTGGGGGTCTATTTTCCCTTGCCCTAATGAGGAACAAAAAAATGGGAGTTCCAAGAATAAGATAAAGTGATTAAAATGTCGGCCTGCCAATCCAAAGAACAACTATTGTTAGAGGAAGGTTATGAAAAGCCTGTGAAGAGATGGGGTCTTATGGTAATAAAGAATTCTTTAAATAGCTATATTTTTTTCCAGAAAACAAAGGGTTTTGGGGTTTTTTAAAAATTTTTTTAATGTTTTATGTTTGAGAGAGAGAGCTCAAAGAGGAAGGGCAGAGAGAGAGGGAGACACAGGATCTAAATCAGGCTCCAAGCTGTCAGCACAGATTCCAATACGGTACTTGAACTCATAAACCACAAAATCATGACCTGAGCCGAAGTTGGAAGCTTAACCAACTGAACCACCCAGGCACATCCAAAAAACAAAGTTTTGAGACTTCTAGAAAAGTTTAGATAAAGAATTTTCTTAAAGCATTCCCAACAGTTTACTTATTTTTCTTGCCCCACCTCACAGAGAATGGAAAAAATTCACGCAGCCAGGGCATATGAAATCACATCTTGAAGTCTCAATGACTTCTTAAAGCTATTTCCTCTTTTGCCTAAGTTCAGCAGCTCTATTCTTGGGTCAAGTAAATCTCTTCAAAATGGTCTAAACATCACAGCAGTGTTATAAATGCAAGTCTTTGTCCCTGCTGCTTTCTTGACAGTAATTCCTGGGAGGTGGCAATATATTTATTAATTTTAGAATGTAGATGAGTAGAATCAATTCTTTTTAGACAAACTCCTCTTTGGGCATATTGGGCTGAATAATGAAATAATTGTCTTCAATGTCAAGGTCAGGAGAAAGATAGCCATGATAAATAGAGGAGAAATAGCTAAATAGAGAATAAAAAGAAGGTGTAAAGAATAAAGACATTTCCTAAGGTAATGAACCTGCTAAAGAAGTAGAGCATTTTAAGGCCTGAAGAAACTATAATAGACTGAAACTTGAAGCTTCAAGAATTAAAAGCTTATCAGGATGTCCAATTCATACAGATGGCCAATATTATTGAATGATTAATCCAAGGAAATCATGGGTTTACATGTATTTGCCTACTAAATGATATTAATCCTCAAAGTAAATTTGTGAGTAGAATGCTATTAACATGTCTGTTTTACATATAAGGAAATTAAGTCTCAAAGGATCACAGTAATTTGCTCAAGGTTATCTCAGTAACAAATAGAGTTGATGTTTGACCTCACAGCAGGTTAATTAATTACCTTATATATGGTGGCCAAAGAACAACACAATGCAATTCTGTAGGGAAAGTGGGGAGTCATGAAGCACAAAAAACTAACATAGTTTTTTAAGAAATAAAGAAAAATGAAGGGATCAGCATATCACCTGGCCTGTCCATAATTCCTCTGCTCCAATTACATTTTCTGTTCATCCAAGAAGTATAAGCTAAAATACAATTCAGGAGAGATAAAACCTAGGTTTTCAACCTAGGTCTTTCATTCCAGTCACAGCTCAGATCTTGTTATCTACAGATTTTGCTTTCACACAGATATTTCTCTTATCCACTTCCTTTCTCAAACTTTTCTTATTTCCTCCATATATGAAACCTCATGTAGTCCATAGATTGTTCTATCTCTAAATCAGTCTGTCATTCACTGTGTCTCATCTTCTTTCTGCTTGTATCTGGAAAGCTCGTTTTAGTTGTACAATTCTGCTTTTTTAGTATATTTTTCATCTTTTTTTCTCTGATTAACGCTTTGATGTCAGATCGTATTACTTTTAGCTGAACTATAACACATATATTTCAAAAAATATTAAGTTTCAGAGTTCATTAATATTTTTGAATATGAAAATATTCAAACATTCACCAAAAATTTCAAAGAGGAAATTAAAAAACAAAACATTGCATGCTGAATTAAATTTAGTACCTAAAATAAATTGTGCATTTTAAGTCATCATTTCAAAGAAAGGAGATAGAAATTTATATTCACTTCCATGTATAAGAAAACATGTAACTCACTTTTTCAAGAACTGATGTGTCATGGATAACATTTTAAAATACTCCACAAAACATCTGGCATACATTTAGTCCTACAGACTCAGTAAAATTGTGTGGTAAAAAGTTTAGTTCAGAAGTTTCATAATTCAGATTAACTTGGTTCTAATAGTGAGATGAAATGTTTAGTTAACAGGAGAGATAGGATGGTGGAGAATTGAGTTCGAAGTTAGTAATAGGCAGCAAAGTCTGTCATGGTTTTCAAAGGGTCATCTGTAGAACATCTATTTGAAAATTACCTAGATGCTGTTAAAAATCAATCCATAGCCCCTTTTCAGACCAAACCTGCCATAGTATTCAGGATGTTTGTGAACAGCTGGATATGGGGGCTCAAAAGATGTTTTCTGGGTCTGTTTTCTCTCCATCTCCACTTTTCAGTGTTAACACATTTAACATTTTCTCTGGGTTAACTATATATGGAACACTTTACCCTCTTTGTCACAAATTGACTGTATGGCAGGCCCAAGGCTATTTTCTCTTGGATTCACATCCAGCAGAAAAAAAGGACTCTGCTCCCTTCACAGCTCAAATAAAAGGCCCAGCCTTTAAAAAAAATCCCTGCAGTGGGCAATGGGGAACACTGCACCATTAACAACTAAATCACATTTTGTGATACAGAAGGATAATTTATAAAGGTTTGGAGAATGGGTTTGGAAGAGGGAAAAAGGACTGGAAACATGACACTATTGAATTAAGTAGGTGAGAAGCAAAAGGAGCCTGAATTGATAAGTAGAAGTGAGAAGGAGGACAAAAATATAGAGTCAAGAGGCATTTCAGAGGTATAGTTGACACATGATTGGGTGTGTGGCAGTAGAATGCACATTTCTAGATTGGTCAATGGGTGAGCAATAGGTGGATTTAATTTCAGGCATGTGTAGGTCCAACAGTTCAGATTATGTAATCAGATTTTTGTCTCTTGCATCTCTTGGCTCTGTTTTTCATTTTCCTTCTAGGGGAGACTACTTACCCAACAGCAACCATAGCATTCTTGGAGATTAGATTCTTTAAACTAATGATTCTGGTTTAAGTGTGTCACTCAGTGAAATTATTTATATCTATTATGTCAACTCCCCAAAATGACTTTAATGTCATCTTTGGACAGGATGCTGTGTTGAAGGAAGGTGTGGTTATAGTATACTCTTCATCAGCCCGTTTATATCATATGCTCATACTTATGACGGTAAGGTTAGTGAGGCCATATGATTGACATATACACTTAAATTACAAAGATTAGAGAGAGCTAAATTTACTAGAGATAGTAAGTTCTAGAGAAAATCCAGTACAAATCTATTCCAGATTTTTATTCTGATTGCCTTCTAGAGCCTGCTAGATTAGGAGAGCTAAAACATAGGGATCATGAAAGAGAATGGGAAGAAAAGAACTATAACCAAGTCTTCTCCAATGAAATATGGAAACCCAAAAGGGATGTTGCAGTTAAATGTCATGATAATCTTAGATACAAATATTTATGTAAAATATCTGTCAGGTCTTTTTTTTTTTTTTAAGAAAAGACACACAGATCATCTTCATTGATATGGGAAGAGCTATTTTAAAGTATGCTAAATATGGAGTATAACAAAAAGTCTTAACAGGAAACTTGGATTTCAGTACTCTCAAGAATGAATTATGTCAAGACTCAGAATAAAACTAGTAAAGATTATCCAATATCATTTAAAATATAACTCAAGCTCAAGTAATAATCCTTTAGATTGGTTTCTTCAATAAGTTTAATTTCTGACAGAGGGTTTTTGAGTATTCACACTAGTTAAAATTCAATACTAACAATTGTCAGATTTTCACACCAAGTCACCTTGGGTGCATTTAGCTATTTTCTTATCCAATCCATGTATGATGTTCTTCAGTTCATGCTCCAGGCCCTGTTTCAACCATTTGGATAAAGTGGCAAGATTGGCTTCATCTTTGGAAACATCTTACATATGTTTATGGAACTCAGTCAGGAAAGATTATATTAGGCTACTTTCCTAAGGCATCAAGGTCTTCTTCTCTAGAAAAATCAATACCAGGGAGATAAGAAACCAATTTGAATGATCAGTGATGATCATGAAAGTGCACATTAACATCTATATTTTACTCTACCCATTCAGACTCTTTGTTAAGAGCTTTATATTTTTACTTTTCATTCACAAGAGCACTAAAAAATAAGTATGGCTATTATTTCCACTTATGTGCTTAAGATATTGAGAATATTTTTTTCACCTGTTTAACACATCTACCCATCTCCTGTCTGGTAACCATCAGTGAACTCTATAGTTCAGAGTCTGTTTTTGATTTACCTTTCTTTTTTCTCCCATTTGCTCTTTTGCTTCTTTTTCTTTTGATGTTTATTTATTTTGAGGTGGGGGTGCAGAGAGAGAGAATCCACAGAGCCTAATGTGGGGCTCAATCTAATGAACCATGAGATCATGACCTGAGCCAAAATCAATCATTGGACACTTAACTGAGTGAGCCATGGAGGTGTCCCAATTTTTGTCTTGTTTATTAAATTCCACATAATAGTGAAATCACATGGTATTTGTTTTTCTCTGGATGACTAATTTTGCTTAGTATAATACTAGGTCGTTTCATCCATGTCATTGCAAATGTCAAGATTTCATTCTCCTTTATGGTTGAGTAATATTCCATATATAACCTCTCCTTTATCCATTCATTAGTCAACAGTTGGGCTGTTACCATAATTTGGCCATTGTAGATAAAGTTGTTATAAACATCAAGGTGCATGTATCCATTCGAATTAGTATTCTTATATTCTTTGGGTAAATACTTAGTATAATTGCTGGATCATTGGTAGTATTATTTTTAACTTTTTGAGAAACCTCCATGCTGTTCAACAAAGTGGTTGCACCAGTGTGCATTCCCACCTACAGTTGAAGAGGGTTCCCCCTTTTCTACATCCTTGACAAACACCTATTGTTTCTTGTGTTGTTGATTTTAGCTATTCTGACAGGTATGTTTTGTTTGGGGTTTCCCCGATAATCAGTGATGATTAGCATCTTTTCTGTTACCCATCATTATGTATTATCTGGAGAAATGTTTAGTCATATTTTCTACCCATTTTTAATTGGATTATTTGGTTTATGATGTTGAGTTTTATAAGTTCTTTATATATTTTTGGATGCTTTTTATCAGATATATCATTTGCAGATATCTTCTATCATTTTATAAGATGCATTTTAGTTTTGTTGTTTGTTGTTTCCTTTGCTGTGCAGAAGCTTTGTATTTTGAGGTAGTCCCAATAGTTTATTTTTTATTTTGTTTCCCTAGTCTCAGGAGACATACCTAGAAAGAAGTTGCTACAGCCAATGTCAAAGAAGTTGCTGCCTGTATTCTCTTCTAGGATTTTATGGTTTCGGGTCTCACATTTAGGTCTTTGATCCATTTTGAGTTTATTTTTGTGTGAAATGTATGAAAGTGGTCCAGTTTCAGTCTTCTGCATGTTGCTGTCCAGTTTTCCCAACACCATTTATTGAAGAAATCATATTTTTTATATTGGATATTATTTCCTGCTTTGTCTAATATTGACCATATAATTGGGGTTGATTTCTGGGTTTTCTATTCTGTTTCCCTGATCTATGGAGATACTGAAAAAATTTTAAATGTAGCCTAAGTGAACACATCTATCAGTATCATGGGTAACAAAGTTGTGCTGAGGTAAAAAGTCTGGTTTTGAAGTTTTAGCAATTGACATTTTCTGAGAGTTGAATAGCTGCAACATGACTTGTGAGTCACATATGTAATTTCCCCCAAAAGTAAATTATATCCTTTCAAAGTGATCATCTTAATATGGCCAAATACAAATCTAAAAGGGATCACATCCTGTATGGGAATGGAAATCTGAGGAATCGAGTCCCTACAACTCTGACTCTGTAGTTCAGAGACATTCATGAGTAACAAAGATGAAACATTTCAAAGGTAAAATATAATCCTTATTAAGTTCATTAAAATAGTAGTGTTTATTGAATTTGTATTATCTGATTAAAGTGTCGCCTGCTTTCCAATTTTGCAAAGAATCTCTTAGAACCTCTCCCTGATAGGCTCCATCTTTAATTCACACATTCAGTAATAGTGTTCTTAGTAATAGTAACTTGTTCATGTAGGGACACAAGAAACTTAATTTTCTAGCTTCTGTATGAGCTTCCATTCCTCAGAAGTCACAGGATACATACCTCTGAGACATCATCTTTCAGGTGACATATAGTTCAAAATTTTATTTATTTCTGTAGGAATGACTTAATCAAATATATGTGTAATACCCTATATATTTAAATAAACTCAGGATATTGACATCTCTATAGACATTTTTAGTTGATATTTTTGTAGTTTTTGTCTTTTGTAAATTTCATCCCATGTTTATTTTTTACATTTAAATTTAAATGTACTATTTTATTTTTTAGCCACTTTGAGTTAATTGAATATTCACATTCATTAGTAAGAAATAATACAGAGTTCTTATGTACACTTTGCCACATTTTTCAAATGCTAACAACTTGCAAAACCATACTAGGATATTGACTTTGATACAGTGAAGGTATAGAATATTTCCATCACAACAGGAATCTGTCATATTGCTCTTTAATAACCACACCCACTTTCACCTTTTCCCTAAAACCTGTCAACCACTAATCTGTTCTTCATTTATGTAATTTTGTCATTTTACGAATGTATTAAAAATAAAATCATACAGTATAGACATTTTGGTTACATTGGCATTTTTTTTTACTTATAACAATTCTTTGGAGATTCATCCATGTTATTATATTATCAATGCATTCTTTTTTACTACCATCCATGTTATTATATTATCAATGCATTCTTTTTTACTACCAAGTCAAAAGGAATGTGGTATAGTAAATCAAAGTAAAAACAAACAAGAACAAGTAAAAACATGTGGAATAGATGTACCACATTTGTTTAACTATTCATTAATTGACGGACACCTGAGATTTTGTCAGCTTTTGACTTTTACAAATAAAATTGATTTGTTTTAAAAACTCATCAACTAATGAGTGGATAATGGATTACAATAAGCAAGAATGGAGGCAGAAAGACCAAGCGGAGGCCGTAATAGTCAACTCTTGACAAATTCCAGCCACCACAGTATGAGGATTCTTTATACTGGATCTGATGGGCAGATACATGTTCTGCACAGATGACCAACCAGGCTATGTGAGATGTCTCATCTCTCCTTAACCTACAGTAATTAACTATTCTCTTTCACAACTTATTTCCCTTAAGGTGAAAAACAGGCATTGAATCCTCTAAGTTTCCTGCTTTAAAGCAAACAGAACATAAAATTAAAATGTCTTATATTTAATTGCTGAAGTTAATGTGAAAGACAACATTTTTTGAAAAAAAATTCTGATATCAAAGACATGGAAATGTCAGCTGTCTCTCATAAATAATGTATATTATGTTAAAAACTGAAATTAGACTTGAGATCTTTCCCCAGGAAGACTGGAGTAATTACCAGTCAGAGAAAGTTATTTTTCTCTTGAGCTCTAGGCAACCAACACTGTAATCTGTACTCTAGTCTCTTCTATATAACACGTGGGAAGTGTTAGGTCAGTGTCTTACTGAAATAAGTTCTAGGAGAGACCATTTTTTCCTGCCTGATACACGTCTTTTGTTAATAATATTATGCTGGAATAATTTAATAGCTGTTAGTATGGAGATAATTCCACATCTATTTTCTGGTTGTAGGAAAATTGATGCCTACCATCTTTGGAAAATTATTCTCTGATACAATTTTGTTCTTCATCTTTGCTATGGGACTTTTAAATGATTTTAAAAAGTGTATTTGCAGCTACACTCATCAAGGGATATGAAAGGAGTGTATTTTAGAGTTATTTTTACCCTTTCTCCCAATGGTATTTCTCATAACTCTTTATTGTTATATTTTAGATGTCATCTTATATGTGAAATAAACTCTGAGACAACTTAATCAGTTTCTAAGATTTCATGTAGTGTTTTTATAGAAAAAAAAGTCTTGGGGCGCCTGGGTGGCTCAGTCAGTTAAGCCTCCGGCTTTGGCTCAGGTCAGATATCAGTTTGTGGGTTCAAGCCCCGCGTCAGGCTCTGTGCTGACAGCTAGCTCAGAGCCTGAAGCCTGCTTCTGGTTCTGTGTCTCCTTCTCTCTCTGCCCCTCCCCTTCTCATGCTTTGTCTCTCTCTGTATCAAAAATAAGATAACACATTAAAAATTTTTTTAAAAAAAGAAAAAAAGTCTTTCCTATGCTTTCTTCTTGCATGTCATCCCAAGGTCAAGACAAGTAAAGGATGGACATTAATTGATGAATTAAGTATTAGAAACTTAAATGCCAAGCATGGTGCTATGTTCTAGACAGACAGTGATGAACAAAACTATTTTTAAAATATCTTATCTTCTTATATTGCTTTCCATCTGAGAGGAAGTTTTCAATATTTACAATTGGATATGATGATTGTTATAGAGCCTTTTGTAGTTTCCCTTTATCATATAAAGGAAGTTTTTCTGTTGGTATTTTCATATAATTTTCACATTAAGGGGTATTAAATTTCACTATATAATTTTTTTGTATTTTTTTTGATGGTCATACATTTTATACTTAACTTTGTTAATATAGTTAAACTGATTGATTTTTCAAATGGGAAGACAATCATAAATACCTAGAATAAAAACTACTTGATCATAATGCCATATGACTTACTATTGATGGTTATTATTTAATTTAGCATTTTTTCATGTATTTATGGGAGATACTGATTTTCAGTTTCCATTTTCATAACCTTACTGATTTTTAAGTCAATAGTGTGTTGATTTCAAAGATCACTTGAGAAGTATTCTTTTTCTAAAGAGTAAGTGTAAGATTATTTAAATATTGGTAAATATTATCCTGTGAATCCATCTTGTCTAGATATTTTAGTTTTTGCTGTTGTTGATTTATTGTCATTGCTATTGATGCTTTAAGTTTTTTAAAAATTTATTTTGAGAGGGAAGAAGGAAAGAGAGCGTACACAAGTAGAAAAGGGGCAGAGAGAGAGAGAGAATCCAAAGCAGGCTCTGCACTGTCAGCGCAGAGTGCAATAGGGAGCTCAAAGTGAGGAACTGTAATATCACAACCTGAGCTGAAATCAAGACTTAGACACTTAACCAAGAGTCAGGCACTTAACTAAGTGAGCCACCCACGTGCCCCTTAATTTTTAAAATGTTTATTTATTTTGAGAGGAGAGAGAGAACAAGTAGGGGCAGGGGGGAGAGAGAGAATCAATGTTTTCAGTTTCTTAATGATAAATTTAACTTCCTCCACAAAATTATATCCTTTTTTAAAAAAGAAGTCCCCTATCATTGTTGACCTAACGTTGTTGTCCTAACAAATGTGACCATTTTATATACTATCATCTGTATTGACAAAAGGCTTTTCATACTGTTCTTTGTGTATCTTCTCATTTACAGTATAATCTATATTGATGTAGCCTTTTTATTTATTTGTTCTACATGCTTCTTAAACTTCTTTTTCATTATTTTAATTTCTGTGTCTTAATTTGGAGATTTGATGTTAATCTATTTTCTATGGAACCTAGCCAGTGAATTTTATTTTCCAATTGCTTTTTCAGTTCTAAAATTGCCATTTAATTCTTGATGGATATTGATTCTCTATTAAAAATTGACATCTTTTATCCATATAGTTCAATCATCCTCTATTTTCTTCAACATATTAGTCACAGTTATCTTAAATTCCTTGTAGGCTAATTCCAATATTTGAGTCATCTGTGAGTCTACTTCTATTGTATGTCCCCTCCCCATTTTTATGTCACATGCTTTCTAGGTCTTTGTGTATCTAATAATTTTTTTTAACTTAAGACAGATATTATGACTAATAGAAGTGTAGAGGCTCCAGTGATGTTTTTCTTCAGAGATAGAGATAGCCCCCTTCTCTCTTTTGTTTTGTTTTGTTTTTTTTAGATAAAATGAGGATCAACTCCCAATCAATGTGAGATATATTGCAACTGTACTAAGATTCAGTACATGTCTGGTTAGTATTTCTTATGTACATTCTTCCTATTGTTATGGCTGATGACCTAACAAAAATCCATCTTCTCATTCTTGAAAAAATGAAGGAGTTTGTTCTGCTTTTCTAACTTTTTGACATTAGCTCTTATTTTTGCACACTCTTGTAGCTTCAACACTGGTAAATTATCCCAATGGTAATATTAGATGCATGTGTAAAGCAGACATCTTCCTTGCAGTGAGAATTTTCCTATGAAGTTTGGTAAGGTTACAGTTTATTTTGATATGCTTTTCATGTGGTCCCACTCTGTTCCATGCACAGACCCACAGTGGAGAAATGAGGACATGGGTTGCTGACACAGATTTCTGAAGATTATCATTTTAGGCACGCATGATAACCAAAGATTTACTGGTTTCTCATTCACTCAGTATTACATATTTGCTTGGGCCAGACCTGATCCTTGGGCAAGCACAGAAGTAGCAAATGCTTTCAGGGAAGAAATCAGAAAGAAATTTTCAGTTGTCTTTGAAAGTATCTCTCTGTAATTCTAATTCATTTAGTCTCTTTCATCATCATCTATTTTTTTTCATTAAGATTTTTATGTTACCCCACTTATATTTTCTGTACAATGAAAGCTCAATGATTTCAGGGACCTAGTACACCTTTTCTAGAAGAAATGCTTTTGGGTTGGACTGTAAAGGCTGGTATTTATCAGAGTTTAGACCATGACCTGCTTTATGTTCATTAATTTTTTTCTGTTTTCTCTTGAGACGCTTGAGATCATATTTCCAACCCAAACCCCTTTACTAAGTTATAGATTGTTATACAAAACTAATTACTTAGCCTATTGGATGTTACAAAAAGATCTCTAATTTAAGTGCAGAACTGACCTTAATACCCCTCAAAAATGACTCAAACACTCTTGAACAGTCTGGCGAATGATCCCAAATATTAGGTTGTATGAATTAGAATCATATAAATTATTCTTGCTATCTCCTTCTTGACAATTTTCTGTCTCTAGTATACTGCAAATTATGGATGATTTTACTATCTAAGTATCTTTTTCATCTATTCAGTTTACCTTATCACTGTTATCACTCACCTCTTGGGTACAGAGTTGAATATCCTCTTCATTTCGTTTCCTTTCTCCAATACATTCTTAAGAGAGTGGTTTTTCCACAAAGCTAAATAGAACTTTGTCATTCCCTGCTTAAAAATTTTAACTTCCCATTTCTTATAAAGATGCCCCAATTCCTCAATAAGTTTTTTTTACATCACACCTATATATACAGCTTCTTTCTGCAAGTCCCTCTCTTTCATGGTCTATTTTCATCAACATTGGAACTATGAAGAGATTAGTACAATTATCCCAGAATATTTTGAAATAAATACCTGATACCATATTTCATTAGTGTGTGTATGAGCCTCTAATTTATAGGTAACCTTCAAAATATTACAAAAATTACTTTGAAATACAAAATTATGGATATTCAATATTTTCTTAGTAGAATCAAATGTTTACTCAGTTCCTCACCTTTACTTGTTTCAGAATCAAGATAACATCTTCATATGGAGACTCTTTTAATATATTGGTTCCCCATACTATTTTTGTCATTAATTTTTAAAGAAATCTAGTTTATTTGCCCCATAAAGCCCTTTGCAGTCTGGATATTGCTGAATTCATCCTCATAGTGTTGTTTAACATGTTACCATTTCCCCTACATTATCTTCCTTATTTAGGGGAAACTTAAAAGCTTGGTTTTAGAGTCTTCTTCAGATTCACATTCAGTTTTTGGCAATAAATATATTATAACTGGTCTTTTGTGTATTTCTGTTGGGAAATACATATATCCACTTGTTTCTATTTTTAGAAGCACCATATTTATTAATTATACATGCCATTATTTATGAAAATTAAAATTTAAGTGCTCAGCATCACTCATCATCAGGGAAACACATATCAAAACCACACTGAGATACCACCTCACGCCAGTCAGAGTGGCTAAAATGAGCAAATCAAGAGACTATAGATGCTGGCGAGGGTGTGGAGAGACGGGCACCCTCCTATGCTGCTGGTGGGAATGTAAACTGGTGCAGCCACTCTGGAAAACAGTGTGGAGGTTCCTCAAAAAAACTATCCATAGAACTCCCTTATGACCCAGCAATAGCACTGCTAGGGATTTACCCAAGAAATACACAAGTGCTGATGCATAGGGGCACATGTACCCCAATGTTCATAGCAGCACTATCAACAATAGCCAAAACATGGAAAGAGCCTAAATGTCCATCACCTGATGAGTGGATCAAGAAGATGTGGTATATATACACAATGGAGTACTACATGGCAATGAGAAAGAATGAAATATGGCCATTTGTAGGAAAGTGGATGGACCTTGAGGGTGTCATGCTAAGCGAAATAAGCCAAGCAGAGAAGGACAGATACCATATGTTTGCACTCATAGGTCTAACAGGAGAACAGGAGAAACCTAATGGAGGACCAGGGGGAGAGGAAGAGGGAAAGAGAGTTGGGGAGAGAGAGGAATGCAAAACTTGAGAGACTATTGAATGCTGAAAATGAACTGAGGGTTGAAGGGAAAAGGGGAGGGAGGAAAAGAGGTGGTGGTAATGGTGGAGGGCACTTGTGGGGAAGAGCACTGGGTGTTGTATGGAAATCAATTTGACAATAAAATATTAAAAAATAAATAAAATTTAAGAGCTTAAACATATCTTTATTTGAAATAATTAATAATAATAGGGATAATTCTGCATTTGGACCTGTGGGATGCTTCTTTGTTCTATCCCCAGCAGATGATGTCCCAACAAATAGAGGTGGACATTTTTTAGGTACAGTGGTTAGGCAAGCCAACTTCAGAGTAGGGCTGCTTCATTTAGTATACCAACCTGCTCACTTCCTAGGTGAGTGAACTTGATCTTGGAAACTTTCTCTATCTGTTTCTTTTAAAAATAGATATTATATAATCTCTCTATATTACCCAATAGTCATTTAAACTTGCTATATAGGTGTTAGGCAAGCTTAGGTAATGTTGTTACATGAGCTTAAAACATATAATAAAAAGTTTTATTATTTCAGCCTAGAATAGCCATAAGGTGCTATGCAGACTGCCCACTACAGGACACATAACTGGACAAGGGTCATTGCTGCTGCTCTCTGAAGGACATCCCTGTTTGTGTTGAGGGCACACTTCTCAGGGAGTCCTCCAAGCTGATAATAGAATGCAGCAGGTACAACAAAGCAAGCCACTTGGACTCCTAAATACTGACCTTGGTTCAAGAACTCACAAATGACCTTGCTGGAACTTCCTAGGTCATTTCCACCCAGTCTTCTCCCTCTGTCACTCAGAGACAGTGTTACAAGCCCAGACATCCCTGGCTTCCCGCCCTATTTCTTCAGTTTTTTTTTTTTTTTCTCTTGCAGAGTTATTATGGTGTTGGTATCTGCTATATAGAGAAGTGACATGTATCCCCTACTCTACTATCCCCTCTCAGCTGCAATTACTAGGTCTTCTACCCTTAGATCATGCCTTACCTACTTTCTGAGACATTCTTGTCCAGGATAGGACATTTACTAGCAATTTCCCAGCACATCAAATCATAAGGTCTGGGATGAGTCTTGGTGCCATAAGTCAGGAATTAGTTTTGCTTATTGTGTAGTAGATTTTAGACTATCAACCAGGTTTAATCAAGCTTCCTGCCATAACAGTTTGGTCTGTATTACTGGTCCTATTTTGGTTTCTTTACCCTGGACCTGGGTTTTCTATTGAAAACAAAGTCTAACTCTGAGTCCTAGTGTACTTGGCTGATCCTTGACATGCTATATAGCCCTTACCATCCCCTCCTTCTACATAGGTGAATTCTCTTCTTGAAAGGCTAGCCACAAACTAATGCCTTGTTGCAAATAGACTTTTTATTCATGTTTAGGAGACTTTCTCCCCTTTACTAATGAGTTCCTCCTGTTATTTCTGGATTAAATCTCTATGAATATCAAAGCCAGACTAAAGCTTGTCTGAGTTGGCCTTACATGGGGAGTCAAAATATTAGCTAAGCCCAGAGGTCAGACTTTTAGACTAGTTATTTTCTCTGACCAGTCAAAACTTCGTCTTTCTTGTGTAGGGACATTTTGGTTGAGCCTCCAAGATGCACTGGAGCTAGGCCCACATGCAGTGATAAAATTAATATAGAATTTTGAATTCTCTTGTCAAAAAGGCTTTGGGGTGGGGGCAGACTAGGAAAGCTGGTGTCTATGAAACTCAGCTTTTGAGACAAAAACTAATATAAAAAATGTGCCTACATTTTTCACTTTTCTTCTTTTTATTATCCAGAAGCAACCTTGCAGTGAGATCAAATTGCGTGATTTAACTGTGCTTTTTATAAAAGCTGTCAACACTCAAACCACATAGCAGGATTGTGTTTTTTCTTTTCCTGATTTTCCTCTTATTTGCATAATAAAATATGTATAATTTTATAGCCAATTAGTTATCATAATATGCTTAGTTACATTTTATTATACTACCACAGCTTAGAAACAATCCTTTCTAGGGGTACCTGGGTGACTCGGTCAGTTAAGCATCTGACTTCGGCTCAGGTCATGATCTCATGGTTTTGGGTTCGAGCCCCTCATTGGGTTCTGGGCTGACAGCTCAGAGCCTGGAGCCTGTTTTGGATTCTGTGTCTAACTCTCTCTGCCCCTTCCACTCATGCTCTTTCTCTGTCTCAAAAATAAACAAACTATTAAAAAATAAAAACAATAACAACAATCCCTTCTATTGTCTAAGTAATCTTAGATAATCTTAGGATTAATTTCCTGCAATACTGACCTCTCTCTCTACCTCTTCATATCTCCGTTTCTATGGTCTCTCTTCTATATAAGCACTATTTGTTCCTACTAGAGACTGCAGGTACTCTCTATTTTATTCGATGGCATCATCTCTGATCAGGAATCCATGGTGACAGTTAAAAAGAATCACAATGGTTCTACAGGGAGCCCAGGGCAGAGGAGGGTTTGCTTGCTGACCTCAAAGCCAATGAGGCTTGTAAATAGGGTTGTTACTCTGTACATAGAGGATCGTCCTCTAAACAACTATCATAAAATCAAGAATCACAAAGTTCCTGGAGATTGGAGAGGAAGGATAAATACTTTAAAAAATACTGTTGGACCCAAGGGATGTGCTAACAAACCTTCCTATGAATACAGTTATTATTTTTATTATAGGAATATTGATGAGCAACTACTTCTTATGAAAACCATGGGAGAATTTTTTCTCAGGTTCCACTATGAGACTTGACACTATTTCTCCTGATATGTTGTTTGTTTTATTATGTTGTAAACTCTCTTACTTTGGTAGCTAACATTTTATTATTTGCTTTGGCTTTTTAGCAGCTCCAGGACTAATTTGCAGGTAGCCTTTAATATACCCATTTTGAATACTAGTCAATTCTACCTTGGTCTTTGGTGTATTTTTCTTTTAAATTTTAATGTCTTTAAGAAATATGTGTTATAAGATCTTATCATATTTAATTGGATGCAACCAATAACCTCTTTTTTGTGGTATTAATTTTGTTTATTCTAATGTCCTTGACAATTTGTTTTCTGTTGTTTCTTTTTGGGAATCATTTTATTTTTCATTCATTAAGTTTTTCTCTTTTATGGTACTTACTAGTCTCAGAGTTTGGTAATTCTTGGTCCCTTGATTACTCCCAGAGTATTTTTCCTTTACAACTTCCCCTTTTCTTATTCTGATTTCTTTTGCTGTATATCCTTCAACACTCCTTATTTTCTGGCCTAAAAATATGAGTTATTTTTCATAATTTTTAGTGTTTTATTTTTCAGAAATAGCATGTAATTTTGGGAGAGATGACTGAGATCCATGCCTTCAGTCTTTGATCTTGATTTAGTATTCTTTGGTTATTAATTGCATGAGTCATACAAGAGCAGGGAGTCTATCACTTGAAAGTCTCTGACTCACTTTAAGGGCTATGAAAAAAGCAAAAGATAGAGAAACACAGTGAACTTATCAAAACCAATGGGCTGATCTCTGAAGGTGTAAAATCATAAATAAGAAAACTAGGAAGCCATAGCATGGGCAGTGGGTGCTATTTGCTGTCAACATGAGGTCACTACCTAGAAATAGGTTTGGTTAACTGTTTATAATTCTTAGGGGTCAGTATACTGTTTCAAATAGTTTGGCCAGATGTTTCTAAAGGATAATAGTAGGCAGTAGCCACTGAGACCTGTTTGTCACTCTAAGAATTCAGGGGGAAAAATCCCATTGTGTTACCCCCTTTTTCCTCTTCTAGATCCTGTAGTGGTTTCCTTCCTCAGATATGCTCTATGTTGTTGGTCTGAAATGTAGAATTTCCCAAAAGTCCCAGCATTTATAGGCTGGACTTCTAATGGGGCATAGTGATAATTTCGTCCTTTCACAATTAAAAGGGAATGAAGAGTTTCTGTCATTGCTAGAAATTGAGGGCTGGCTTTGTAGAGAATTCTTTATGTCTAGTAAAGACAGTCTGAAGAGGCCAAAATTTCAGGGTGTTCTTGCTATGAAAAATGAAGATTTTATTAAGGATAAAATAATTCATAAAATAATCTCCGTGAAATCCTAAACTCAGTTTATGGTGCATTCCCAACCATTTTTCCTATTATTATTCTATAAGTTATGTGCTATGTTGATTTTTATATTCAAGTGGCATCCTTTTTCCTCACCATAACAATTGGCCTTATATAGGGCAAGTATTTAAACTTGAACAACATTTCTATTATGAGGCAATTGTGATTGTGTATGAGACAAAGTAACAGCATCATGCTTCTATTTAAGAATTTTTAGGTAGATGTCAAGTTATTCCTTTTGAATGACGCTCTGGCTTTAATCTGAGTCAAGTGTAGTTGAGTGAATTTTAAGCCATAGTCTGAATCACTGACATAATTGATTTATTGGTGTGATCTGACATCAGATGTGAAATTCAGAGACTACCCTTTAAGGTTCCTGAAATCTGAATTTTGTCAAATTTTTGGCACAGCTTAGATAAGTGTATTTTTTTTTAGACCTGACAGCATCCCATTTCCTTATATATAAAAAATGTACTTCTAAATATTTACATACCTCCTTTGCTGTTCACTTGTATTGACAAAGATCAATGCATTAATTAAATAAAAAGTATCTTGAAAACCTATTAGTGAAAGGCCACTATTGTAAATGTACCTAAATACATATACGTTCTTAACATTTTTACTAGTTGTTGTACTAATTAAATCATTTAAAACAATTTTTTTATAAAAGAGCCTAATTGTCTTGAAAACTATAGTTTAATTTTTAACACTGCCTTTATCTTTATTATTTCTTATTTTTCATGAAGTATGATTCAAAAGGGCCTAATGCCTCTCAGTTATAGAAAAGTGGTTCCTCACTGTCAGCTTACCAAGGTACTCCTGTTGTCTCTCTAAACAATTGTTGTCCCCTCTGTCTATGGCTGGCTGAAAACCACAAAAGCATTCTCTGCCCTTATAGTTCAATCTACCTCCTCCAAGGACCAGCTGAGAGCACATAGTTCTAAAATGGTAATTCAAGGAGACAATGATTCATAATACACTTAGTTTTTGAAATTATATTTAATTAAATGTGGTTATGTTTATTTTTTAAAAGATAATGTATATATAGTTCAGGATTCAATAGGTACAGAGTAAAGCAAAAATTCTGCCTCTTATTACTTACCTCCAGTTCTAGCTGTACAGTTTTCTTCCCTAGAGGAAACCATTGTTATTAGTTTCTTTTGTATCCTTCAGCATTCTTTTCCCTCCACTTGTATAGACATGCATATTGATTCTATTTTTTTCTTAGTTAACAATGTATTTTAGATATAACTCCAAAACACTGTGCAGAATAATTCTTCATTAAAAATAATAAGGTATGATATTCCATTATGTTAATATGTAATAATTTATTAAGTTTTGCTATTGTAAATGTTAAGAAAGATTAACCTGGAAAGATAACATAGGGGCAAATCATAAAGAGACTTGACTAAGGATTTTGGAGGGAGTGGGAAACTGTTCACCATGTTTGCATAGATCAGGGAAGTAATGTGATTAAAGTTCTGTTTTGTGATGATCAGTGGCAAGTTGAGATATTGAAAATCAAGTAAGTGCACTAGTGGTTACTCAGGAATCTGACATTACTGTACTATGACACAAGGTTGATTTCTTCTACTTCAAAGAGGTTTTAGACTTCTACCTTAAAGAGGTTTCTAGATGTTGGTGTCTGCATGGGAGGGAGTGAAGGAGGGAGAAAGGGCATATATGTGTTGGGGGTAAGGTTTGCCAGTGTAACTGAGTTCTTTCTTTGGCCTCTTCTGGAAACAGGATTCAGCTATTTCTACAATATTAAAATGTGCAACTAGGGATTTGGTATGTCGTTCAATTTGATTAATTTTATACATCACATAGCTGGGCAAGATTATGCCAAAGATCAAGATATTGCTTTCTTCAAGTGTAGAACATGAGATGACCCTAACCATCACTATTAACTCTAGAAAATGCCTTGGGGAATTAGATGGAAAGACAAGGACATGAGATTTTCAAGAGCACACAGAATGCATGCTTGGATACCAGGAATCCTTTCCTACCTTTTTCTTTTTGGAAATCTCTGAAAAATATCTAACCACCAATATACATTTAAAATCTATCATATAAATTCAAATTTTAAGAAATTTTATAAATAAATGACCAATATAAAGTTTTAAGCAGTTTTGTTTAAACTTGAATATTTAATTATTATATTAATTAAAGGAAGGTGAGGAAGAGAGAGTGAAGGGATTCCTGGAATGCATTTGATATTCTGTCTAGCACTTTTAAACCTTAATTATTTGTTCCTTCTGGCTGAAATTTATAATTGTGCTGTCTTACCCATGAATTTTTGGGTTAGTAGTGATCATAATTATCTTTAGATATTTTGAACTCTAAATTCAAAGTTGACATTTTAATATAGCAACTGAGAATCCAAGCTCATGTGTTTTAATTTGCCACAAATGAAATATTCTTCCTGTGAAAATGAGGTATTCCAGAGTACCTTGAATTATAGATGACATCTGGGCCATCTTTTTAAAAATATAACTAGGGTTCTCAAGACTACCTCAGCAAGTAAGAAAGACAGGTACAATTTACATTTTGCCAAGTTTTTGGAGGGTTGTCATTTTATATTTGGTAATATATAAGTAAAAAATATTTTTTAAAAATTGAGAACCTTTTTTTTTCTTGAGTGGTTTAGTATGAGTCTCCTTAAGATAACAAATATAAACTCTGGACAAATTTAATAAAAATATCTAGACATACTGGAAAGTGAACCCAATAAGACAGGTTATAAAGTAGGGTAACACTTGAGTGAAAGTGCCAGCATATAGTGAGTTTCTAATTTTTTTTAACCTAAAGGTAGGTCAAAATTGGTGTGACTGAGAGTAGAGAAGTCTTCAATTAAAAAAAAAAGTTTGGCCTGAAAAAGTAGATAAAGAGTTTGGGGGTAAACTTACCTCATATCTATTGGAAAGTGACTGGAGAATTGCAGAGACAGGAGTCAAAGAAATGAAATGACAAAAAACTGTTGCCTAGATTTCTAATGCAGAAACATGCAAATGTGTACAAAACAGAGCAGCTAAAGATAAAATAATTGATTGGAAATTTGAGATTCTGAAAGGACATTTAGAGGGTCTGTCCAACCAGTTTACTGTCTATTGAATAATAGAGACACACTAAGGATACAAAAAAGGATATAAAAAATGTATTTCTAAATATTTACATACCTCCTTTGCTGTTCACTTGTATTGAAAAAGGCATATACAAGAATAAGCATATCTACAACATTTCACAATGTGTAGAATATAAAAACAAAATTATTCCACTTATGAAGAGAAAAATGTGTCCCCTTCTCAGAAGAAAAGACACTCAGCAGAGTGACTCTTAGATAATTGAGATTTTAGAATGAGCAAAGATTTCATGAAACTTTATTATAAATATACCCCATAAAATTAAACATATTTTTGAAATAAAGAATAAATAAAGGAAAGCCAGCAAGTAGAAACTATGTAAAAACAATAAATTTAAAAACTAAAAGGAAAGGAAATTAAAAATATACAGGATAAGACTAATTTCAGAAAAGACACAAAAAAATAATCAAAATAACATAGAAGGATATAAAGTTAATGACTTATAGTCCCATGAAAAAATAACCAAGTGAATAACATATATGTGATTTGTATCCTAGAGGAAAAGGAGAGAAAGAACAGCAAAAGAAAATAAATTTGAAGCAATTGTGGGTGAAAACTTCACAAATTGTGAAGCATATTGACAAATTTAAATGCTTAGCGAAACCCAAACATAATAGTTACCTGTTGAAAATACCTCACAAATAAAAATGACTCATCACCTACACAATGGCTTGAAAAATTCCTGATTTTTTATTAGAAACTATGCAGGTCAGATGACAATGGAAAAACCACTTTAAAGTGTAGGTATAGGGAGAAGATATTATCACCTCAATATTTAGTAAAAATGAAAATAAAATATTACTATGGCAATTTTTATTTGTAATATCTGAAGTTCAGAAGTTTTTAAAGTTCTGAACAGAGGATACCACAATCGAACTCATGCTTCTAGTGAGCATTTGGCAGTGGTAAAATGGAATGTGATCATTTAACCTTGATATCATTATCATAATGGAACCTCCTACATGCCCAGTCCCCTGCTTTCAGATCAAGAAAGCAGACAAGCCAATGTCAGACAGTGCCCAGAACTAAACAGGCACCTGCATTCACCATCAAAAAACTTTCCCTTCTCTGTGTTATAGTGGTGAGAAGAGGAAGACATCATCATTTAGCATAGCCCAGAATAATTCAGATATCACATCCTTATCAACACTCTGCTGATAGTACTTGATAGCCGTTTGCCTTTTTTTTCCCCTCTCAACCTCCATTGTGAGGTATGCATGTGCCTGTGCGCATGTTTATGAAATAAAGCATACCATAATAGTTAAATAACTATATTGTCAAGTTCAATTTGACACCTATTAGGAAAATGGGGAATTTATTTTCTCTCCTAAACCTCATTTTCTCACCTATGAAAGTGGGTGGCGATATTTACTCAATAGATGTTGTTGATACAAATTTAATGAGTTGATGTCAAGGAGGCATCTTTTTTTCTAGGTTGGTTTACTTAACACAGGACTTGGTGCAAATTGCATGTTCTGTCTGTATAAGCTTTGAGTCATCCGTTTAGTGCCCAATCACATGTAGGGGACTTGTCTTATCAGGGACATGTACTTTATTGGACATATGCTAAAAGAATAAAATATAAATTTAGAATCGGAGATTCTGTAATTGGATTAAGGAGCCATAACTTTTTCATTTAAACCTTTGGTTTAAGGCAGCTAGTCTTGGAAAAAAGAAATGTGCTTCTTTAAAACTCTTGAAGGTGTCACCATCTCCCTTTTTTTTTTCCAACTAAACAAATCAATAGGGTTGTCAATCACTGTTCCTATTAAAATCATCCAAAGTACAATTTATAAAGGCTCTACTACAGAGGAGTCCAAGATCACTTGACCATTGTCATCCAAATAGCAAATAGTTGGTCAAGCTGAGAATCAGTTCTAGCAAGTCTAATTCTAGAGTCTGTGTTCTTAGCAACTGTATTTCCTCATTACTTCTAGAGAAGATCTGATATTCTGGAGACTACAGTAATAGTTATTACAAACCAAATGTTCAGTTCTTACCTATGGGGCCAGCCTTGGTTGGCTTTTGCAAGAAGAAGCTTTTACCAGGCCATGTATTGGGGTTCCCTGAGTAACTTAGCTTGACTGCTTCTCCTGTTATGCATGGAACCATTACTCTTCCTGTGCCTATGCTGAGTTAAGCCCACAGAAGCACATTGGGGAAAGTATTAGAAACTGAGCAGATAACATTCAGGTTATTCTTTGCCTCTGTGATGCCTGTTAAAGCAGAAAATGGAAGGGGGCATTCTATTAGAAATCAATGTAGGGATAGGGAGGAGAACTGATCTTACTTGAGGCCTTATTTTTAAATTTTTACTTGCTTTTTTTTAAGATTTATTTTGAGCTTTATTTTTAGATGCAGAGATAGCTTTGCACTTAATGAAAACCAGGGGAGAGAGAGAACCCATCAACTCCGGGGATTAGTTTATGATTCTCTACTACATTTACCTATCTGGTAGAGTCTAGAAACTAAATAAATGTCAGTTACTACCACCATCTTGGTAATCTGCTTCTGACAAACATATATTCCAACACAAGGGCAGCATCTTCCAACACTCATGACATATCTCAGAGGTTCTCTAAGGGTCCAGATTCAGTGAAAATACCAAAAATACCTAGATAGAGCTGACAATTTCAATATGTAGAGTAGGAGATATTGTAGCATTTCTTACAATATGGTTGGGAAACCAAATAATCAATTGGGGAGTAGGTGTGGAAAAGAAGTTTTTTATGAACTCTGTACCATGAGATTGATTCTAATTAAGAAAGTCTGAAGTGGCACCCAGGGTACTGATTTTAAAATAAACTCCATAGGTATTTCTTACTCAGGTATTTTGTGTCAGAATTTGAGAAGCACTATTAAATGTTGGTATTATTGGATGCCTGGATGGCTCAGTCAGCTGAGCGTCTGACTTCAGCTCAGGTACGATCTCATGGTTTGTGGGTTTGAGCCCCATGTTGGTTTTGCACTGACAGGTCAGAGCCAGCTTCAGATCCTCTCTCCCTGCCCCTCCCCAACTCATGCTCTTGCTCCTCTCATAAATAAATATTAAAATATTTTTAGACGTAGTTGCATTTATTATAGTATGTGTTCTGTGGGGTATGTTTGCACTTAAAAAATTACACAGGTAGAATATTCATATGAAAATGTATAAATTATTAAAATAAATGACATTGACATCTTAAGTTCTTATATTTTACGTATTTTCTAGTTTTAACTGTGTGTCAGGTCATATTATCTTTTCAAGTCAGTTTTCTATCAGATTTTTACCATGTAACTTCATGAGACCCAAATGAGGACATAGGGACACAGGTGCCCATAGTTGCCATGCGAAGTTAAGTAACTGAGCATCAGCAATGTTAGAATTGCTTGTGTAAGCAAGTAATGCTGCTACTCAGAGCTCTAAGATCAGAACTAGAGTCTTATAGACTCCTATGGAAATGGGCCTGTCAGTAACATGATGCCTAAAGAGACCAGCCCCTGCCCATCCCATACACACTTAAAGTAGAGCATATTTCTGATGCCCGAAGCCAAATATCAGCCAGCCAAGCTTGGAGAAGACTTTTGTGAACCTCCACGTTGTTCTCTCTAGAGTGAAAAGCTCTTATAAAGAAGACTAGAATTATTCCCTCTGTAGTTATTCCATCTGCCCCAATGCAGCTGCAGTTTCTACCCCTCTGTTGGGCCACATTACTCTTTTGAGACACATGGAAAGGATCTTATTACTTGAAGAGACCCCAGGAGTTTTTTGCTTTTAACAACTCATTTACTCACATAACAGAAGAGCCCAGCCAAACAAAATGTACAGCTCAAGGTCATGCTGATGACCAGTAGAGACAGAGCGGAGGACAAGATGCACCTCTATTCTGCCACTACAGTAGTATGGAAAGAGCCAACAAATGAAAGTCAAACAGACATGGCTTTGCATTCTGCATCTTCAACTTACTGGCTTCATGACCCCAGCAGGTCATTTAACCCTTCTGAGCCTCAGCGTATTTGATTGTGAAATAAACACAGTAACTAATATCTCCTGGGGCAGTTGATGAGTTTAAGATAATATTTGTGAACCCTGAGTGCTTTGAGAAAGCAGATTTCCTTTTTCAGACCATTTTTAGATTGAATCTTTACTTCTCTCATTGAGTCTAACAGCAATGATCCTTCTGTTTACCTAATGACACACTGTCATTTTAAAGGTCCTTTGACATTTTTAAAGCAATATCCCTTTCACTGTAGATACAGTTCTGAGCATCTCGAAGAACTGAGACCTAATGCCCAGTTGACCTCAGGCTGCTGGCAAAGTGGCCTAGGCAGTGACACCCTGAAAACAAGGACCGGGGAAGAAATTATACCTCATTTCCTGGTGATAAGCTTAGAGAGCACCAAATCCACCCTGGGCCCCTAAGTCCTACTTCTGTCCCTAAGGAGGCACCCTTACATTTTAAAGATCATGCATTCCCATCAAAGGAATCCAAGAGGAAGACGATAGTGATTAAGAAAAAGATAGTGGTGATTCCATTAGATACATTTTGACTGATATTCTCTTCTAAGAAATAAGAGTCTTTCTTACAAGAAAGCAAATGGGCCCTAGACATTCTTCTTAGTTCATTTCAAAGGATTCTTATCTACATATTATTAAATCAAAATAATATTACTGGAAATAATCAAATATTATACTCCATCTCTCTTGAATCTCTGGAGGGAATGATTTATCTTTTGAAGATAATCATATATTTCACTGTTTGCTTATTTTTGTTTGTGTATTTGATTTTTGATTTTGAGGAAATTACCCAAACTATTTACTACAGTGAAATTATTAACTCACTATATCTCAAACCTTAGGGCTAGAGGAAACTGCAAAGTCATATTAACTTTTCCAGAATTAAGAAGAGAAAACAGTTCAGGGACTAGTGAGGCCAATATGACATTTTGCAATAGAAAAATGGAAGAAAACTGCTATCTCCTGCTCTCCAGCTTTGACTTTATTTCCTTAGTTGGACATTCAGTTCAGGAAGGGAAAATCCACTACTATACATACAATACTGACACCCAACCTAGGGCAGAAATCCAAAGCAAGGGGCTCGTGCTGCTGCATATTCATGGATGCAAATCAGGCCCCATGGCTGCTGTACTTGGCTCTGAGATTTTCAGTCTAGGTATTAACAGGGATTCCTGCACGTTTCTATGAATATTAACCAGGAGGAGGATGTCAAACGGGCAGTGAGTGCATGTAGAAATTTTCTTCAAGCCCATTTGAAAAATGTGAGTTTCTGGTGAGAAGATGCTCTTTCCTTTTATTTACATTTGTGTGTGTGTGTGTGTGTGATTTGGGGCATTGCAGGGCTTCATCCATGGAAGGAAACTGGGGAGTCCTGGGCCATGAATTCCTATAGAATCATAACCAGCCCTGGGCATAAGTGCCATGAAAGTGGGACCATGTCAATTACTATAGTGTCTCCAGTTAGCAGACTTGTTCCATTGTTAGTTATCTATTGTGGCATAACAAATTACCTCCAAAACATAGAGGCTTAAAACAAAAATATTTATTATCTCATATTTTCTATGGGTCAAGAATCTAGGTGTGGCTTAGCTTGATCCTTTAGCTCTAGTTTTATTTATTTTTTTGTTTGTCTTTTTCAGTCAGTTCAAGGCTTAACTGTGAATGATCTACTTCCTAGTTAGCAGGATCCAGTTTCTTAGGAACAGTTTGTCAGTGGCCTTATGGACCTCTCCATAGAACTGTTTAAAATATGGCAAAATCAACAGGATTCACAGGCTAGGGTTCCCCCATGGAGTGGAAACTCTTGGATCTAAAATTGGGCAGGTTAGGCACAATAGAAACAAAGGAAAGAAAAGATCCAGAATATAGTAAGAGAGGTGAATAGACTCAGATTTAGGACCTTGTGGAAAATATCACCCCCTCCACATTTTTAAAACACAAAATAAGAATACAAGTAAAAGGACCTCTGGAATTGGAAGAACTTTCCTAAATATGGTTTATTAAAAGATGGTGGAGAATAACTAATTCTACATAAAAACAACCAAAGGAAAGTATTTAGATGAAAGATCATATATAGTTATTATAAGAAAAGAGAAAATCTGGATTGGACTAAGATATCTATTGATCATTTGTAGTTTTGAATTTGAAAATTTCAATATATATGTATATCACTATGTATGTATGTATATATGTATGGGTATCTCCTAGATTTATCCAATAAAAATATTTAAAGATATGAACTCAGTAACAATATGCATTCTAATCAAACATATTTTGACCTTGAAATAACACTCCTCTCTGAAAAAAACAGATTCTTAGAGAAATGGCTTATTGTATATCTAGGAAAGGGATGTTTACATTTGTTATAATTATTTTAATGTTTATTTTATTTTTGAGAGAGACTGAGCATGAGTTGGGGAGGGGCAGAGAGAGAGGGAGACAGAATCAGAAGCAGGCTCCAGGCTCTGAGCTGTCAACACAGATCCCAATGCAGGGCTAGAACCTACAAACTGTGAGATCATGAGCTGAGCTGAAGTCACCCAAATGCCTCAGGATGTTCAATTTTAGATAGTCTGGAATCTTTTTTTTTTCTCCTGATATTGAAAAGGATTTCTGTTTATTTTTTGGATCACTGCAAGGGAGATTTTATTTGGAGATGTTCCTTCAAGGGGTTGGGGGAGTGTGGCAAAAGGATAGGGAATATCTTTCTGGATACAAACAACTGTTTCAATCTTATTTTCAAAATCTCTGTGTCTTTTTCAGAATTAGGTTTTGTTGTTCTTGCTGTTTGTTTTATTGTTTTGTGGCACCAGGGCTCCATTAACATGAGTAAACCTGAAAGTATAGCTGGGCTAGTACTGGTAGAGTCTGATTTATACTAAAGCCACCTTTGTAGTGTTCTCCAAAATACGGCCATTTACTGTATCTCTACATGCTGCTTGATAAGGCAGGTAAGGCTAATGAAATAATTATAATAATTATTATATAACTATTAAAGTTTAAAAAGAACTTTAATCTTATACATTTCCTATATCTAGCTTTTGGCTTAGGATTTAATATGCCCCAACCCATGAAAATCTTCGTGTCCTACAAGGTGAGCAGTATTATTTGTTCTTCTCTAGGAGAAAGAAGCTGGGGCTTAAAGAGGTGAGTGTTTTTCCATGTCACAGGCCTGATAAGCATTCAGTGTGGTGTTCAAACACAGGCAGTCTGACTCCAAGGTCAAGAAGTCTAGCCACTATTTCACTTTTGTGTTTCTAGAATCTCTGGAGTGTCATAGTCTAGAGAACTGTAGGCAAGTGTTTGAAAACAAAAGTATACATGGCTGTTTACAGGCTTTCAGTACGTTCGGATTACCTTGATGTTCAGAGCTAAAAGCCAGAGAGTTGCCCTCAGGATTGGATGGGTTTTTTGATTGTCTTACCTCTTTCTGTTTCCTTTTCTTAGTTTCTTCCTATCGAGAATGATGGCTGGATCTTTTTATTCTATCCAGTTTGGAATTTTGAGTTCTCTTATCCCTCATGTAGCTCCTGGCATTCCATATTCTGTGCATTACAGTGGATTTTGTAGTATTTTCATTTCAGCACAAATTTGAGAGAGTAGATCATATGGCAAATGGCCAACTTTTCTTTAGTTAGTATTATGAAAGAATGCTACATTTTTGGTGATTGTAGAAATCTACAAAATTTAGCTAAGTTTGTGCTTGGAAATCTCTGCCTCTTTTTCATGTATCCTATCTTCTCCTTCATCAGTGGACTCTCCAGTGTCCCCAGAAACCTTTCTTATGTAGGACAGAGATCTGGACTCCTGATTCACACAGAGATGTTACTAACTTACTATTTTCCCACTTTTAAGTGTTAAGTGCCAGGCATTACATTAATATCTTCCCATAATCTTCTACTTTATTTTATCTCAGCCTTACAGCAGTAGATATTTTCACTCCATTTAAATATATATGTATTAACATAACATATATATATATGTATATATATGTGTGTGTGTGTGTATCTATATATCTATATCTATATCTATATATATCTATATCTATATATCTATATATCTATATCTATATCTATATCTATATAGATATATCTATCTATCTCTATATCTATATAGATATATCTATCTATCTATATATATATATATATATATATCTTGCCCTATGAAGCTAAAATTAGTTCTCATTAGTTCTACATAATCACTACCTTTTGCCTGGTTCAGAACGTGTGCAATAATCAGCTTGAGACATCACGCACTGCCTGTACACAGGCTGGTCCTGAGAAAGAGTTAGTGGGATTTCTCCTTACTACCCAGACAATAATGTTGTCCTTTCATACGGAGGGGAGAGGTTTCTATCAGAGAATCTTCAGGCCCAAATCTCTGGACAGAGAATCTGTCCATTAGCCATTTATCTTCTACCCCACTCAATAGGAACCTCTCGAAAAGAGAACAAAGATGTACTTTGTGAGGAAGAAGGGAGGAACATTTTGTTGAGAACTTAGTGTCAAGCAATTTGCTAAACTTTTTGGAACTTTTGTCACAGGCATCTTATTCCTGTTTGTCCTTATTGTGCCTAAACATTTTGTTTTAGAAGTTGGAAGCAGAAGTAGAAAGAGGGAAAGAGAATAAAACTAAGGTAACTATTTCATAGAATTTGAAAAATTCTTTTTTTTCCCCATCCCATTACTGTCAATACTAAATTGAAGTTTTTTACTGAACTTGCTAACTCTGAAACTTTAAATACAGATTTGAGATCTGCCAACTCTGGATATAAAAGCATTTCCTGACTTGTCTTTTGGATGGTACTTTTTAACCAATTTTCATTGTTTTCTTAAGGCCTTGTTTTTACCTGTCATATTCCCTTGCTTTAAGGATGAGAATTATATGGTTCTGAGTTTATTTCCACATCTCCTGAATATTGTAAAAAGAACACTTGGTGACTAAGCAGTTGTCACTGTGTTCTGAGGCTCCAGTTGCTTAGCAATTTTATAAGGTGGATCCCTCAAAGGGGATCAGAAATTGCAGATAATGTCTCCATCCTATTTCTAATTTAGACTGTTTTATTATAGCAGGCTTTCTGTCCTCCTTGCAAAATGCAGCCTGGGAAGGTCTGTGTCACTGTTTGAGCTGCTACAACCCAGGTCCTCAGACCACTACCATCTGTATCTTTGAGTCAGATTGAATAGGTTCCTTTCAGACAGATTTACAGTTCATCAGATCTTAAGGAAAAATCATCTGAAGGGCCTTAAGATTAACTGATTGTCTTGTCTTCAAAGGAAACATTTGAACATTTCAACAGAAGGACTTTAGCAGGTTATAACCCATAAATCTGTCACCAAAATTTATCCTTCAGGTTCATAAAGTTAGAAAAGCCTTCCCCCGCTTTCATGTCCTTTTGAATTATGTACTCCACATCATACAGAAATCAACGGTTTCTTGATTGGAGGCATATCATTTGGAAGTCTGGGGTATGTTTTCTTTTCAAGTCAACTTCTGATTTGGTACTTAGGGTGAAATTTGATCAGTTATCAGGTAAAAAAAATAATCTGAAGTATGTAAGTGTAAACCACTCTCTGTTATAACCAATCAGCTGTAATTGGTTCTTTTGACAACTAACTGAACTGGACTGGTTTTCCTAGCTTGCTGAAACCCTCTATAATTCTTTTTTTTAAATATTCACTTCATTTTCTGGAAGAAATGTTAGTTTCAGCTTTAAATGAATATATGTTGTTTTTCAGATAACCATGACTCACAACATAATAATTACCACTCACTAAAATATAACATATTTAAGACCTTTAGGTAGTGGTGCTGTACACAAGAGCACAGAGCTAAGGGAAACTATGGAAACTAAAACTAATCTATACTCCACAAATTGTCAAGCAAGAGAAAGGGCTAAATTTTTCTAGGTCATGACAAGAATTATATCCAAAGCTATATAAGTACTATTATACTTAATCTGTCTCAAACCTGTGCAAATTGAATGTTCCTATCTCCATTTCATGGATACAGAAACTGAGGCTCAGAAAGTGGCCTATCTAGCCCAGGATAACATAGAAATAAGTGGAGGGGAAGACACATTGTGTCATTTCTAAGTGTAGCTAGATTCAAAATGGCTTCCTCCTGAATCTTCCAGGTGTTATGGATACTTTTCCTTATAGATTTTCTGCATCATTCTCATAACAGTGACCAGTATAAAGCAAAAACTTAGGAAAATAAATTGTTTAGTTAGTTTCTTCAAACTGACTCCATTCTAGTTTTCTTGCAAAGTGAAATTAGTGAAGTTCTCTTCAAGTTAAGTCTACTTTTGTGACAAGGAAGACCAAGCTCAAATAAAAATCGTAGAAGAAGGGGTCATTGTATGGCTACAAAGCACTCTCAGGACAATCTGATAGCCAAATACAAGACTTTAGGATGATGAAGAAATAAATCTCTAAAAGAGCAGTTTTGCTATGTGATGCTCTCTTAATCTCACTTTTTTCTGTCTTCACTCAGTAGGGTCCTTTTTTCTCTATTCCTCATCTGCTTTTTTACCTAGACTTTACTCCTTCATAACTGTGTCCATATTGGCTAGTAATAGCAACCTCATCCTCAAAATCACAGGACTTTAAAACTCCACCATATTTAATTCTCTTCTGTGTTTTCTGGCAGGTTCAAATTCCCAACCTTGGAGTTCAATGATCTCTGTACATCTTTCCAAGCCAAGAAATAATCATTTTGTGGACATTCCAGTCTAACTTTGGTGTCTTTCCCTCATTTAATTAAGGTGATGGAGTGAGCCAAGAGAAGTTACATGTTAAAATAATCACTCTGCAGGAGCTATAGGTGGGGGGGGGGGGGGGACTCCCACTAGGTACATAGGTAGCAGGTATCTAAAGTTCTTCTCAAATATTTTCCAATCACTTTGAAGTCAAACTTCCTGTCCTCTGATAATCAACTCAGCAAAGAACACTAATAGTTCTAAAGCATGATAAGAGTCTCAATGGCCATAGTTCTCTTCTAGAGGTTGTTATGATAAAAACTAATGGTGATAATTGTGGTTACAATACCTTTGCTATTATCATTAGTATAATTGGCAGTAACATTAATTTGAAGTAGTCAAAAATATTCCTATAGCCATGATTCCCAGTAACCCCATCTATCAAGCATCTCTACAGAACACTTTTCCTTCCTTATTTTTACTCCAGAAGTTGACCCTAAGTGAAATTTTCCCAGGAGCTTCCTGAAGGTCAGGGCCTGCTCTTTAGGGAGCTGTTCTCCTCAGAGAGTCAGGCTGAGCACAAAGGATTAGAACTGCATTAGATTAAAGACTGTATTATCAAGGCAGAATCTGATCATAGACTAATATAGAAATCCAGTCCTTCCAGAGATAGCAACTTCACTAATTACCATTAAGAGAGAGCCCATCTTGTTTTCTTCAAGCAGGAGCTCACTCATAACTGATAGGTCTCAAAACATCCCTGTCACCCACTACCTCAATTTAATAAAAATATCTTGTCAATTAAAATAGTGATGCATGAAACAACTTTTGTTTTCAACTTTGTGGCCCAAAGTAGATAGGCAATAACACTGATAAATGAAGTAAATGTCCCCAAATTTCCCTTCCTTGTTTATGCAAGGTCTGGGACCTTCAGTCATAGGAGTCTGGCATTGACATACCAAGGACTAGCACTTCCCATCAAGAAGCACTCCCAGTGAAACCTTATGAAGAGGAGAGTAAGCAGCTTCCAGTGTCTGCCAATATGCCCTCTGGAAAATTACCATGTGTGCCTGGGCATAAAAAGAAAGGCATGATTTATCTATTTGCTGCTGTGGTGTGGACCTTACTTGAAAGATCACATGACAGGCTTTGAGAGAAACAAAATGTTACTGCTTCAATAGGTATTTAGCTAGGAAATCTCACTCATAGATATGCTGGGTGGCCAGAGGATTCTGGCTGCAAATACCAGATGCCAAGAATATTTGCAAGTTTCTTTACCATAAATAGTGAAGTCTTATTTTTCATGTGTTCCACCTGAGCCCTTTGCTCCAGCCACACCCTGTTCGCTTTTGCCCCAGTCCTGACTTTCTTCACTCAGGACACTCATCAACTTCTCTTTCTCCATCTGATTCCTCTCATACTTCAAGATAGTATTGATTTCTGCTCTGATAATGTCTTCAGTTTCCCTAATGCATAAAGATCAATAGCCTTTGTCTCCTTGAAACCCACAGTATTTTCAAAGTTAAATATTATGGTAATTTAGTGATTTGGCTCTGAAGTCAATTGGCTTTAAAATAAAACTCATTTTCTTTCCTCCTTTCTTTTCTTTTTTCTTTCTATTTCTCTCTCTTCTTTTTTTTTCTTTTCTTCCTTCCTTTTATTTCTTTGTTTATTTATTTTGAGAAAGAGAGGGAGAGCAAGTGGAGGAGAGAGAATCCCAGTGTCCCTTGACTGTGTCATTTTCTGGGAGGGAGATCTTGGGAGTTTCATAACCTCTTTGTGCCTCAGTTTCCTTATATATGAGGTAGGGATAATAATAATATTTATGTCATCATGGTGAAGATTGGGAAGGTCATGTTTCTTCCATGAGCTTTTTTTAACCAACCAATATTTTTGAGCCCTTAGCATATTTCAGGACTTAGAAAAATGCAGCTCATTGTCCTGTCCTCAGGAGAGCACACAAATAGAACCAGAAATGGATGATTTAAATGTGGAAAACAATACTATAACATGGCTGACACAAGGCAATGGGAATGCAGAGTGAGGCAAGTGATCTAAAGGAATCCCATGACACACAACCAAAGCCCACAACTGCTGTGGGGTTTCTGACAAAGGTGTTATCCGTCCAGTGCTAATTCTTTAGTACTGGATCATCTAGTACTAATTGTGGATGCTGAAATTTGATAATCTGTGAGGGAATCTAATCTTTAGGGGGCAAAATTCATTTCAGAAGAAGAATAAGAATTAATGGTATTTCTTGAGATTCAAGAAGGGTTTGAGTTTACCAAACTCATTGTGGTATTTTCCTTTGTAATATTTATCAAAAAACCAAGATGGGGGGGAAGAAACAATCCTAATTTTTATAAGTTGGGGTAGTTGGGATCCCATATGCCTGCACTCCTATACAGAAGTTTGAAAGTATATTCAGAACTTCTTTTGCTGAATCGAATATTTTTATCTGGTGCCAGTTCAGGCAAGAACCAGGCAGCAAGCCACTCATGACTTAATTACTAGACCATATTAAAATACAGCAATTTAATTGCAATTAGTACTATAATAATTTATTTATAAAATGCTAGTGTATACATTTGTATTTGACAACCCACTTACTTTCAGCCTGGTACCTTGTGTGCTCCATTAAATTATAAAATGCAAGGTCATTAACCTGCAATTCCACTTGTGATCATGTTATTAAATAGCATCCTGTCCTTTCTCTGGTTGAGTCAGAATTGCTAGATCATTTATCTGTAACTAATTTCCCTGTGATCTTCCAGAAGCTCTTATTACTGTTAATTAAGCAGGTGTGACCTGTGTCGAAACAGTTGGCACTCCTTGAATATCTGGCCAGGGTCCAAAATTGGGTCTCATTTTCCTCCTATTTGCCATTGGTCATTAGTTATTATGGCAGCTCAATACATGCATTCATGTTCAGGATCATTGGGGTTTGGGGTACTTTAAAGAGAGCACCTGGCACATGACCAAGTGCACTGTGGCTAGACGATGGAAGCAAAGCACTTCACTCCTGAAGCCAACATGGCACGTAATGTTGATTGGTCAGTTTAGCTCAGTATTATGGATAATGAGTCTTGGATTTATAGAGCAAAAATTCCCAGGTAGGTAGTTTCTCATAGATAAAAACCTGTTTCATGAACATAGAGTTCCTACACCTGTATGAATATACATACTCCTATACCAGACCAGCCATCACATGTACCTTACTAGGTATATCTGAGCTAGAGACTGGAAAGTCAATATGGCTTTTCTTTATGACTTTGAAGAATGAAGAATAAGAATAAAAGAAAATGGAGCTATAATTTGTGTTGCTTTTATTAATCCATTGAAAGTTCTTAGCTCTTGCTCAGGTAAATTTTCCTATAAAGCTCTCAGAGAGGTATTCCTATAAACCTAATTTTCAAATAAAGAAATTGGGATCTAGTGAGAGAAAATTTACTTGCTCAGGTTTGCACAGTTATTAGGTAGCTGAGCTAGAATTTAAAGCTAGGTCTGCAGAGCCCCAAAGTGCTTCACAACAAACCACAATTCAGTTACCCTCAAGAACCACCATGTGCTAAGCTAATTCCGTTATCCTGGACTTAAGTATACTGCCTGAGGATTAAGTATAGTTGGTCTTTATCTTCTCCACCCCCCCCCCTTTTTTTTTCCTGAGTCTCTCCTGACCATATTATTACTTGCTAAAATTTTTCACATCAAAGGAAAGGAGCAGGCATAGACAGTGTAAGGCAAATACAGTCAAATTTCATATACTGGTAACCTTTGATCAGGGACACAACATACACATAATTAAGACCCAAAAAGGAGCAAATAAGAAGAAATGTCTATTTTTTTGTGATGCAATTGTAGCTGGAATTTTTTGTTTAGTTATTTCTGATAGTTTATTACTAGTGTATAGAAATGCAACAAATGTCTGTGCATTAATTTTGTAGCCTACAACTTACTGAATTCAGTTCTTTTTTTTTTTCATAGTCTTTAACGTTTTCTATATATAGTATTATGTCATCTGTAAATAGTGAGTTTTGTTCTTTATTTCCAACTTTGGATGTCTTTTATTTCTTGTCTAATTGCTGTGAGTAGGACTTCCATGACTATGTTGAATAAAAGAGGTGAAAGTAGTCATCTTTCTCTTGTGCATTCTATTGGAGGAAAGCTTTCACCTCTATACAGTGTTAGTTGTGGGTTTTTCATATATGGCTTTTATTATATGGAGGTATAGTCCCTCTAAAACTTTGTTCAAAGATTTTTTTAAATCAGGAATGCATGTTATATTTTCTCAAATGCTTTTATTCCTCATCTATTGAGATAAAATGATTTATATTCTTTATTTTGTTAATGTGGTGCATCATGATTGATTTGTGAATATTGAACCATCCTTATATCCCTGGAATAAATCCCACTTGGTCATTTTGATTTATTGTTGAATTTGATTTGCTATTATTTTTTGAGGATTGTTGCATATAAATTTATCAAGGATCTTGGCCATTACACTCTTTTTATTTTTTTGTCTAGTGTCATCTGGTTTGGGAAATGTCATTCTTTATTATTCTGGAATAATTTGAAGAGGATACATATTAACCCTTTTTTAAATGTTTTGTAGATTTTACCTATGAAGTCATCTGGAGTTTTGTTTGAATTTTGCTTTCCTAATTACTGATTCAATTTCGATTTCATTACCAATTGGTGTATTCAGATTGTCTATTTTGTCACGATTGAGTCTTAGAAGATTGTATGTAAATGTATCCATTTCTTCTAGGTTTGTCTAATTCATTGGCATAAAAGTGTTTATAGTATTTTCTTATGACTCTTTATATATCTGTGGTATTGGTTGTAATTCCTCCTCTTCCATTTCTGATTTTATTTGGGCTCTCTTTTTTTAGTTGATGAGTCAGGAAGAGTCTGGCTAAAATTTCTTCATTTCTTCAAAGAACCAGCTCTAGTTTCATTGATCTTTCATTTCCTTTCCTTCCTTTTTTCTTTTTGGGTTTTTTTTGTTTTGTTTTGTTTTTTGGTCTTGATTTCATTTATTTCCATTCTGATCTTTAGTATTCCCTTCCTTTTACCAACTTTGGGCTTTATTCTTTTTTTAGTTCCTTTATGTATAAGGTTAGACTGAGGTTTTTTCTTGTTTCTTGAGGTAAGCTTATATTGCTATAAACTTCCCTCTTAGAACTTTTTACTGTGTCCCAAAGATTTTGGAATATTGTATTTCCACTTTATTTTTCTCAAGAATTTTTCTTATTTCCTCGATTTGTTGACCACCGGTTGTATAATACCTTGTGTTTGGAATCAATTTTTTTCTCAGTTTTCGTTTTGTAATTGATTTCTGGTTTCAAACTATTATGGTCAGAAATGATGCTTGATATAATTTCA
The DNA here is from genome assembly GCA_004023785.1 of Mungos mungo. NCBI lineage: Eukaryota > Metazoa > Chordata > Mammalia > Carnivora > Herpestidae > Mungos > Mungos mungo. The sequence continues at coordinate 444,926 of PISW01000149.1, read as the reverse complement.
ATATTTTTACATTTATTCACTTGTTATGTGGCCTAACATGTGATCTATGCCAGAAAATACACCTGAAAAAGATGTGTATCTTATTGTTTTTGATTGAATTTTCTGTATATTCACTACATCTCATTTGAAGTATCATTTAAGGCCAGTTTTTTCCTTATTGATTTTCTGGGTTTTTTTTTTTTTAAGTATAATTAAGATTCAGTGTTATACAACATAATGATTCAACAATTCTATACATCATTCGGTGCTCACCATAATAAGTGTAGTCACTATCTGTCACCAAACAATGTTACTACAGTGTATTGACTATATTTTCTATCTTGTACTTTTTTCTCCATGACTTACTTATTTTATAACTGGGAGTTTGTTACCCTTTAATCTCCTTTATCTATTTCGCCCATTCCCCTACCCACTTCTGTCCTGGAAACCACCAGTTTGTTTTCTGTATTAAAAAAAATTTTTTTTAGTGTTTATGAGAGAGAGAGAGAGAGAGAGAGAGAGAGAGAGGTAGAGTGTGAGCAGGGGAGGGGCAGAGAGAGAGGTAGACACAGAATCTGATGCAGACTTCAGGCTCTGAGCTGTCAGCACAGAGCTTGAAGCAAGGCTTGAACCCACAAATAGAGAGATCATGACCTGAGCCAAAATTGGACTGCTAACTAACTCAGCCACCCAGGTGCCCCTGTTCTCCGTATTTAAGAGTCTTTTTGTTATTTGTCTTCTTTTTGTTTTGTTTTATTTCTTAAATTCCACGTATGAATGAAATCACATGGTATTTGTCTTTCTCTAATTTTACTTAGCATTATATCCTCCAGGTCGATCTATGTTACTGCAAATGGCAAGACCTCATTCTTTTTGATGACTAATATTCCATTGTATATATCCACCATATCCTTTTCCATTCATCAGTTGATGGACACTTTGGCTGCTTCCCTATCTTGGCTACTGTAAATAATGCTGCTATAAACAAAGGGATGCTTGTATCTCTTTGAATTAGTGTTTTCATATTCTTTGGGTAAATATCTAATACTGTGATTACTGGATCAAAGGGTGTTTCTATTTTTAACTTTTTGATGAGCCTCCATATTATTTTTAAGAGAGGCTACACCAGTTTGCATTCCCACCAACAATGTATGAGGATTGCTTTTTTTCTACATTCTCACCAATACCTTTTTTTTTTTTACTTTATCCATTCTGATAGGTATGAGGTGGTATTGCCATGTAGTTAGCATTTCTTTAATGATAAGTGATGATGAGCATTTTTTCATTTGCCTATTGGCCAGCTGTAGTCTTGGGAGGATTTTCTCTTTGTGTCTTGTGCCCATTTTTTAATTGACTATTATTTTTGGTGTTAAGTTGTATAAGTTCTTTATATATTTCAGATACTATCAGATTTGTCATTTGCAAACACCTGCTCCCATTATGTAGGTATCCTTTTAGTTTTGTTGATTGTTTTTGCTTTGCAGAAGCTTTTTATTGTGATATTGTCTCAATAGTTTTTACTTTTGTTTCCCTTGCCTCAAGAGACTTAAAGGGAGGCGGGGAGGTACTATAGCTGACGTCGTAGAAATTACTGCCTGTGTTCCCTTCTAGGATTTTTATGGTTTCAGGTCTCAAATTTAGGTCTTTAATCCATTTGAGTTTATTTTTGGGTATGGTGTAAGAAAGTGGTCCAGTTTCATTATTTTTCATGCTGCTGTTCACTTTTTCCAACCCTATTTGTTGAAACATATTCTTTTTCCCATTGAATATTCTTCCCTTTGTTGAAAATTAATTGACCAAATAACTGAGGGTTCATTTCTGGGTTTTATCTTCTGTTCCATTGATCTAGGTCTCTATTTTTGTGCCAGTGCCATAGTGTTTTGGTGGCTACAGCTTTGTAATATAACTTGAAGTCCAGAATTGTGATGCCTCCAGCTATGGTTTCCTTTTTCAAGCTTATTTGGCTATTCAGGGTGTTTTTTTTGGTTCCATACAATTTTTTGGATTGTTTATTCTAGCTCTGTGGGAAAATGCTGTTGGTGTTTTGATAGGGATTGCATTAAATGTGTTTATTGCTTTGGGGAATATTGACAATTTTAACAAAATTTGTTCTTCCATTCCATAAACATGGAATGTCTTTCCATTTTTTGTGTCATCTTCAATTTCATTCATTAGTCCTTTAATAGTTTTCAGAGTACAGCTCTTTCACCTCTTTCATTAGGTGTATTTCTAGCAGGATTATTTTCTTAATTTCCCTTTCTGATGTTTCATTGTTGGTGTATACAAATGGAACAGATTTCTGTATGTTGAGTTTTGTATCCTGTGATTTTAGTGAATTTATTTTTCAGTGGGGTTTTTCGGATTCCCTAAATATAGTCATATGTCATCTGCAAATAATGAAAGTTTTACTTTTTCTTTAACAATTTGGATGATTTTCTGATTCCTGTGGTGAGGACTTTCTGTACTATCTTGAATAAAAGTGGTGTGAGTGAACATCCTTGTCTTATTACTGGCCTTGGGGTAAAAGCTTTGCATTTCCCCATTAAAGGTAATATTAGCTCTGGGTTTTTCATATATGTCTTTATTATGTTGAGGTGTGTTCTCTCAACCTACTTTATTGAGGGCATTTATCATAAATGGATGTTGTACTTTGTCAAATGCTTAATCTATGTCTATTGAAATGATCATATGGTTCACATCCTTTCTATTATTGACATGACATATCAGATTCATTGATTTGCAAATTTTGAACAATCCTTGCAATCCAGGAATAAATCTCACTTCACTTGATTTTATAAATGTATACATTATTTAAGTGTGTTGTTGGGTTTGGTTTGCTTGTATTTTATTGAGAATTTTTGAATCTGTGTTCATCAGGGATATGACTTGTAGTTTTCTTTTTTTAGTGGTATTTTTATCTGATTTTAGTATAGAGTTAATGCTAGTGTCATAAGCTGACTTTGGAAGTTTGCTTCCAACTCTTCTTTAAATGTTGGTAGAATTTGCTTGTGAAGCCATCTTGTCCTGGACTTTTGTTTGTTGAGAGTTTTTGATTGCTGATTTAATTTCATTGCTGGTTATCAATCTGTTCAAATTTTTCATTTTTTCCTGTTTCAGTTTTGGTAGATTATATATTTCTATGAATTTATCCACTTCTTCTAGGGAGTCCAAATTGTTGGTGTCAAGTTTTTCATAATATTCCCTTTTAATTGTTTGTATTTCTGTGGTATTGGCTGTTATTTATTTCTTCTCTCTCATTTGTGATTTAATATTTTAATTTAATTTTTTAAATGTGTATTCATTTTTGAGAAAGACTTACACACAGAGCACAAGTAGGGGAGGGGCAGAGAGAGAGGAAGACAAAGAATCCAAAGCAGGCTCCAGTCTCTGCACTGTCATCACAGACTTGACTTGGGGCTCAAAACTCATAAACTGTGAGATCATGACCTGAAGTCAGATGTTTAACTGACTGAGCCACCCAGGCTCTCCAATTTCTGTGTCATTTATTGCTGCTCTAATCTTTATTATTTCCTTTCTTCTGCTGGTTTTAGCGTTTGCTTGTTGTTCTTTTTCTAACTTCCTTATGTGTAATGTTAGGTACTTGAAGACTTTGATTGATACTTGAGGTCCTTCTCTATTGCTATAAACTTCCCTCTTAGAACTGTTTTTGCTGCATTCCAAAGGTTTTGAACTGTTGTTTTCATTTTAAGTTGTTTTCATATATTTTTATTTCTTCTTTTAATTCCTAGTCGATTCATTGTTTAACAGCATGTTATTTAACCTCTATTTACTTGTGCTCTTTCCAAGATTTTTCCTTGTGACTGACTTCTAATTTCAGAGTGTTATGGTCAGAAAGGATGCATGATATTATAACTTAGATTTTTTAATTTTGCTGAGGCTCATCGTGTTACCCATTATGTGATCCCTTCTGGATAATGTTGTGTGTACACTTGGAAAAAATATGTATTCTGCTGGTTTAGGGTGGAATATTCTGAATTTATTTATTAAATCCATCTGGTCCAGTGTAACATTCAAAGCCATTGTTTCTTTGTTGATTTTCCGTTTAGTGGACCTGTCTACTGATATAAGTGAAATGTTAAACTCACCTATTCTTATTGTATTACTATCAATTAGTTCCTTTTTGTTATTAATTATTTCGTGTATTTGGGTTCCCCCATGTTGGATGAATATTTAAAATTGTTGTCTTCTCTTTGGATTGTCCCCTTAATGATTAAATAGTTTTTTATTTCCAATTATAGTTTTTGTCTTAAAGTCTATTTTGTTTGATAAAGTATTGGTACTCTGGATTTCTTTTGACATCCATTTGCATGATAAATATTTTTCCATTCCCTCACTTTGAATCTTCAGGTGGCTTTAGTTCTGAAATGAATGTCTCATAGGCAGCATATAGATGGGTCTTGTTTTTTTTATTCTGTCCCCCAGTGTCCTTTGCTGGGATCATGTAATCCATTTACCTTCAAAGTAATTATTGATAACTATGTATTTGTCACCATTTTATTACCGGTTTTGTGGTTGTTGCTGAAGATTTTATCTAATCCTTTATCTTTATTTTTTAGTGGTATATTTGGATTCTTTTCTTTTTTATTTGCATATTTATTATGCATTATTTTGACTTGTGGTTATCATTAGTTTTGTATATAATGTCTTCTACATATAGCAGTCTATATTTGATGGTAAAGTTTGAATTCTTTCTTTAATTCTCTCCTCTTCTCACACTTTAGGTATATGGTATCATATTTTACATCATTTTATTTTGTGTCTTCTTTGGTATTTCCACTCAGAGTCCTCTTTAATATTTTTTGCAGGGCTGGTTTAGTTGCTTTGGTTATTATTTGGGAATTTGTTTATATCTCCTATTCTGAATGCCTTGTTGGATAGAGTATTCTTTGCTACAGATTTTTCTCATTCAGTACTTTGAATATATCATGCCACTTGCTTTTAGCTTGGAATGTTTCTGCTGAAAAATCCCCTGATAGCCTTCTGTAATTTCTCTTGTATGTAAGTGTCTTCTTTTGTCTTGCTTTTAATTTTTTTTCCCATATCATCATATTCTGCCATTTTAATTACAATATATCTTGATGTGGATCTGCTTTTGTTGATTTTCTTTTTTGGTTTCTCTGTTCTATATGTTTCCTTCCTTAGATTAGAGAAGTTTTCATCTATTATTTCTTCAAATAAATTTTATGGCCCCTTTTCTCTCTTGTCTTCTTTGAGGACTCCTATAATATGAGTGTTGTTAAGTTTTACAGAGCAACAGAGTTCAAGTCTATTCTCATTTTGTATAACTTTCTTTTGTTTAGCTTGATTTGCTTGCCCTTATTCTGTCTCCTAGACCATTAATTTGCTCTTCTGCTTATTCTAGCCTGCTATTCTTTCCATCATGCATATTTCTCATTTTGTTTATTGAGCCCTTAAGTTTTTCCTTATCTGTGTATTAATGGTATCACGGGTGTCCTCTCCTTTCTCAAGTCCAGGACATTTATGATCATTACTTTGAATTCCCTGAGGTATATTAGATCCCTGGCCCACCTTGTCCTCTTCTTTCATTGGGGACAATATCCTCTATCTTCTCATTTTGTCTAAGTCTCTGTGCCTGCTTCTGTGTATTTTTCTATATATATTAGGTGAAATGGCTACTTTCCTACAACTCTTTAAGGACCTGTCTTGTGTTGGAGCTGTTGTGTGAGTCCCTGGCCACCAGTTCCATATATCTCTCATGTGGTTTGTGTGTGCCCACTGGCTATGACCGGGTGTAGCTGCTGTACAGAATGCCTGGTCTGGTTGTGGGTCAGACACTGTGTGGAGAGGGCAGGACTCCAGGTGGTTGTCCATTCTGGTTGTAGCTTTGTCTTTGCCCTGGGTTGGCATGCCTCAGGGTGCTTTTCAAACAGCACTCTGGCTGTTCTCCTGGCTTTGTGGTTTGAGTACTCCACTGGGTAGATATGAGTTAGGTAGAACTTCCATTGCTGCCGGCTAAAGGGAAGTCATCAAAAGTGGCACCTTCCAGGATTTCTGTCCCAGCATCAAGTCCCTGCAGTCTCCTGCTTCTCTGACAGCTGATTTAAAATTAGTAAGTGGATCTTCCTTTTCTTAAGGTGTAGTTACTTTTGCACTGGATCTCTATTTCCTACATTTCTGATTTTCCTTGTCTTAATACCCCTTGATTTTCAAAATGAGACATTTTGGGGGCTCATCTTTCTGGTGCCTACCCTCAGGGTTGGGGTGATGCATGTGGGGTTCAATTGCTTTGAACTTCGAGGGGCAATTTTATTGGTTTTTTAGATCCTGGGATCACCACATATGAGGTAGGATTCCAAATAAAGCTGTGGCTCCCTCACCTACCCTTTCTTGAATCTTTCTGGAATGTATTTAAGAACTAGGTAAAGGGATTGTAGGTTACTTGTGTTTGGCCTTACCCAAAAGAAAAGTAAATTTACTCATGTCTCTAAGACAGAAGGTAGTTTCACAGCTTTGAGCAAGACATCTACCTAAATTAGACTCCTATCCTACCATAGAAACTGGAAGATAAGAGCATTATTTTCCTTAGTAATTATTTAATAAGGAATGACTCCTGGGTCCTTGATAAAGATACTCCCTGGTTCCTAAAACTGGGAAGAAGCTTTTAAGGAGATTTATGTACATTTCAAGGCAGGAAGATAAATAATTTGTAGCTTTTCTTAGATTTCTTAGAACATTTATAAATGTTCTAAGAAAAGGGAGGGGAGGGGCCTACAATCAACAAGAAATTTGTTTGAAGTTTAGTTGAACTGAGGGGACTTTTAAGGCTTTCTCAGTCCACAATTTCTCATCTGTTAAACCGCCTCCATTAAAGCCACATTTGCCAAAGCTTTTTAGCTTTTTGAGTGCACAATGGACATCCCTCAGATTTTCATATATTTTTAAATAAAGAAGTCTGAAACAAACAAAAAGCCGAGACAATGAAAGAAAACTTATAGTTTCTAATTTTTCTGTGCCCTCAGATACCTATTGGCATTCAAATTCAAGAGGAGAGGGATAGTGGGGGCTCTGCCATAAATCAAAACCCATAGAGACTGGAGGAAGGAGGTACAAAGGTAGGGGGGAGAATTAAATGAATTTTTATTCTATCAACTAGAACAGAAGAAAACTCAATAAATCTGAGGGGCTTGGCTGGTGATTACAACTATTGCATGTTTTCTACACATTATGGGAACATGGGGATAATTAATCAGTGTAAGAAGTATAAAAATAAACATGTAAATACTTAGTTGTATTTTTATCAATTTGAAATTTTTTTGGAATCCAGATCCAAAAATACATTAATAAAAAAGAGTGAAATGACTAAGGTATTTTAAATTTATTTTCTATAAGTGACGTCATGAGCATGGTGTTTGGAAATTAAATTTTAAAAAAGGAAATATCATTTCAAGAGAATATATAGTTAGTAAATCAAGGATTTGAACATAGGTTAACCTGATTCTGAAGCCTATTTACTTAGACACTGAGGATCTTTATTTGCAGTTTAAAATTCCATTACAGAAACAAAATACTGTCATGAAAACTTAAAGAAAATGAACCAGAAGCCAAAATAGGAAGTTTTTTTCTTTTTTTAGTCTTGAAGAATCAGAAAGGTAATTATAACAGTATAATATTTAAAGTAAAATGAGAAAAATACCCAATTAGAGCAAGTGTAATTTGTCAGCTATGACATTTATATAATGAGAAACTAAATGGTATTTGTAAATGTCCTAAGATAAACAGGTTTTTTTTTCTTAAAAGGGGTTTCAAACTTTTCAGTAACAATTTTTCTTACTTAGATGAAAGAAAACACATTAGATGTTGTAGGGAAAATATACTGATACTCTAGATTGGCTAATCCATCCCCATTTTCCCTCATCTGGCAGAATCACTAAGCAGTTGTGCCAACCTTGGATGGCTAATACATGAACTGCAATAAATACACAAAAACAAAAGGGAGGTTTCTTCCTTGCCTTTAACGTGGTTATGTGGTAAAGGCTTTCTATTTGGGTACTGAATAGAGCCAAGGCTCCTCAATAGTGGACAAACTTCAGTTCCCTAGAGAAGTCAGGGAACTTTTCTCTATACCTGCACCTCCAGTTTGGGTCTTAGTTCACACTGTCTGGGGCTATTAGTTATCTTTTGAGATATATGTCTCCTTTTCATCCTATGTTAAAAACCCTATGGTGATGCACAATTCTTTGCATCTAGCCAACTACTCAATAAAGAGAAGCTAATCAAGCTACATCAATAACATAGACTAATTTTTCTTGGAATATTTCCATCTACCATTAATAAAGCTGATGACTTGGGAATTATAAATTGTTTTAAAAACCAGTGCATTTGCATTTAATACATTTTGTAACCAAAAGATAAAACCTATTTCAAAATGAGAAAACTTAAGTGCAGAAAATGCATTCTGAAGCAACGTAATTTTATTCTTTGACCAAGCTTCTGACTCCAAAATTCAAGCTTTATGTCCACCCACTCTTTTCTAAAAACATTAACAATATTATAAAAAAATCACTAGATCAATAATTTATAAAAGGAACTCAGCATTTACTTGCACTCTTTTATCAGGTAGGCAATAAGCCATCTTGTTTTAGATTCAGACTTAACCTAGTTTCCTATTATTCACTTTGATTTTCTAAAACAGAATAATTTTATTTCCTAAAAACCACAGAGTAGTAGATACTGAAATAAGATTATTTCTTAAAGAACAAAGGAAGTGGTTGTTTATCAGTGTTCTTAAAATCCCAGTGTCTTCTTTTAAAATTTATTGCCAAGTTGGTTTCCATATAACACCCAGTGCTCTTCCCCACAAGTGCCCCCCTCCATGACCATCACCCCCCTTCCCCTTCAGCCCTCAGTTTGTTTTCAGTATTCAGGAGTCTCTCATGATTTGCCTGCCTCCCTCTCCCTCGCTCTTTTTCCCCCTTCCCCTCCACATGGTCCTCCATTAGGTTTCTTCTGTTAAATCAATGAGTGAAAATGTATGGTATCTGTCCTTCTCCACCTGACTTAATTCACTTAGCATAACACCCTCAAGGTCCATCTGCTTTGCTACAAATGGCCAGATTTCATTCTTTCTCATTTCCATGTAGTAGTCCATTGTATATATGAACCATATCTTCTTGATCCATTTATCAGTTGATGGACATTTAGACTTTTTCCATTATTTGGCTATTGTTAAAATTGGTGCTATGAACATTGGGGTACATGTGCCTCTATGAATCAACACTTCTGTATCCCATAGGTAAATCTCCAGCAGTGCTATTGCTGGGTCATAGGGGAGTTCTATGGATAGTTTTTTGAGTTACCTCCACACTGTTTTCCTGGAGCGGCTGCACCAGTTTACATTCCCACCAACAGTGAAGGAGGGTGCCCATTTCTCCACATCCTCACCAGCATCTATAGTCTCTTGATTTGTTCATTTTAGCCACTCTGACCAGCGTGAGGTGGTATCACAGTGTGGTTTTGATTTGTATTTCCCTGATGATGAGTGATGCTGAGCATCATTTCATGTGCCTGTTGGCCATCTGGATGTCCTCTTTGGAGAAGTGTCTTTTCACGTATTCTGTGCATTTCTTCACTGGATTACACATTTTTCGGGTATGGAGTTTGGTGAGTTCCTTGAGATTTTGGATACTAGCCCTTTATCCGATATGCCATTTGCAACTATCTTTTCCCATTCTGTTGGTTGCCTATTAGTTTTTTTTTTTTTTAATTTCCTTTGCAGTGCAGAAGCTTTTTATCTTGATGAGGTCCCAAAGTTCATTTATGTTCTTGATTCCCTTGCCTTTAGGGATGAGTCGAGGAGGAAATTGCTGCGATTGAGGTCACAGAGGCTGCTTCCTGCTTTCTCCTTGAGGGTTTTGATAATTTCCTGTCTCACATTCAGGTCCTTCATCCATTTTGAGTTTATTTCTGTGACTGGTGTAAGAAAGTGGTCAAGTGTCATTCTTCTGCATGTTGCTGTCCAGCACTCCCAGCACCATCTGTTAAAGAGGCTATCTTTTTTTCCATTGGATACTCTTTCCTGCTTTGTCAAAGATTAATTGGCCATACATATGTGGGTCCAATTCTGGGCTCTCTATTCCATTGGTCTATATTGTCTGTTTTTGTGCCAATACCATACTGTCTTGATGATGACAGCTTTGTAGGAGAGGGTAACGTCTGGGATTGTGATGCCTCTCATTTTGGTTTTCTACTTCAATATTACTTTGGCTATTCAGGGTCTTTTGTGGTTCCATAGGAATTTTAGGATAGTTTGTTCTAGGTTTGAGAAGAATGCTCATGCAATTTTGATTGGGACTGCATTGAATGTGTAGATTGCTTTGGGTAGTAATGACATTTCAACAATGTTTATTCTTATCCACGAGCAAGGAATGTTTTTCCATTTCTTGGTGTCTTCTTCAATTTCCTTCATAAAGCACTCTATAATTTTCACTGTACAGGTCTTTTACATATTTGGTTAGGTTTACTCCTAGGTATTTTATGGTTTTTTGTGCAATTGTGAATGTGATCTGTTTCTTCATTATTGGTGTATAAAAATGCAACCAGCTTCTGTACATTGATTTTGTACCCTGCGACTTTGCTGAATTCATGGGTCAGTTCTAGAAGCCTTCTGGAGGAGTTGATCAGGTTGTCCATTTAGCGTATCATTTCATCTGTGAAAAGTGAATGTTTAACTTCATCTTTGCCAATTCTGATACCTTTTATTTCCTTTTGTTGTCTGATTGCTGATGCTAGGACTTCCAGCACTATGTTAAACAACAGTGGTGAGAGTGGCCACCCCTGTCGTGTTCCTGATCTCAGGGGGAAAGATCTCAGTTTTTCCCCATTGAGGATGATATTGGCTGTGGGCTTTTCATAAACTGCTTTTCTAATGTTTAGATAAGTTGCTTCTATTCCGACTTTCTCAAGGGTTTTTATTAGGAAAAGGTGTTATATTTTGTCAAATGCTCTTTCTGCATCTATCAACAGGATCATATGGTTTTTATCCTTTCTTTTGTTAATGTGATGTATCCCATTGATGGATTTGCAAATACTGAACCAGCCTGTAACCCAGGAATGAATCCCACTTGATCATGATGGATAATTTTATTATATGCTGTTGAATTCGATTTTCCAGTATCTTGTTGAGTATTTTTGCATCTGTATTCCTTAAGGATATTGGTCTGTAGTTCTCTGTTTTTGCTGGGTCTCTGTCTGGTTTGGGTATCAAGGTGATGCTGGCTTCATAGAATGAGTTTGGAAGTTTTCCTTCTATGTCTCTTTTTTGGAATAGCTTAAGAAGGATGGGTGTTAACTCTGCTTTAAATGTCTGGTAGAATTCCCCTGGGAAGCCATTTGACTCTGGGCTCTTGTTCGTTGGGAGATTCTTGATTACTGATTTAATTTCTTCACTAGTGATGGGTTTGTTCAGATTTTCTCTCTTCCTGTTTGAATTTTGGTTGTGCATGTGTGTTTAGGAATTTGTCCATTTCTTCTAGAATGTCCAATTTGTTGGCATATAATTTTTCAAAGTAATCTCTGATGATTGCTTGTATTTCTGAGGGCTCAGTTGTAATAGCTCCATTTTCATTCATGATTTAGTATATTTGGGTGTTTTCTCTTTTCTTTCTGAGGAGCCTGGCTAGAGGTTTATCAATTTTGTTTATCAAAAAACCAACTCTTGGTTTCATTGGTCTGTTTGATTGGGGTGTTTTTTTTTTTTTGGATTCTATATTATTTCTGCCCTGATCTTTATTATTTCTCTTCTTCTACTGGGGTGCTCTTGCTGCTCCCCTTCTAGTTTCCTTTGGTGTGTTGTTAGATTTTGAATTTGTGCTTTTTCTAGTTTGTTGAAATAGCCCTGTATTGTACTATACTTTTTCCTTTTAGGACTGCCTTTGCTGCATCCCACAGAGTGTGGATTATTGTATTTTTGTTTTCATATATTTTTTAATTCCTTCTCTAATTTCCTGATTGGCTCAATCATTCTTTGGTTGGGTGGTTTTTAACCTCCACATTTTGGGAGGTTTTCCAGACCTTTTCCTGTGATTGATTTCAAGTTTCATAGCATTGTGATCTGAAAATGCACATGGAATGGTCTCAATTCATTTGTGTTTATGGAAGGCTATGTTATAACCCAGTATGTGATCTATTTTGGAGAATGTGCCATGTGCACTCGAGAAGAAAGTGTATTGCCTAGCTTCAGGATGCAGATATATATATATATATATATATATATATATATATATATGTGTGTGTGTGTGTGTGTGTATATATATATGTGTGTGTGTGTATATATATATATGTATATGTGTGTATATATATTTGTGTGTGTGTGTGTATTAATTTCATCTGTTGCAATGTGTCATTCAGGTCCATTGTTTCTTTAGAGATTTTCTGTCTAGTTGACCTATCCATTGCTGTAAGTGGAATATTAAAATCCTCTGCGATAAGCACAGTTTTATCAATATGATAGTTTCTATTTGTGATTATTTGCTTTATGTATTTGGGTGCTTCTGAATTTGGTGCATAGATGTTTATTATATAATGTCTTTCTTCATCTTTTGTTACTGCCATACTTTAACGTCCAGTTTTTCCAATATAAGTATGGCTACTCTGGCTTTCTATTGACTTCCAGTCTCATGATAAATATTTTGCTATCCCCTTATCTTAGACCTGAAGACACCTTCAGATTGAAAGTGAATCTTTTACAGACAGCAAATAGGTGGATTTTTTAAAAATCCATTCTGCTACCCTGTGTCTTTTGATTGGAGCATTCATTTCACTTACATTCAGTGCTATTATTGAAAAATATGGGTTTAGATTCATTGTGTTCCCTTTAGAGTTCATGTTTGTAGTGATGCCTCTGGTACCTTATATTCCTTGCTAGGATTTCTTGTAGGGCTGGTTTCGTGGTGATGAATTCTCTCAACTTTTGTTTATTTGGGAAAAATCTTTATCTCTCCTTCTATTTTGAATGAAAAACTCACTGGATAAAGGATTCTTGGTTGCATATTTTTCCTGTTCATCACATTGAAGATTTCCTGCCATTCCTTTCTGGCCTGCCAAGTTTCAGTAAATAGGTCTGTAACCACTCTGATAGGTTTCCCTTTGTATGTGAGGGCTTTTTTATCCCCAGCTGCTTTCAGAATTCTCTCTTCATCTTTTGCCAGTTTCACTATAATATGTCATGCCAAAGGTTGATCCTAGTTACATCTTTGGGGAGTTTTATGTGCCTCTTGAATTTTAATGTCTTTTTCCTTCTCCAGATTTGGGAAGTTCTCAGCTATAGGTTGATCAAGCACCCCTTCAGGACCTTTTCTCTTTCTTCCTTTTTAGGAACTTCTATGATATGGATATTGTTTCATTTGATTGTATCTCTCAGGTCTCAAATTCTCCTTTCGTGCTCCTGTATCAAATTTTCTCTCTCCCTCTTTTTTCCTCGGCTTCCACTTTAGCTATAACTGTGTCTTCTAATTCACCTATTCTTCTCTCTGCTTCTTCAATCTGTGCAGTGGCCCCCTCCATTATATTATACACATCATTTATAGTATTTTTTGACTTGTCATAGCTATTTTGAACGTCTTAGTCTTTTTATCAATAGATTCTCTGATGTTTTTTTCAAATATGGTGATTAATTTCATGACAATTATTCTAAATTCTTGTTCAGTTATGTTGCTTATGTCTGTTTTGAGCAGTTCTGTGGCTCTGATTTCTTCCTGGAATTTCTGTAGAGGAGAGTTCTTTTGTCATTTTGGCTAGCTTTCTCTCTCTTGTTAGTTTTAAAAGCTTGTTTTACACTGTGCACCTGTTAATATTGCTCTGTTAAAGGAGGCTCATTGACTTTCCAGGGCCTGTCGTTTCAGAAAATGTTCTTTTAATGGTGCCTCTTGGTTTCTCTTGTTGTGCCTTTGATTATTTTATTTTGCTGTTCAGTGGTATTTGGGATTCTCCACCATGTCACTTTTGCTTGTTTCTTGAGGTAGCCCTGAAAAGAACAACAGACAAACACTAGGGAACATAAGCATGCCAACACAGAGACAAATAAATAAGCAAACCAATAGGGGAAAGAAAATAAGAAAAGAGAAAAAGAAGGAGGGGGCAGAAAAGACAAAGGACTGTCTGAAAGTGTAAAACTTGCAGAGGGGAGAGATAAGAATGAGATAAGGAAGACTATATCGGGATGGCAGGAATTGATCTCATCATAGCAGTGTATAAATGTTGGTCTTTTCCAGACTTTAGGGAGGAAAAGGAGAAAGGAAGGAAAAAAGAAGAGAAAAACGTTAAAAAAAAAAAAACTCCACAGCACAGATGGGCATGGTTTGGTGTGGGTAGGTGGGGTCTCAGGGGCTGCTCTCTGATGCCCTGCCTTAGTGGTTTTGGGGAAAAGAATGATGGTGCCCCAAGCCCTTCTCAGACCACGTGTTGCAAGCCACTCTTTTGAGTCCGACATTCCTGTGCCACAGGCGGGACAGATTGCTTTTTTCCCTAAGCTCTGCCAGTTTTCCAAATCCTTGCCTGTGCACTTTAATGCTGTTGCCCCAGATGAAATGAAATGAGATGTTTTCCTGCAGGCAGGTGGCTTTCTAGCTGGGATTGAGTAAGGGGACTGGGGAGCCAGCTTTGCCCTGGCTCTACCTGGAATTAGCAAACTGTGGAGCCCAAGGGAGAACAAGCCATCTGAAGGGGACAAATTTCTCTCCCGGCTCCCAGCAGCTATATATGGGATGGTGTGTCTCTCCATCCCAGGCTGAGGTCTTTGCGTCTCCAGTATCCATTCTGTGAGCATTTTCAGTCTCTTTCCCTTCCCCTTGGCTCTCTACTGCTTTGCAAGGCCGTTTCAGGTGCAGCCCTCCATGGTTCTGTGCCACTTCTGCAAACACCTCCCTCTGTGGCCCGGTGCCACCTTTCTGGGCGCCCTCTCTCCCAGCTCCACTTTGGGCGCTAGCACTTCCTCCCCCCTCAGAGTCTCTGGTCCCAGTTCACATTCACTCAGGCATCCATGAGGCTGTCTCTATAAGGAGTCTGTGGGCGCACCTTCTGTTCTTGCAGATCAGAATATTGTGGCTTTAGTCCTTCTCAGTTTGATAGCTGCAGGTGGGTAGAGATTATAGAGCTTCTCTACCATCTTGTCGCTCCCTCTAAACATAATCAAATTTTATAAGACCCTGGGATTTTAATTTAGAGACCTTTAGGCTTCTAAAAATATTCATTAATTTTAAAACATGCTATATATTAGGTTTTAGAAAATAAATATTCTGAAATGGAACTCAAGTATAGAGAAATATTACTCTGCCCACTGTCAAAGTGCAGGGCAGAAGGAAGAAAAAAGAAATGAACTATATAGTAACTGGTGAGCATAGACATCTGTGTTTTCTAAAAACATTAATGATATTATAGAAAAGCTCCCACAAGGTACTTTGTTTATGGGTGACTATCATTATTTGGTTGATGGGGAGATGTGAGGGATGTCTTGTTGATGTCACTTTCTATATGATATTAAACATGAGCTTTGTTGCTGTTATTTCAAATGGGTATGAAAAGGGTAGTAGTTCACATAAATACAGCAAACGACACCTAAACCTGTATTGAGATCAAGGCCTTGGCTTAAGTTTCTATTAAAAGCAAACCCTTTAACATACAACCTCCGAGATAACAGCTCCGTCTATACCAAAATGCAGATGACAACATAAAAGAAACCACTATCCAAAACATCCTATGAAACAGGCACTAAAATCCAATATCTCATGTGGCAAATGTATGTTTCAAACACTTTCTGAGGAAAAAAAAATACTACAATTATTTGAATAACTAACTTTTGAAAAAAAATGCCAAATAATTTCAGCATTTAGATTTAATTTTGTTCAGTAAATTAGGGACTATGAAAATATCAGTTATTTTATTAAATCTTCTTTAATGTTTATTCTTGAAAGAGAGAGAGGGAGACACAATCAGAAGCAGGTTCCAAGGAATCAGCACAGGGCTCAAATCCATTTGCAACGCTATCATGAACAGAACCCAAAGGCAGATGCTTACCTGACTAAGCCGCCCAGGTGCCACTGAAAATAAATTTATTTATTTATTTATTTATTTATTTATTATTGAAACAGAGCATGAGTGGGAAAGGTGCAGAGAGAGGGAGACACAGAATCCTTAGCAGGCTCCGGTTATTGAAACAAATTGACTTCTTGCATCCTAAGTCTTGTATCCCTAAGTAGGCAATAAAGCAATAAAAGCCACCATAAAGATGAGCATTCCAGTAAATGGGAAATGCTGGTAACTGAGAAAAACAATGAATTAGTGTTTTGCTTCCCTGTCACTATATATTTTTAAGGAAACACAATATGCTGTTAATTGCTCGGTGGTTTCAAAATGTTATCATTCTGATGATCCTTCACATTGACTCCTGTATAGTGAGACACAGGTCTTAGAAGGGCCAAAAGAAAGGTTTCAAAGAGGTCATAGAGGTGGAAGGCACACCGAAAAAGTTTCCTTATAAAACCATAACCTCCTTTTAGAAAGTGGTAAATTCTATTTTCATTTGATTTATCCTTAAGTTTTCAAATAGCAATTTATTCCATTCATGGACTTCTTTGAGAAATTATATTGATTCATTCATTCATTTACAGCAAGCAAGAGGATGCGAGTGGAAAAGGGGCAGAGGGAGAGACACAATCCCAAGCAGGCTCTGGGCTGTCAGCACAGAGCCTGATACAGGGCTTGAACTCACAAACTGTGAGGTTGTGACCTGAGCAGAGATCAAGAGTGAGACAATCAATGTATTGAGTCACTCAGGCACTGCTGAAGAAAGAGCTTTTAATCAAAAAACTTTCTTGAAAATAATAGTAAGTTTATATTTGGGTCCATGAATTTAAAAAAGAAGGAAGATAGCTACAATATTCTAGTTAATCATTAAGAATATATGACAATGTTAAGAGGTTAAAAAATCAAGACTTAAAGACACAATTTATTTAAAAACATTTTTATAAACTTTCCCTAAACCACTCGATCAGTGAATAAGGGCAGGCAGAAATAGTTGTACTTCCCAGAGGTTGGCATGTCTAAATTTTCACAATCCATCTGCAACACCCCCTGACAATATTAGTGAGGTGAGATTCTATCCTCAAAATTCAGGTAGAAGGAAGGTGTGTGGGTGCTTAGTTGTTTTTCTGAAATGTCCTATTGTAATCAGTCATAATTTTTAAAAATTTTTACTCAAATAATATATAAGGGTGTTACTTATGTTTTCAGTGTAGCAAAGCATTATTTATACTTTTGGTGGCTCAAGTATGTGTTTTCTACATTTAAGAGTCATGTCTCCTTTCGATGGCCCCCCGAAGGTATCAATCTTTCATAATAGCAAACTGAGCTACAGCAAGTTGAGGGAAGGTAAAGCCTTAGAAGTCTTCCAATGAATTTGAGAAATATACACAGAAAAATTTTGCTTAAATTAAAAGAATACAGAAACTAAAATTGACTTAAGTGCATTTATCATCCACCCAACATGTGTAAAGGGTTCCAGGGAGTATCTATTGAGCTGTGACATCATCAGTGACCAACCAGGGCTTCTGTCTTTCTATTCAGCATTCTTTAGCATGTTGTCCTCATCCTCAAACTTGTCTCCTTATCACAAGATGGCTGCCACTATATCATGTTATTCCACAACGATGTCAAAGACAGAAAGTAGAATAACTAGTATTTACTGGATGCCCTGCAATGTTTTCCATGAGGTCCACTTGTTACAGATTAAGTTGAAGGGGAAAAAAGTCACTAAAAGACCTGGGAGAGGAGGTACAGCATACACATTTTCAGTCTATATAAGAGATTTCCAAAACTCAAGGATAGGGTATCTACTACAGTCTTGTTACAATCAATGAACAGAAAGAAACAAATGACTTTGCTTCTGTAATATAAAATGACAAATCCTATTAGGCTTACTCTTTAGATTTCAAAAGTTAATAAAGCGAAACCTGGACATGTGTATTGAGAGTTGGGGAAAGTATAGAACACACCCAAAGAACACAAAAAGACAAATTTTCCTAATAACTGAACATCATCAAAGATACCTGGGTATCTTTAAAATTTCTGGAAGATAGACACCAGAGTGTATGCAGCAGAAGAAATCCTGGAAAATGCCCTAGATATAGTACAAAGCATTTTATGGTCTGCCTTGATAAAATTGATGGCAAACTATACATAGAAATCCATCTTTCACTATACTTTAGAACTGATAAGGCAATTTTGGCAGGAGAAGTTTCTAAAATCCTGTTCATGTTATATGTGAGTCATATAAAAGAGACACTTTGAGTACTCATTTGTAGATGTCCAGAATTTGAAAGAGAAAAATGTCAGTGAGGCATGATTTGAAAAAAATTCTCCACTGGAAGCTTCTAGTGGATATTTTTGCATAACTCACAGAATCATAGACTATCATCCTAAAGGAGCAGGAGTAATCAAGTAAACTTTTTATTCCATCCATGAGGAAAGAGAAACTCAAGAAAATAGAGAGGTGCATTTATAGAGATGAAACTAGCATTTGAATTTCATTAATTTCCCCAGGCTTGTGTTCTAATATTTTCACTGTAAAAATAGGGCTTAGCTAACAAGGTGATTGGAAATATTAAATATAAAGTTCATACTCTAACATTTAAAATACACATAGTAGGTACTTGTAAAATTTAGTCACAGAGAGAGGGTCTGTCTTATCTCTCTAGTGTTAAAATTAGAGTGGTTGTAATAGAGTTGCCTGATGGTATAAAGTCAACAATTTATGATGCTCTATTTGCTGTAGGATCCAGCCTATATTAGACATAATGGTTTTGGGGGTCCTCTTAGGAGAAGACATAAGACGGGCTTAAGTCAGGCAAGTGCCAATCTCGTAGGGGATCTTCCATATCGACCTTGGAAAATATAATTCACTTGAAAACAAATAGAATGCAGGTTATTTTCAGATACTAATTTTCAATAGATAAATACCAGAAAAAGACCTTAACAGTGCTTAACCCTAAAGAATGCATGGATTTGAAAGTCCTCACACTTTAAATGGTAAGATTGAATACCCTCACAGGTATTACGTAAACCATGTTGCCAATGCTGCTTATACCATGTCATGGTCTTCCTGGGCCACACCCCATTCAGAGCCAGGTTAACATTCACTCAGACCTGATCACCACTCAGTGTTACAGAACAAGGCAGTTGTCATGTGCAGCTCATCCTGAGTAGCAATGGCCCGCAGCTGAAATAGAGGAGTCCAGAATCAGGCCTAAAAGCCACAGCACCTTAATGCCGCCAGCCTGCATCCAAAAGCAGTATCTTAACATAACAGCATTTCTCATCAAGTTGTGGTATGCCCACATCAAATCCACTTGGAAGTCAGAGTTTATTTCCCTCAAAATTTTAAACAGGAGCAGACTTTATTTATTTTTTATAGATTAGTAACAGCTTAAACTAGACTAGGAAAAGACACAGTATCTGTGAACTAGAAATTACAGTTTTAAGAATATATATTCTAAATAATTGGACATGTGATCAAAATGAAAGACATGCACAGAGATGTTTGCTACAGTGTTGTTCATAATAGCAAATTTTTTAAAAATCCACATAACCATCCATCAGTAAAAAAAATTGTTGATATGTACTGAGTGTGAGTCAGCAATACTTTTCCTCTAAAGGGCCAGTTAGCAAATATTTTAGACTTTCAGAGTTACACAATCTATGTTATTATCATTCAGCTCTGCTGTACTGTGAAAATAGTCACAGACAGTATGTAAAATAAAGGGGGAGGCAGTAGCTTTGTTAAAAAATACACCTTTATTTAAAAAATAGGTAACTTTGGTTGGGGGCTTTTGTTATCCACACAATCAGAAAATATAAATGTAAAAATTCTTGAGGAAATTCTGTTTAGATAGACATAGAGGGATATCAGTGATAAGAATGATAGCTTTTATTGTGTATTTACTATATGCCATGCTATGTGTTAGATTCTTTACATGTTAACTTATTTTATCCTCAGAACAACCCCAGGCAGTTTTTTTACCCTGAAATTAGTAAGCTTTAATATCATTTTTAAAAATATATAATGTATAACTTGCTTTAGGGAACAGGGATTCAACGTGGTAGAGCCATGATTTGAGTCATGTCCTGCCAAGTCCAGAGACAAAGTTTTTACCAACTACCCCATATTTTGATTCTAGGAGAGCCATCAGGCTCTCCCAAATGTTCTCTATGGCTACAGAAACAACTGCAATAGATGCAGTGTCTGATAAAACATGATTTTTAGAGAATTATATATTAGAATTACTATAATGTAATCTATAGTCAGGAAAATCTGGGGCAATATGGGCCATGGTAAGAAAATTCCCTTAGAGTCATGAACGTCAAAACATTTTGGAACTATGGATCCAGACAAATAAAATAGGGAGGAATGATGTTGGGTAATGAAGCATTCACCTTTCATTTTAAGGGAAAAAAAAAACTAGGGTTTTTAAGCCTGAGAAAAAAATGTGTCATAGGCTGAAATAATTGGAAACAGATGATAAGATGGTTTTTGGAGTATACAGTACTTGTTAAGAAGTAGAGATCTATGAAAGGAAAAATTTGAAGCCAAGAGAGAATTTGCACTGGGATTCAGGCCTGATAGACTCAGTTATCTGGCAGTGAGAGGTGGAGTGAAATTTCTCATTAGAGCATCTGGTATCAGGCTCAACAGGCTGGACCTTGATAGCAACTTTACAGAGTCACTAGATACAGACGGTCTAGGAAAGATAAAACCTTGAGTGAGGTGGCTCTTTGCCACCAAAGAAATCTCTAAAGGTGTTTCCAGCTAAATGCAGTAGTTGAGACAACAGTCCTGTCATTTGATGGGAATCTAGGTTCTGTATCTCCACACCTATTTATTACACTTTTGGGAAGGACTTTACCTTATAGGTTTGAGAAGCAGATCCTTCAGAATTCTTTTTGTTTTGTTTTGTTTTGAGAAAGAGAGAGACAGCATGAATGAGGAGAGGGTCAGAGAGAGAGGGAGACACAGAATCCTTAGCAGGCTCC
Source organism: Mungos mungo (assembly GCA_004023785.1). Lineage (NCBI taxonomy): Eukaryota > Metazoa > Chordata > Mammalia > Carnivora > Herpestidae > Mungos > Mungos mungo. The sequence goes on along the minus strand of PISW01000149.1, from coordinate 423,887 downwards.
AGGCTCTGAGCTATCAGCACAGAGCCCGACATGGGGCTCAAATTCATGAACCATGAGAACATGACCTGAGCTGAAGTTGGCCACTGAATTGACTGAGCCACCCAGGCACCGTGAAATGCTTCAGAATTCTGGTGGATCTCTCTTCTTCAGCAAACCTAAAAGAAGGTTAGTAGGTTTGAAGCAGAGCCCCTACTGCTGATCTCAAAAGTGCAAGTGATACTCATTTTCTCTCTCCCCTACTATGCATTATAGATACTCCTCATATTCAGATAATACTTCTAATGGTATTAGTAGCTTTACCTGGTAGTGTGATCCAGAATTTAATTTCTAAGGGGTTTGAAGACCTAAGCATCATGTTTTCCTAAAGCTTAGATTACCTACCTGATTATTTATCATCTTGCATAATCAAGGAAGTTCCTGTAGATAGTAAAATCAATCACCTGGTTCTCAAACATATTTATTCCTAAACTCATTAGGTAACAGTGGCTTTGTTTTCTCTCAGTGATGAAGGTCAATTATTTATAGGGTGACTCTTAATTCCTAGGCATAAAAAGACCAGAGTGCGCAGGCAACCATCTTTGGGATTTTGATATATTCCCTGATAAACTTACATTCTCTTGAGGTTCATAGTAACCTCACTGTGGATTGCTGAAACTTTACCAGAGTGTCATTTATTACCTGGATCCCAGGTGCCCCTATTCTAACAAGGTGGGCATGTTGATGTTTCAGGTCTCTAGGTATTGAAGTTAAATCACATCCTTTGTCCAACAGTCCTTAAAGCCCTGACACTTACATAGCTTGGAAGTCATTTCTCCTGTAGATGCAACAAGACAAAATTGAACAAACTAAAAATCCATTGATTTTCTTAGACCAATCAAAGAATAGAGATTATAGGAGAAGCTGCCACTCCAAAAGTTAAAGGGAAAGGCAAATCCAGAAAATCACAGCTGAGATTTGCTTTCTGCTAACTTGGAGCAGAAGCTTAGGAGTCTAACCCTGTATGAATACTTCACTCGTAGTTTTGGTGACTTTAAGAGGCTAGATGTAGACTATACTGAAAGTAAGAAACTCTTGGGGGGGTGCATACTTATAGAAGTTCTCACACTTTTGTGAGTTTTACCTATAGGAATCCCTCTAACTTCTCATGGCTAAGATCCAAAATGATCCACTGGCTCTGGCAGAGGTAGAGAGGAATAATCATTGGGGAATATGTCCCAATTATCTATAATACAGGCCCACTACCTAGGGTAAAGGATTTTCTAGAGTTTTATTCTATTGGGATAAGGGCCATTTATCTGTTTTCAGCGAATTTTAGCTTTTCTGTCTTCCCTAAGGAGGAAAAAAACATACCGATAGAAAAGCATGTATATCACAGACCAGGGAGACAGGCATAGTAAAGAATGAGATTTAATCTTAAATTACAGAATGCTTTCCTTACTCTACAACTTAACCCTATTTCAAGAGGATTCTAGTATAATAAAGTGGACTACAGCTGAAAGAGATGCAAGATGTAGACTGTCTGAATAGGATTACTAAAGCCCTAAGTCAAGAGGGAAGACAAACACAAAGACACTACAGGATACTGACGTTTCTGGCACCCACTTAATACAGCCCAATTTCTAGCTAAGTTAGAATAAATCCTCACATAAAAGACCTGTTACCTCAATACCTATTACAAAATCCAACATGTCTGGCTTTCAACAACAACAAAATTACAAGACATGATGAAGATAAGAAAGCCAGTCTAAGGCAACAAAGCAAGCATCAAACTAGACTCAGATGTTGGAATTATGAGACAAGAAAATTGATAAAATGATGATTAATATGTTAAGGGTTTTAATTATCTTCCTAGCGCTGCTGTAACAAATTACCACAAGCTAAGTGGCTTAGAAAATACACTGTTGTTTTAACAGTTCTGGATGCCAGAAGTACAAAATAAAGGTGTTAGCAGAGTGAGTCCCTCCTGGAGGTTCAGAGGATCTATTCCATGCCTCTCTCCCTCCTTGTTTCTAGCGATTGTGAGCCATCCTCAGTGTTCCTTGGTTTGTGGCAACATAACTGAAACCTCTTTCTCTATTACCGTGTGGTATTCTGTGTATCTGAATTTCTTTGTCCAAATGTCTTTCTTCTTATAAGAACACTAGTCGTATTGAATTTAGTGCCTGCCCTAGTCCAGTATAACCTTGTCTTTGCTTGTTTTAACTTGATTTTATCTGCAAAGTATACAGGTATAGGAGGTATTCCAACAGATAAGAGGAGGGCCTAGAACTATCCATGTGGATGGTTTGGATGACATTCCTCCAAAGACTACACTATACAAATGGGGTGAGAAAGAGTAGCTTTAGTGGAGAAACCTCACAAACCACAAATGGCACTTTACCTTTGTGGTGTTCTTCCCCCCAACCCATACCCTTATATAATTATAAGAAAAACAAGGGACTCCTGGGTGGTTCAGTCAGCTGAGCATCCAACTTTTGCTCAGGTCATGATCTCATGGTTCATGGGTTCAAGCCCCATGTCAGGCTTTGTGCTACCAGCTGAGAGCCTGGAGCCTGCTTCATATTCTGTGTCTCCTTCTCTCTCTGCCCCTATTCCATTTGTTCTTTCTCTCTCTCTCTCTCAAAAACATTAAAAATAATTGAAAAACAGGACAAATCCTAATTAAAGAACATTCTATAAAATAGTTGAACAGTACTCCTCAAAACCGTCAAGATAATTAAAAGTAAGAAAGTCCTGTGGCACCTGGGTGGCTCACTCAGTTAAGCATCTGACTCTTAGTTTCAGCTGAGGTCTTGATCTCACAGCTTTGTGGGTTTGAGTTCCACATTGGGGATCTGTTCTGGCAGCACAGAACCTGCTTGGGATTCTCTCTTTCCCTCTCTTACTGCCCCTCCCTAATTCATGCTGTCTCTGTCGCTCTCAAGTAATAAACTTAAAATTTAAAAAAAGCAAGAAAAATCTGAGAAACTATTAGAGTCAATAGGAACTTAAGGAGACAAGATAACTAAATATAATTCAGTATCTTAGAATCCTGGAACAGAAGAAGAACATTGGGGAAAAACTAAAGGAATATGAATAAAGTATGGACTTTAGTTAATAATAATGTGGAGCATCTGGCTCAGTTGGTTAAGCATCCAGCTTCAGCTCAGGTCATGATCTCATGGTTTGTGAGTTCTAGCACCGCCCCCCCCCCCCTCAGGCTCTGTGCAGACAACTCAGAGCCTGCTTTGGATTCTATCTCCCTCTATCTTCCCCTCCCCTGCTTGTGCTTTGTATCTCTTTCTCTCTCAAAAATAAACATTATAAAATTAAACATTATTAAAATAAGAAACATAAAATTAAAACAAATAATGTATCAGGGGTTTCCAGAAAAAATGGCAGACTAGGGAGACCTTCAACTCACCTCATCCTTTACATACAACTCGATAATACATCAGTGTAAACAGCCCAGTAAATGATCCAAAGACTAGCAGAACAAATTTCACAACTAAATATAGAGGAGAGGTCATGTCAAAGTGGTAGGAAGGACAGAGACACAGTGGAGAGCTAAACCTTATGGGGTCTGTCTGCCAAAGGGACGGGGGTGGACATAGATAGGGGTGAGAAAGAGATTATGACCCTGTGGAGTATGAGGAAGTTTAAATCCCATAGTATTTGGCTTTGAAAGTCAGAGGAGTTGAATTTCATGGGTTCCTACATCTAGCAGAGCTTAAAGCCCGGAACTTAAAAAAATCAGTGGGCTTGGTTCTGGAAAAACCAGTAGGACAGGCGAAAGCTAAGTCCCTCCCCTTGCCCCTAAAGAGACAGAATGACAAACAGCACACAGAGATATAGCATAGAAGCAGCAGTTTGAAAAATACCTGGGGCATATGGGAGGGAGAGTTATTTACTAATCTCAGACTTTACTAAGGGACTTCTCCAGGAACCAAAGAACTGTCAGGAGTCATCTCCTTCCCTCACTTCCAACATAAATACATGGCCACTTGGAGAAACTAACTCAGCACCAACATTCACTACCTAACTTACACCATATATCACCACCCCCTCCTCAGCTGGTCCTAACTCAGTTGCAGCTGGGACAGTCCCTTCCCCCATAGACCAGCACAAACCTAAACACTGCATCTCTCAACTGCATGTTTTATGGGGCCTTGGTCTTGCTAGTAGCAGCTTGTTGCCTCTTGTAGAGGGCATACAAACATTGTTAAAGCTGCACCCTCTGCTTGAACATGTTTTGTGGAGTGGCCCCAACCATACTCAGTCTCCCCAGTGGCTGTGTATTCCTTGTAGAAGAGGACCAGGACCACCTTGTTAAAAGTGCATGCCTGCCCACTACTTTTAAGAGCAAGAGACATAGCAGACTTTCTTAACACAGAGAGACAGACACAGATTTAGAAAAAATGAGAGAGGAATATGTCCTAAATGAAAGGACAGGACAAAATCATAGTAAAAGACCTAAATGAAACAGAGATAAGTGATATGCCTGGTAGAGAATTTAAAGTCATGATCCTAAAGATACTCACAGTACTTGAGAAAAGAATAAAGGACATCAGCGTTAAGAGACCCATAACACAGACATATAAAAGAACCAATTAGAGATGAAGAAAATAATAACTGAAATTAAAAATACATAGATGAATTAAATAGCAGGCTAGAAGAAGGAAAATAATGAACACGTAACCTGTAGAACAGTAATACAAAGTAATCAGGTTGAACATGTGACAGAAAAAAATATGCAAAATGAGAAGAGACAGGGAACTGAGTGTTTCCATCAAGTATAGTAATATTTGCATTATGGGATCCCAGAAGATGTAGGAGGAACGTCTATTTGAAGAAAAAAAAAAAGTGAAAATTTCCTGAGTTGAGAAGGAAATGGAAATTCAGATCCAGGAAGTACAGAAATTTCCCCAACAAATCAACCCAAGAAGGTCCACACCAAGACACATAATAATTGAAATGGCAAAAGGCAGTGATAAGGAAAGAATTTTAAAAACAGGAAAAGAAAACAGTTACATACAAGAGAAACCACATAAGAATATTAGTGGATTTTCAACTGAAACTTTGCAGGCCAGAAGGGAATGGCATGATATGTTTAAAATGCTGAAAGAAGAAAAAACCTTCAACCAAGAGTACTCTATCCAGCAAGGCTATCATTCAGGATAGAAGGAGAGAGGGTTTCCCAGACAAACAAAAGTTAAAGGCAGTCATGGTCACTAAGTCACCACTACAAGAAATGTTAAAAATTGATTCTTTGAGTGGACAAGAAAAATCATAAGCAGGAATAAGAGAAGTAGAAAGGGCAAAAGTAGTAAAAATAAGTATATTTGTAAAAACCCACCAAGGGATTAACAAAATAAAGTATGACTCCATAAACCTAAAACATCAGGGGAGCGGAGTAAAGAATGGGTTCAAACTTAAGTGACCATCAACTGAAGATAGACTGCTATATGCAGACGATATTATACATAAACCTAATGGTAATGTCAAATCAGAAATCAGCCATATATGCAAAAAATAAAGAGAAAAGAATCCAAAGGTGTCACTAAAGAAAGCCAATTAATAATGAAAAAAGAGATCAAGGGAAGAAAGGAACAGAGAAAATCCATGGAAACAAACATAAAACAGATAAAATGGCAATAAATGCACACTTATAAATAATTACCTTGAGTGTAAATGAAATGCTGCAATCAAAAGACATAGGGTGATGGGATGGATTAAAACAAAAAACAAGACCTATCTATATGCTGCCTACAAGAGATGCACTTTCGACCTAAAGTAGATGTATATTGAAAGTGAGATGATGGAGAATCATCATGTAAATGGGTAGCAAAAGAAAACTGAAGTAGCATTACTTACAGTCTTTGTTTTAAAGTCTTTTTTTTTTTGGTAACGAGACAAAGAAGGAACACTATGTAATCATTAAAGGGACAATCCAGCAAGAAGATATAACAATTGTAAATATTTATGGACTCAACATGAAAGAGCCCAAATACATGAAACAGCTAATAACAAATATGAAGGAAGTAGTAGCAATACAATAATGGTAGGGAACTTCAACACCCCACTTACGTCAGTGCACAGATCATCTAAACAGAAAATCAACAAGGAAAACATAGCTTTGAATAACACACTGAATCAGATAGATTTAAGAGATATTTTCAAGTGCACACAGAACATTCTCCAGAGTAGATCACAAAACCTATCTCAACAATTTCAAAAAGAATGAAGTTTTACCATTCATCTTTTCTGACTACAATACAATAAAACTGGAAATCAAATACAAGAAAAATCTGGAAAAAACACAAATATATGTAAGTTAAATAACACTCTACTAAAAAAAGAATGGGTCAACCATGAAATGAAAGCAGAAAATGAAAAAAGTACATGAAGACAAATGAAAATGAAAACACAATGGTCCAAACTCTTTGTGATGCAGCAAAAGTTGTTCTAAGAGGGAAGTTAATAGCTATATGTACCTACCTCAAGAAGAAAGAAAAATCTCTAACAACCTAAATTTAAAGGTAAGGAAGATAGAAAAAGAACAAAGAAAACCTAAAACCAGCAGAAGGAAAAAAATAACAAAGATCAGAAATAAAGGATATAGAAGCTAAAATCAATGAAACCAAGATCTAGTTCTTTGAAAAGATCAAAATTGATAAACCTCTACCCAGACACACACAGACACAGAATGCAAATAAAATCAGAACAAGAGATTAACACAACATAAATACAAAGGATTATAAAATAATTTTATGAAAAATTATATGCCAACAAACTGCATAAACTATAATTGACAAATTCCTAGAAACAAACTGCCAAAACTGAAACAGGAAGAAATAGAATATTTGAGCAGACCTATTAATAGCAATGGGATTGAATCAGTAATAAAACACTAATTCAAAAGGATACATGAACCCCTATGGTTATTGCAGCATTATTTATAATATCCAAGTTATGGAAGTAACCCAAGTATCCAGTGACATATGAATGGATAAAGAAGTGTGGTATCTGTTATTATTTAGTCATAAAAGAATGAAATCTTGCCATTTGCAACACCATGGATGGACCTAGAGGGTATAATGCTAAGTGAAATAAGTCAGTCAGAAAAGACAACATCTCATGTGGAATTTAAGAAACAGATGAACAAAGGGGAAAAAAAGAAAAGACAAACCAAACAACTTATCTATAGGGACAAATGGTTACCAGAGGGGAGGGAGAGGTGGGGGCATGGGAGAAACCAGTGAAGTGGATTATACTTATCTTGATGAGCACTGAGAATTTGATGGGATTGTTGAATCAATGTATTGTATGCCTGAAATGAATATAACACTGCATGCTTACTATACTGGAATTAAAATTTAAAAGTTGATAAAATAATATCAATATGGATTTATTAAACAAATGTACCATATAACATAAAATAATACAGGGAATTGTGTGTGGTATAAGAATTCTCTGTACTACCCTTGCAATATTTCAGAAAAATCTAAACTTTCTAAAATAGTAAACCATTTTTTTTTAAAGTTGGGAATCTGGTTACCAACTAAAGAGCCTGAGGGGAACCCCTGGTTGTGGGTTTTTTTTGTTTTTTTGAAGAATATAGTCCTCTGCATTGCCCAATAAAACACAGGGAATAGTACGTCTTTTTTTTTTTTTTTTTTTAGAAGGGCCAGGTTACTTCTGAGAATTTTAAGTTTCTGAGGAGGCTGGCTATGTAAAAATCTTTGGGAACTTTCCTCCGTATTCTAGTATCTCTTATGTCAGGGTTTCAGTTTTTCCCATTTAACATAATTTTGGCGTAACAGCTTTCCCTAATTGGGCTTTGAACCTTCTCCAGTAGGAATGTCCCTACTGTATTAGACACAAGACCCAATCTTTGACCTTCTCAGCCTTGCTTCTGCAGGAAGAGAGCTTTTTGGTATACCAATAAAAGAGGCCATCTGGTCTTCAACTACCTATTTTAGCTGATAATTTCCTTTCTTTAGATCATCAACGACATTTAGCAAATAACCATTAAATCCTATTATCCATCTACTATTTCCTCCATAGCCTAAAATGCCTAATGCATTCCACCTGCTAATGCATCCCTTTCACTAGCACCACCTCACAATTCATCATCAGTGAAAGTTCAACAGATGAACAGTCACCTGTATTCCACATCTCCATAAAAGTGTCCTCAATGCCAGCACATAAGTGAATAATCCAGCTCCAAAAACTCCATCATATTATCTGTGTTCTCACAGAATTCTATCTGAAGCAGTTTGAGTCACCCGGTATGGGGGAAGGGGAAAGCTGACATTGTGTCTGAAGTGAAAGATATTAGTTAGGGATTAACATCTTTGAAAGAAAGGGAAGAGAATCAGAATTGGGTAGAGGAAAAAGTGGAAATGAAAGACTTCACCAACCTATAGGGAGCTCTGGGTGATATGGCACTCTACCACTGGTAGGAACTCACCTCTAATAGCTAGGAAGCAAGTCCTTCCTCAAATGGGTATTTGAGAAATCTGTTTACCACAGAGGAATATAGTTCACATAGAGAACAAAGATCCACCCCTATTAACACCACACATTATATGTAAGTTGACTGAATTTTCAAATACTCATGATTTAGTGTGACTCTTCTCAATAAGGGAAATTCCATAGAAACAACTAAATTTGGGGCACCTGGGTGGCTCAGTCGGTTAAGCTGCTGGCTTTTGTTCAAGTCATGATCTCGTGGTTTATGGGTTCGAGCCCCACGTCGGGCTCTGTGCTGACAGCTAGCTCAGAGCCTGAAGCCTGCTTCAGATTCTGTGTCTCCCTCTCTCTCTGACCCTCCCCTGTTCACACTGTCACTCAAAAATAAATAAAAAGCATAAAATAATTGAAAAAAGGAAACAACTAAATTTACATTTTAATGTTTAGTAAGCTTAAGTTTAATTAAGATATGTTCTTTATCAAACCATATGTTTCAACTGTTCAGTTGGAAAAATATAACCACTTTAATTACATAATTTATTCTGGTGACACACTTATGGAGACAAACAAATGTGAAGATACTCCTGATCAAAAGTCTACAAAATGAGCTAATATTTACAGTCAAAATTCTTTTAATGCTCCAAAAGGACCTTATGATAGAAAACCCAAGAATCTCTGATGATGATAAGTTATATTTGTTTTATGCTTTAGAACTTTGCATTGTGTAAGCCAGGCTCACATAGATTTTGGAGTGGGTTCTGTTATTATCATTTTATTTCCCCAAATCAGGGAATTAGTTCAGAGAGGTTAATAATCTTGCCCAAAGTAACATAGCTAATAAGACTGAACAGGGACTCTCATACTGTTCTCTCTAAACATCCTGTCCACTACCAGACTCCCAAAGGAACAGGGGTCAAATCTACAGATATATTATACTAACTTGGAATAAGTGCGAGAGAAAAGTTAAAGTCATCACACATTCTTTCAGGGATGTTTTCTCACATAATTGGGAGATTAATTATAGAAACTGTCAGATATTATATTACATAATTACATTATATAATTACATTAGAAAAACTGGATTTCAACTAGGCAGCAGTGCACAGGAGTTAAGAGTGAGGGCTTAACAGTAAACTGCTTAAGTTAAAATTATGTCTATGCCATTTTAAAGCTTTATTGCTTGAATAAGTTATTTAAACTTGCTTTATTTTTCTTATAACAGGAATAACAGTGATTAAGTGTTGGCTATGATTAAATGTAATATCACTTAACATAGCATATGACACATAGTAAACACTAAGCAAGTGCAAATATTTCTATTGTTGATGTTCATAATATTGTTATTGTTGTTTAGTAGTCTCTAGCGATGTCTTATATTTACTAATTAACTCAAACAAAACTAACTTCAGTAGTTAAGTTTAAAATCTGAGGAATTCATCCTCACTTATAAGGGCTTAATAAATTCTAATACTTCCTATTAAATAAACTAGCTGTTCCATGTTTGTTGAGTGATAGATGACTATATATAAACCTTGTCTTGGTTATTGAAAATCCAGTAATAAAATACAAACTCCTGGTCTCCTGTTTTGTTTACATTTCATCTCCTGTGTTCTGCAGTGTGGCTAGTGACATATGGTATTAACTTCATATATTCCAAATAGCAAGATGAGAAGGACTTATTGTGAGTTTAAACATATAGAGAAGGACCAAAGTCCAAGGGATGGAGGTTATCTGTCTCTGGGTGTGCTTCCTGGAAGAGGAAGAGATTAAGAATATTTTCTTTCTAAAATCTATGAATGTTAAGCTGTTTTTTTCTGTCTTCAATTAAATTTTTTAAAATATGCAAAGATACAAAAAACAAACCAAAACCAAAACATAATTATCTTGTTTATGCTTTACTCTCAACTGAAAAAATTAAAAAAATATTTTTTCCCAATGTCTCCCAACATATAGATATCCATAACTATCCTATGTCTGGAAATGAACTGTTCCACTGGGGTGATAAGCAAGGATATTCAATTATTTGAAAGGCATTTGATTGCTCAGAAAGATATTCTTATAAATTCAAAATGATCTCAAGTGAACTAAAAGGATGGGCTGTCATTGGACCTTTTAGGTTAGTGCTAGAATTCAGAGCCAATCAACATTTCCTAATACACTCAATACCCTTGTTAACATTAATATATTACACTCTCACAAGAGAATAATTTCTCTTTTTACATATAATGGAATACACTTGAGAGGTTACCCAGGGTCACTTGTGTAAGTGGGAGAAGTGAAGTTTATACTCAGTCCTCCTAACTCCAAGTCTCCACAAATATTTTCCACCCATTACCAGCCTTTTGAAGGGCATACTGAGAAATGAGATGCCATGGGTGCAATGGACCCATTTCAAATATTTCTTTTACCACACACTACCTGAAAGCCCTTGGCGAGGTTTTTGTTTTTAATTTTTAAATGTTTTTTAAATTTATTTTTGAGAGACAGAGACAGCGAAAACAGGGGAGGGTCAGAGAGAGAGGGAGACACAGAATGTGAAGCAGGCTCCAGGCTGAGCTAGCTGACAGCACAGAGCCCGCCGCAGTGCTCAAACTCATGAACCTTGAGATCATGACCATAGCGGAAGCCAGCAGTTTAACTGACTGAGCCACCCAGGCGCCCCAAGTCTTTACAAACCTCAATACCTTGATTTACATAATAGAGGAGATAATACCCATGTTATAAAATTGCTATAAACTTTAATAATGCATGTAAAGTACTTCGTTCAGTATTTAATTTCCCTAAAGTAAATGCTGAACAAATAACTAGTATTCTTCCTTATCTAGAAGAAGATGATTTAGAAGTTCAAAGCTGACTATCTTAAAAGTTGACACTTGGAATTTGAAAGAAACATAGGTGACTTGGTTTTGAGAGACAAACATAATGCATTCTGGGCATAGAGTGAGGTTGCCTATTGGAACAGGGCCGATAGCATTGGAATGTTGTTCTCCTCTCCTGCAATGAAATTAACCAAAATCCTGAGGCCTGACTCTCCTCCAACATTAATCAACACCACAGCACAGCATGTCTTTCCTTTTCCTTTAAGGGTCACTCTCTTTTCAAGTTTGAAATGACTTCTGAAACATTGGAGAAAGCTTTGAACTTTCTGGAGAAATTTGAATGAAACAATTGTAGTGAATTTATTTATGGCATCTTCCCCAGACTGAGTACTAAATTAAGAGCTCCGGGCTTTCTTTACCTGGATCACAGAAGCAACCTCTTATCTGAACTAGAAATATCTAATAATTAATAAGAGCAAACAGTAAATGCAAGTTCTCATTTATTTTCAAGGAGGGATATTGTCAATACCCTAATCAGAACAAGCCCAGGCTGCTTCAGTATATAAATCCCTCCAAAGCAAAAATATTCCTATTATAGAACCTATGAACTGTATTAGAAAAATACAAGAAAAAAGATGGTAGAAGTAATTCAGGAAGATTGTTTGGAGGCAAAATTTGTCACTTCTAGGCAGGCAAGGGCAACTGAGGTGCTCTCATGGTTCTCAAAGAATAATGGCTTGTTGCAAAGAGCTTTAGGAGGAAAGTTCTCTAGATACATCTGCTGACATTCCTATTTGGTCTTTGCTGGAGGGGCAGGCATTAGGGGGAGTCACTGGACAATAATAAATTATCCCATGCAAGCCCCTTCTCCTACATGTGTGTACTGGTGCCTAGAAATACTAAGTTTGAAGCAACTTACTGACAGTTCTACATGAGGTTTGAAAAATTGGATATTTCAAAAACCAACTTCTATAACCCCCACAGGCCTTTCTTTTACCAAGAACAACACTACCCTGAATAAGAGAATTTGAAGGAAAATGGTTTGAAATATTCTTTCATGTGGGAAGCTCAGGAAGATATATAAGCACATACCTGACCTTCTCTGAGAAAGAGTTTGATTTAATCTCTTTCATATTCTGCCTTTTCAAGAAGTTTCTTTGAAATTTTCTCAGGATGGATGGAATATAACTCATGAATAAAATTTCCCTGGCTTACAGACTACTGCTGAGCTTTGAGTTGTTTCAGGAGAAAACAATTTAATGCCTTCATCCCAAGGGTGACAGTCAGTCAAGTTTCTCTAACCTCATGATATTAAGGACACAATTCAATACAGCATCAAATCTCAAATCCTGTTTCTTCTGCAAAATCCTGCTTACCACTAACCTTGTCTTGCTTCCATGACACTCATGCTCATCCTCTTTCTCTCCCTCTGTCCCTCCTGTGTTCCCACTTTCTCTCTTCCCCATACCAATCACATTGCTCTCTTTTTTCCCATTATTTGAATGAACCAAACACATTTGCACAGTAGTGCCTATGCATTAGGCATTTCTTCTTCCTAGAATTCTCATCTGACCCCTTATTTGAAAACCATACCTTTCACCTTCATCCAACAGATCCCTTCACATCCTTTATATTAAAATTTATTATTTCTGAGGGAACATTCATGATCCTTTTAAAATAAACTAGATCTTTGTAGCATTTCTTTATTAGGAACTTATACTTGGCTACACAATTGCATACTTGTTCATTATATGCATTTTCATCAGATATTTATTATTTTTATCAGTTAATTGAATTTTCAAAAGGTCAGGTGCCAGATGTGTCTTTTGCATTAATACATCAGTTGCACCTAGCACTGAACCCAGAGAAGCATGACTAATTGATGTTTGGTGAAATAATACATGAACAGGTTTCCTACTCTATATGGGATTTCTACTCTGTGTTCCATAGAACTTACTTTTAAAGGCCTCATTAGGTACTGAGGTATGTATATGCCTTAAATGATTATTTTCTTCTCATGGCCATTTCCCTTTGTAGACTGTTAGTGACACAAAGAAAGAGTCCACCCTCTTGACCCCTCTGTGCCTTGTTTTATGTAGTGGAGACACAATATTTATTGGTTAAAGTCAAAGTATCATTATATTTATTCTATTAAATTACTGGAATCAAACTTTAAATATCTAAAAGATCTGAAAGTGTCAGAACCAGGAGAGCCAATGATATAAGCGCAAGTCTGAATCCAAGTCTGAAGGCAGGAAAAGACTGATGTCCTTTCTCAAGATAGGCAGAGAGAATGGATCCCCCTTATTGTTATATTCAGGCTCTCTGTGGATTTTGGGTCCATAAAATAGAACTCTTTTGCTTTCCTGAATTTGCCTTAAGAAGCTATTGACATTCTTAACCACAGTCTTATTCTGACCTAATTCTAGTCCCTTGTTTAACTTTGTGTCCTGAAATATGACACCATTCTTGTCTTCTAGTGCTTTCCCAGGGTTCCAAGTTCTATCTCTCAGTTCTAATGCCCTGACTAAGCCAAATGATGCAGATTTCAGTGTTCGAATTGCATGGGGGCTGTGTAAGTCCAGGACTTTCAATGCCTGAGAGGCCCTTTGTCCTGGGAAGACTAGCTCACAGTAGGGCCACAAAATGGCCCTATCCCATTCTCTTATCCCAACCAGGATCTTATGAAAACCATTGTTTCATCATGGTCTCTTGTGAATAAGAATACACACACATACACACATAGTCTACATAACTCTAAAGCAAAATGTCTTTCAGTATTCAGACTTAAAGAAGTTCACCACAAATATAATCTGCATTCAATATTTTTCATTTTGGAAGGATTGCTATCCATCCTATCTATCCGGTTTGCAGGTCTGAACTCATTTTAAAATATCTATTTCTACCTACACACACACACACACACACACACAGGTTCTTATAACAATGTAATCTACTCACTCTAATAAATATTTGAGGAGCCAGGTACTAGTCAGTAGTGATATAGTTGTGGAATAATATCTACAATCTCTGACCCCAAGAAGCCAGGGTTGATTAAGAGACTAACATTAAACTATTATTATAAACATTTATAATTATGCCCTAATGACAACGTAGAGGAAGGAAATTCAACAGGGATGCATGAGATATGTCACAAGGGGCTCTGATTTAGAACAGTGCATCAGAAAAGATTGATTGACAATCAGCACCTCAGTGTAACCAACTGCTGATCCACAGCCCAATTAAACTAAAGAAGATTAACTTATAAAATTATAAGCCTCTGGACTTCTGAGGAAGATTACAGAGTAGGAAGATCCTAAACTCACCGTATCCCATGGATACAGGTAGGTAACACCCAGCATAAACAAGGCAGAAAAATGATGCCAAGACTGTCAGAACAGACTCCCCTCAGCTAAATGTAGAGAAGAGGCCATACTGATGATGGTAGGAGGGGCAGAGATGTAAACAGGCCTGCTGGACTGTCCCTGGGAGGGAGGGGCATCACAGGTACAGAGAGGGGAGAAAAACAGACCCTCATATCAAGCACCCCTTGCATAGAAAATCCACACAGGGAAGACAAATTCCCAAATACAGGCCTAATGTTGTGAGTTCTTATAATCAGCAGTGCTTCATTCCTGGAACTTTAAAAATTAGCAGGATCCACTCTGGGAGAGTCGTGAGGGAGTTGGAAACTGAGGCTGTGCCCTTAAACGGAAAGTACAACAAAAAGCCCTGCTGAGATACAGCACAGAAGCAATAGTTTGAAAAGTGCCTGGGGTATCTGGGACGATGCATTTACAAATTCAGAACATGTGCAGGATGGGCAGAGATCTTTAGGAGACTTCTCTAGGAACAAAGAGCTGGCTGACACCCATTCATTTCCAAACTCCCAGCCCAGATACAAAGAACCACGGCAACCAGCAGAGCACCACCACTCTCCACCTAACTTGGCAAGTGCTCATCATACACCCACATTCTCCTGCTGCCAGGACTTCTCCAGCCAGGCCTCAGTTCCAGGTTTGTTTCCATTGTAGACCCATTCAAACTTTGCTAACTGTGCATAGCCTGCCCCACCATCCCCCCCTGTCAACTTTTCTGTGGATCTACTGTCTCCAACTGTGCCAACTTTGCTCCCAGGGGCTGTAGGACTCTTCTGCAATAGACATACACAGACATTGCTGTTACTATGCACCCCACCCTTGCACTCTTGATCTCCTGCTGACTTGCCACCACCATCCCTGAGGCTGGAGTTTTCTAAACCAGCTCCAGGTACCCTCCCACAATAACCTGCACAAACTTCAGTAGCATTGAATGCCCTCTCCCCACATTTCTGTGCACCTGCTCTCTCCAATATAGCCCTGGCTGGAGCCGATCCAAAGCTGTGACAAAGCCTGGCAGTGTGCAAGGAGCCCCAACTAATACCAGAATAACTAAACTACAAAGTGACTCCAACACCAAGAGAGGGGAGGATAACCACACACACAGTCCATTTACAGCCCCAGCAAAGGACTGTGAGCAGAGACCTTGTCTGACCAGATTCCTTGCCCATGATAAAAAGTTTCTCAGGGAACAACACAAAGCATGCTGCATTTCTGTGCTACTCCATCTCTGGCAAATGCCTATTCTAACTCAAGACCAAGGCAGCCGCAACTGATCAACTCACAGCACAGAGATGAAACCCTGACCAAAACAGGCAAAGAGAGCCATTTCAGACAATTGGACTGAATGTAAAAGTGGTCAACAACAAGAGTAGGGTACATAAAACACACAGAGGCTACACCCCTGAAGCACCAGGTTCTGGTGAACAGGGGACATTATGTTGCAGAGGGCTACAGGACCTCTTCTTCACAAGGCCACTACTTTCAAGAGCAGTAGATGTAGCTGACTTTTCTAACACACAGAAACAGACATAGAGAATTAGAAAAAATGAGACAGAGAAATAGGTCCCAAATGAAAGAACAGGAAAAAAATCACAGCAAGAGGGCTAAAAGAAATGGAAATAAGTAATATGTTTGCTAGAGAATTTAAAGTAATGGTCATAAAAATAATGGATTGGAGAAAAGAGTGGAGGGCCTTAGTGACATCCTCAATGAAGAGATAGAAAACATAAAAAACAATCATAGATGAAGAATTCAATAACTGAAATTAAAAATATGCATGATGGAATAAATAGTAGACTAGAGGAAGTAGAAGAAGGGATAAGTGACCTGGAGAACCAAGTAATGGAATCAGCAATCAAGCTGAACAGGAGAGAGAGAAAGAATAATAATAATAAATAAAAGTGTTGTTACATCATGAAGTGTAGCAACATTTATATTATAGGAGTGCTAGAAGGAGAAGAAAGCGATAAAGGGCAGAAAAATTATTTGAAGAAATAATAGCTGGAAACTTCCCAATTTTGGGGAAGGAAACAGAAAACCAGATCCAGGAGGCACAGGAACCCATCAATAAAATATATCTAAGAAGGCCTACAACAAGACCTATAATAATTAAAATGGCAAAACATACTGATAAAAAGAGAATTTTAAAACAGCAAGAGAAAGGGGAACGATTATAAACAAAAGAAACCCATAAGACCACCAGCTGATTTTTCAGCAGAAAATTTGCAGGGCAGAAGGAATTAAATGATATATTCAAAGTGCTGAAAGAAACCCATAGCTGAGAACACTCTATCCAGCAAGGACTTTCAGAATAGAAGAGATAGAGTTTCCTAGACAAACAAAAGTTAAAAAAATTTGTCACCACTAAACTAGCCCTACAAGAAAGTTAAAGGAGACTTTGATTGGAAAGGAAAGACCATAAGCAGGAGTAAGAAAAGTAGGAAGCACAAAAGCAGTAAAATTGTCTAAGTATAAAAATTGGTCAAAGCACTAACAAAATAAAAGGATGTAAAGTATGACACCATATACCTAACACATGGGGGGTGGGGCAAGGGGTAAAGAATGAATTCAAATTTAAGCAGCCATTAACTTAATATAGACTGGTATATGCATAAGATATTGTATATAAACCTAATGATAATAAAAATCTGAAATCAGTAATAGATATGCAAAAAAGAGAGGTAATCCAAGAATATAATTAAAGTAAGCCAGAGAAACATGAGAGAAGAAAGGAATAGAGAAGATGTACAAAAACAACCATAAAACAAGTAACAAAATGGCATTATTGCATACTCATCAATAATTATTTTGAATGTAAATAGACTAAACATTATAATCAAAGGACAGAGAGTGACAGAATCGATAAAATAGGAAGGCCTATCTATATGCTGCCTACAAGAGACTCATTTCTGACCTAATGACACATACGATTAAAAGTAAAAGGATAGAAAAAAAATTCATCATGTCAATGGAAATGAAGAGAAAGCTGAGGTAACAATAGTTAGAACAGGCAGAATTGACTTTAAAACAAAGATTGTAACAAGATATAAAAAAGTACACTATATAAAGTGAAAAATCCAACAAGATGATATAACAATTGTAAATATTTATGCATCCAACATGGAAGCACCCACATAAATAAAGGAACTAATAACAAACCTAAAGAAAGTAATCAATAGCAATACCATAATAATAAAGAACTGTAACACCCACTAACATCAAGGGGTAGGCCATTCACACAGAATATCAACAAAGAAAAAGAAACCATGGCTTTGAATAACACATTGAAACAGATGGATCTAACAGGTATATTCAGAACATTCCATCCTAAAACAGAATACACAGCCTCTCAAGTGCACATGGAATATTCTACAGAAAGGATCACATAAGAGTTCATGAAACAAATATCAACAAATCAAAAAAGAATGAAGTCATACCATCGTATTTTCCAATCAAAACACTATGAAACTAGAAATTAACCACAAGAAAAAATTTGGAAAGAGCACAAATACATGCATACCAATGAATGGGCAAACCAAGAAATCAAAGAGGTAATCAAAAAGCATATAGAGACAGGTTCTGCACTGAGGATGGAACATGCTTGGGCTTCTCTCTCCCTTTCTCTGCTTTCCCCCTGTTTGTGCTCTCTCTCAAAATAAGTAATTTTAAGAAATTAAAAAAAAAACACAAAACATTAGAGCAGAAATAAAATAAAAACTAAAAATCAACAACAACAGCAACACACACACACACAAAAAAAAAAAAACCCAAGATAGAATATATCAATAAAATCAGGACCTGGTTCTTTGGGGGAAAAAATGTTAAACTAGAGAGACAGACAGAGAAGAATCCAAATTAATACAATCACAAATCAAAGAGGAGGAATCACAACAAATACCACAGAAATACAAAGGATTGTAAGAGAATATTATATGTTGACAAAGTAGAAGAAATAAATAAATTCCTAGAAACCTACAACATCCCCAAACTGAAACAGGATGAAATAAAAAAAGAATTGAACCAACTTATTGCCAGCAATAAAATTGGTCAATAATCCTAAAAGTTCCAACAAACAATAGTCCAAGACCACAAATTTTCAGAGGTAAATTCTACTGCAGAGTTAATATTCTTCTGAAACTATTCTGAAAAACAGAAGAGGAAGGAATGCTTCCAAATTGAGGCCAGCATTACCCTGATTCTCAAGATAAGACATGATAGAAAAGGAAAACTACAGGTCAGTATCTGTGATTAACAGAGATGCAAAAATCTTCAACAAATTACTACAAACTGCATCCAACAATACATCAAGAAATCATTAACCACAATCAAGTGGGATTTATTCCTGGGCTGCATGTGTGGTTCAATATTTGCAAATTGATCAACCTGATACACCAATAAAGAAAGGATAAGAACCATATGATTAATTCAATAGATACAGGAAAAGCATTTAACAAAGTACACGATTCATTAATGATAAAAACCCTCAACAAACTAAGTTTAGAGGGACACATTTCAACATAATAAAAGCCACATATGAAACTCCACAGCAAATATCATCTTTGATGGGGAAAAACTGAGAATTTTCCCCCTAATGTCAGGAACAAAGCTAAGATGTCCACTCTCACCACTTTTGTTCAACATAGTACTAGAAGTTCTAGACACAGCAATCACAGAACTAAAAGAAATAAAAGGCATCCAAATTGTTAAGGAAGAAGTAAGACTTTTACTCTTTGTAGATGGCATGATCCTATACATAGACAACCCTAAAAATCCACCAAGAAACCTCTAAAGCTGATTAATGAATTCAGTAAGGCCACATGATACAAAATCAATGTACAGAAATCTGTTTCATTTTAATCCACTAATAATGTAGCAAAAAGAAAAGTTAAGAAAGCAATCACATTTATAATCTCACCATAAATAAAATACCTAGGAATAAACTTAACCAAGGAAGTGAAAGACCTATACACTGAAAAGTATAAGACACTGAGGAAAGAAATTGAAGGTGATACAAACAAATGGAAAGGTATTCCATGTCTATGGATTGGAAGACCAAATATTGTTAAAATTTTCTACTACCCAAAACAATCTGCACATTTAATGCAATGTCTATCAAAATATCAACATCATATTCACAAAGCTATAATAAATAATCCTAAAATTTGTATAGAACCATAAGAGACACTGAATAGCCAAAGCAATTTGGGTAAAAACAAAAAAGCTGGAAATATCACAGTCTCAGATTTTAAGATGTACTACCAAATGGTAGTAACCAAAACATTATGGTACAGTTACAAAAACAGATGACACAAAGATCAACAGAGCAAAATAGAGTGATCCCAGATATAAACCTATTAGCCTTCAACAAAGGAGGTAAGAAAGACTATGCAATGGGAATAAGATAATCTCTTTAAAAAATGGTGTTGGGAAAACTGGACAGCAACATGCAAAGGAAGTCCATTCAAAATGGATTAAGGAGCTAATTGTGAGACCTGAAACCATAAACACCCTAAAGGAGAGCATAGGCAGTAATGTTCTCTGATATTGGTGGTAACAATATCTTTTCTGTATGTGTCTCCTGATGTATTTTTGCTTCTGTTTGCCTTACACCACTGGGACTACTCAAAATAAGAATCTTCTGCACAGCAAAGAGAACCCTACAGAATAGGAGAAGATATTTGTAAATGATTTATCTGATAAAGGACAAAATACACGAAGAACTTATATAATTCAACACCAAAAAACACAAATAATTTCATTAAAAATGGGCAGAGGATATGAACAGAAATTTCTCTATAGAAGACATACACATGGCTAACAGACACATGAGAAGATGCTCAACATCACTTATTATCAGGGAAATGCAAATTAAAACTACAATTAGATAGTACCTCATACCTGGAGTGAGGTAGAGTGGCTGGAGTGAAAAATACAAGAAGTAACAAGTTAGGTGAGGGTATGGAGGAAAAGAAACCCTCATACATCATAGGTGGAAATGTACATTGGTACAGCCATTAGCCATTCTGGTAAACAGTATGAAGGTTTCTGAAAAAATTTTAGAAATGCAAATTCCATTTGATCCAGTAATTCCACTCTTGGACAACTGCCCAAAGAAAAGGCACACACGCACACAATAGAAAACTACTCAGCCATTAAAAAAAAAAAAAAGATTAAAAGCTTGCATTTGCATCAGTACAGATGGACCTGGATAGTAAATGCTAACTGAAATGGGCCAGTCAGAGAAAGACAAATACCATATGACTTCATTCATATGTGGAATTTAAGAAACAAAGCAAACAATGTGAATAGAGACAAACCAAAAACAAAGACTTAACTATAGAGAACAAATTGTTTACCAGAGAGGAGTTGGGTGAGGTGATGGGTGAAATAGTTGAAAGAGATTAAGAGTACACTTATGATGAGCACTGAGTAATGTACAGAGTTGTTGAATCACTAGATTGTCTACCTGAAACTAGTATTCATTTTATGTTAACTATACTGGAGTAAAAATTTTGTAAATGCTTTTATTTATTTTTGAGATTGAGAGAGAGAGAGAGAGAAAGAAAGAGAGAGAGAAAGAAAGAGAGAAAGAGATAGAGAGGGGCAGGCAGAGAGAGACCCAGAATCTGAAGCAAGCACCAGGCTCCAAGCTGTCAGCATAGAGCCTGATACAGGGCTTGAACCCACAAACCACAAGATACAACCCAAGCCAAATTTGGACACTTAACTGAATGAGCCATCCAGGCACCTCCTGGAGTAAAATTTTTTTGAATTATTAAAAATTTCTTACCTCGGGAAATGATGAGAGCAAAAAACAAATGAAGAAATACTTATTCAAGAAAAATCTATGAAAATTCAGTAGAAAAGCAAGGAGTCTATGATATTTGGACAGAGACTACTTTGTCCTCTCCACCACTCCCCCTCTTTCACTTGGCAGAGCAGAGACCACTCCACAGCCTTGGAGCCAAGAACATAGAGGACTCTGTCCCCTGTAACTCCAAGTCAAATAATATTCATCCAAGTAGGAAGAAGACTTCAACATTTTGCTGAGGCTAAGTTATGGGAGTACATTTAAGATGTGGGAACTCCCTCCTTCATTCTGGTCCCACTAATGGAATGGAAATTCTTCCTTGGCCATGGCAGTTTGAAAATTCTGGGGCCCCTTTAACACTTGCCCCTGGCTTGCGAAGTAGTAGCTCCAGGCCAAAGAGGCAAGCTAAAAAGATCTCAGGCTTACTGCCACTCTCTCCTCTGAGTTCTCAGCTACTACAGTGGAGGTATCTGAGAGGAAGGAATGTGTATCAAAAAGATAGTTCTTTTGAAAATAAAATCAGTTCTTTTTGGGAGTTAGGAGAAACTCAACCTACGAGTGCTTTTAAGAACAAGGAGCCTGCTACTAAAGGCATGGATTTGAGGAAGACACAGCTCAGATTGTAGGGCAGCTACTTCGCAAGAGAGAGCTGGGAAATGAGACAGCTGAAGAGAGTCCTCCAGGGGCACATCTAACACAGATCTCAGGAACTATTCCTTCAAAGGAGCCACAATCTGATTAGATTCATTTGTAGGCAAGTTTATGCCCCATGGCACTGTTGAAACAATAGAGTAATCAACTGGAAATTAGAAGTTGGGTGTTGCAAGGAAAGAGAAAAATAGCCCTACAAATGCCACTGTTGTCCTAGGGTGAACAATGACCATACTTAAAGCTATGCCTTTCTAAAGAAAAACATCAAAAGTTTAACTCTACAAAGGAGGGAATGGAATTCACTAAATTAACTCAGTAAGTCACTGAAAAATAGACAATAATAATCATCCTTGGTGGAAAGCCACCATAAAAATATTTTTTATATTACAACACATTGCTTATAGTTATTTTATTTTCAACAAAAATTATGAGGCACAGAACAAACAGGAAGGTTCAAGCTATACTGAAAAAGCAGCACACTATAAACACTGCCAGTGAGAGCCACCAGATACTAGATTTAATAGAAGAGTGGAAAGTAGCCATTATAAGTATGTTCACAAAACTAAAGGAAAACATGATATAATGGAAATGACATATCAAATAGAAAATATTAATAAAGAGAAAAGATTTAACAGGTGAAAATTCTGGCATGAAATGTAAAATGATTGAAATTTTAAAAATCACTACAGTAGCTCAAGACTAATTTTGAATTGAAGAATAATTACTGAATTTGAAGGTTGACTGATAGAGATTATTTAAGCCAAAAAACAAAAACAAAAACAGAAAAAAAGAATGAAGAAAATTGGAGAGTGTCTCAGAGTAACATATAACACCATCAAGAGCACTAAAATTGTATATAATAGTAGAGGAAGGAGAGGAGAGAAAAGATAATTTAAAAAATTAAAGTAATAATGATAATAAAGTACCCAAATAAGAATTATTTTAGAAAGAAACACCTAAACGTATAGAAACCTCGAGAAACTCCAAAGAAGATAAACACAAAAATATCCACAACAGTTACATTATAGTAAAAACGCTGAAGTCAAATACGAAGAGAAAATCTTCAAAGTAGCAAGTGAAAAGTGACTCATCATTTACAAAGGAACTCCAAAAAGACTAAAAGCTGACTTTTCAGCAAAAATAATGGAGGTCAGAATGCAGTGGATAACATCATTTGATTCTCACTATTCATGGTTGTTATGTTTTCTAAAGTTACCATGAACATTAAATTAATAAATATTAAACTATAGCTCCTAGAAGAAATACAGTTTTAGATCTTTATGAACCTCTGGTCACATCATTTTTATCAACCCAAATGTAATTTGCATTATCCATTTGCTGGCATTCTTACAAAACAAGCCAGTTTCAGCTGAGTCAAAACCTACTCTTTCATATAACCCGTGAGTGCTGTGTTTCTTTATGTAGGTACTTTTTGAATTCCTCTATAGCCTCCTGATCTTTGATTTGGCAAATAATTAGTTATGACACCAAAAGCATAAATAAAAAATAGATAAATTTATCTTAATTAAAATAATGTTGTGCAAAGAAAGTAACAACACAACTCATAAAATGAGAAAAAATGTTTTTAAAGTATATATCTGATAAGGGAATGGTATCTGGAATATATAAAGAACACATACACCTAACTAATAAAAACAGTCAAAGAATGTGAATAGATATTTCTCTGAGGAACGTATACAAATGGATATATACCTAACTATTAGGTATATATCCAAGAGAAATGAAAATGTATGTGTGCACAAAAGCTTGAACATGAATACAGCAGCATTTTTCATAAAAGCCAAAACGTAGAAACATCCTAAATGTTGATCAATGGACAAATGGGCAAACAAAATGTGTTGTATCAATACAATGGACTACGATTCAGTTATAAAAATGAAGTACTGATTTTTACCATAACATGAATGAAGGCTGAAAACACTCTCACAAGTAAAATAAGCTGGTTACAAAAGCCCACGCATTGTATAATTCTATCGATATGAAAGTCCAGAATAGGTAAATCTATAGACACAGAAGGATTAGTGATTGCTTAGGGCTGGGGGTGGAGGTGGGAATGCAGGGATTGCATATGCATATGATTATCCTAAAAAACACTGAACTGTGTACTAAGTGAGCTGTATCTAACATGAAAAGAAAAGCCAGCTCTGGAGGAGAAACCTTAATAGTAAGATCTCAATGATGAGTCTTGGTGGAGTGTGAAAAGAAGTGGAAGAATAACAAGAAGACAGCTAATGCAAAGGCCCTGAGGTTTGAAGGAGCTCATTACAGTAGCAGGGCTAGATTAAACTAGTGTTGATAAAATGAGGTAAAAGGGTGTGGAAATGGCAGTGATGAGAGAAAGAGACACACATTTGATAGAAAATAGGAATCTGATATCCACATGAAGGATTTTAGGCTCATTCCTAAGTCAAATAAGTAGATATTGCAAAACCCTAAGCAGGTTTGTGAAAAATAGATTGGAAAAGTTGACTGGAGGTAGGCACATTGGTTAGAAATCGCTAGTGAATCATACCTTTGCAAGTTTTTGAATGAAGATTTCCTAGCATCCTTTGTGTTATTCTGCAGATGAGAAGAGTCCTCACTTCCAACAGACTCCAGGAAATTAGGCCTGATGAAAAAATTAAGGAGACACTGTTAGAATCATACTAGTGTAGGGCTGGCACTTACAAGACCTTGAGAATGGTTATCTCTTTAAATTTAAATTTTCACACCCTATGTACTTTGCTTGCAAGCCCCCCTCTCAGTTCTGATAAAAAGCTTAAGGATTTGATCCATAAGAAAATCTACTTCCTATCAGATTTGTGAATAGAAGCAAGTTTTTAACCTTCCTTTAGCTCAGAATGGCGACATGTAAAATGAGATTCATGTTACCTACTTTGCAGTGTGTTCTGGAGCATTAATTTTATGATTACAACCGTGACGCCCCTACCAAAAGGCCAAAGGATTTAACAAGCACCCAGCAACTGTAAAGTATTCTTCTAATACTTTAGAAATTGGTTATATAGCCCCCCAGGTTTAAAAAAATGTTTCAAAACAGACTTTTACAGGATGAGCTCCTTTGAACTGAGACTTTTTTTTTAAACCACTTGGCCCAAATTTAAGTCTCCAGTGTTATTTTTTTATATTGTAACTTCCCACCAGGCTCAGGCAAATTGCAATTCTCACCCTTCTCATTTAATTTGGGAAACTTACAACCTATGTATCTAGGTAAAACACAGTAATAAAGTACTAAATATACAAAGCAATTAAAGATGTGTTACAAATATTGTACCATTAGTTATTGCTACTCTAAGGCAGTAATAATTACTATGAATAAGTGCGGGTCTTGCCAAGGTTGCCCATGGGTCCCTAATCAGCTCATGAGTTCCAGTCTCCCCTGCCCCTGCCCTATGATTTAAAAGCAGTTTCTGACACTCAGCATTCATCTCAACTGGTTGCGAGTCCGTAGTTTTGCTTCCCAGATATTCCTAAGAATGGGTCCTATCATTTCTGGGTATCAGTGGAATTCTTAAACAAGTTTGCCAAGTATTTGTATACAAAAGGAAAGCCCAGCCACAATGAGGAAACTGTGTGGATTTGAGATTCCCATCATAAATAAAAAGATATTAAATAAATATCCAAAGATTTAAAAAAAATATTTTAATGAAAACCCATACTTCATCTAACACTCTTTCTCCCTAGTCATTGATTTACAAAGAAGAGTTGTTTTTCTAAGTCTTTCCAGTTCACTCTTCTCCAATTACAGAAAACTCTACAGTTTTTAAACTCAAAGTATTATTCTTTCCTGCACAGGCATTGCACTTCGCAATCATCTCCCTGAGTTCTGAATACAATGAATATGTATATACTTTAAAGAGACACTATTATTCAGAAAAAAAAAACCAACCCTAAATATTTGAAAATAGTTCTGATCATGTATCACAGGTTCATATGTTTATGGTCTTTTCTCAATCAAATGAAATTGATGTAAAACAAGGTTTGCTTCTCAGAGAGTCAAGGCTGTTGCATAAGATTTAGAAATAATTCATAATTGAAGAAATAGTTCAGCTTTCTCAACAAAGAAGGCTTATTTTCTTCTCTGCACAAAAACTGGCTGGAAAGTCACAACAGCTGGTGGAATCCTGAGAAGGCTCCTCAATCACAGCACAAACTCTGTTTCTACTCTGTATAAAACTGGCTCAGAGGAAATTATTTTTCTTTATAAGCCTATCATGAATGAGTCATGCCAGTTTAAATGTATAACAGAATTAATAATAAATATAATAACATAAAATGGTTGGACATTCACATTATAACACACTATTAAGCACTTTATTAGCTCTTTTTGATTTCATAATAATCCCTACTCATTTCTCTAGTCTCATTTTCCTCCTTAGTCATTACTTGCTAACCACATAAGACTTCTTTAACTTCTTGATATATACCTTGTCCTTTACCATCTTTAGATTCTTGCCCACATTGTTTTTTTGTTAAAATATTTAATGTTTATTTTTGAGGAAGAGAGAGAGAACACAAGCAGGGGAGGGTCACAGAGAGAGGGAGACACAGAATCTGAAGCAGGTTCCAGGCTCTGAGCTGTCAGCACAGTGCCCGACATGGGACTCAAACTCATGAACTGTGAGATCATGACTTGAGCCAAAGTCCTACACTTACATGACTGAGCTACCCAGGTGCCCCATCATACGTATCAGTTTCTGTTCTAAAAAAAAACCCAGAGACCAGTCTGGGATTGAGGCAGACAGAGAGGGGGACAGAGAATCTGAAGCAGGCTCTTCATTAACAGCAGAGAATGGGGTTTGAACTCACCAATGGTGAGATCATGACCTGAGTCAAAGTCAGATGCTTAACCAGCTGAGTTATCCAGGTGCCTCCCCCTACCCAACCTGTTTTTAACTTGTTCAGAGCTTCTCTCTCCATATGGGCACATACCTCCTCCCAGTTTTTTATGTAGTAATTTTCTAGTGGATTTTTACTCATTCTTCTGTATTCTTTGAAACATCCTTGCCTTAAGAAAGATTGAGTGTACTGGTCACAAACATTTGTCATCTGACCTCCTCATTTATGTTGCACATTTCTAATCATTGTGCAAATCTGTCCTCCCCTAAACTGTAGACTTCCGAAGGCGACACAACATTTGTCTTAGAATTCTAGCTCCCCTTCTGCGGCTTCACTTGGTTAAAATCCACAAGACCTTAATGTCTGCCCAAATGAAAAAAATCCTTTCAAAGGTTTTATCCTGTTAGTGATGGCTCCTGGATCTGTGTAAATAGGAAACATTTTTTTAAAGAGTTTTAAGGTATTAAAGGAAGATATTTATGTTCTGAATAAACCAGTGCTATCAAGGATGTAAGCTATCCGGTATCTTCTATAAAACCAGAATGAGAGGGGCACCTGGGTGGCTCGGTTAGTGGAGTGTCTGACTTCAGTTTAGGTCATGATCTCATGGTTCCTAAGTTCCAACCCTGTATCAGATTCATTGCTGTCAGCACAGGGTCCATTTTAGATTCCCGCCTCCCCGCCCCCACCTCTCTGTACGCACTCTCTCAAAAATGAATAAACATTTTTTAAAAATTAAATAGGAATGCTTGTGAAAAACAAGGAGAACGAGAACTGAGCTTAGTACTGTTAAAAATAGTTAAGGATGCCTGGGTGGCTCAGTTGGTTGAGCATCCATCCGACTTTGGCACAGGTCGTGATCTCTCGGTTAGTGGGTTTGAGCCCCAGGTTGGGCTCTGTGCTGACAGCTAGCTCAGAGCCTGGAGCCTGTCTTCAGATTCTGTAACTGCCTCTTTCTCTGAACCTCCCCTGCTCACGCAGTTTCTCTCTCTCTCTCTCAAAAATAAACATTAAAAAATATGTTTAAATAGTTAAAATTTGGATTAAATAACATTATTTAGTAAGAACTATGTTACTTATAGTACATACATTCTTTGCATTAGGTTGCTCATAGCTTAGTTTTATGCCCCATAATAAAACATTCCCTAAACCTATTAAATAATTCTTGTTTTTCTTCTTGTTTTTTCACTCTGGTTTTCACTTTTGCTTTATTTGAAGGTATTTAATTATCAGTTTTGGGGAGGACTGCATTGCCTTGGTATCTTACTTCCCCCCCCCTCAAATCCTCTTTGAAAGTTCTTGAGAAATACTTGTAATAAATATCTACAATTCTATAGGAAAGAAAAATTATATATATGCATAGAACATGTACTTGATTGTAAAAAGGTATTACTTTTTTTAAATTTATTGCTGTGTCTTATGCAGTGTCTTATATGGTGTCTGCACATAGATCTTGCTCAATTACTTCACTAAAAACAAAGTTATACACAACAGCATCTGCAATGTACAATCAAAAAGTCATTAAAATCATTTATGAAATGCCTACTATGTATCAAGCATTATCAAAGAGTTTAATGGACTGGTCATCTAATCCACATGATAACACTATTAATTCATTACTGTCCACTTTATATATAAAGGGAACTAAGGTTTAGAGAGATTAAGCAATTTGCCTATGATGTGCAAAAAATGGCCTGAGACCACCTCCTGCTCAATTTTCTAGCATACATGTCAGTCTCATGGCTTTGATGAAATCTTTCTCTCCTCAATAGGTTTTATTTTATCTTGCCATACTGTTGAGACTTATCTTTATTAGTATTTTATAGACACTGCTAAAATAGTATATTATACAATGGATGGAATAACAATCTAATCTCTTATCCTGGTGGCTGTTCTCAATGAGATGGAAAATTCATACAGACCACACCTCTGAATATGCTAGCATTATTCAGAGGCAAAGGTTGAGATAGACAACCACCTGTGGAACTAATTAAATATAATTTGTTCAAAATTTCTCCGTAACTTGCTGTAATTATGTCACCATGAGAGAGCATATGGTATTGTAAAGTTGCATTAATTCCTTTTCCTATTTGAAAGATTTTTATTTTAAACATTCCTGCCCAAGAAACTATCTTGTCTTCAGTTACTAGTTCAGCAAAATATTGACAACACTTTGAGGGAATGAGGATGTGAAATGCAAATTTTAAATATCTTATTGCCAATGATTTTGTTTTAAATTTCTCCTCCCAAATCCATGTCTAAGCATAAATTATATATACAATATAAATAATTCAAACAGAGAAATAACATATACACTCTTATCACATAAATAAAAACTGCTAATATTTTTTTGTTTTTCACATATATGGCAGCCTTTAAAAATGAGGTGATGTAGCATGATTTACTTTTCATCTGTCTTTATATCTCTCTATATATAGATAGATACAGATATAGACATACAGATATAGATCTATGTATCTAACAGTGTAGCTGTTGTTATTATCAAAGGCTACATGCCAACTGGTTATTTAATCTGAACCATGTTGGTGACATCTAGACTAATTTGGTACTTCTAGTATTTTTGATTTATGTTTAGTTGATTTCTAATAAGTTCCCTAAATCCCCTCAGATTTCTTTTGTCATTGCATGAACACTATTAAACCAAGCATTGCTGTGAAGAATAAGATTATGGTGCTCGAGACTTGGGAAGATGGCAAACTAGGAGGATCCTGAGCTCACCTTTTCCTACGGATGCATCAGGACTTCAACTATATATAATGCAACTCACTCTGAAAACAACCTAAAGACTATCAGAACAGCTCTTCTACAGTTAATAATATTTAAAAAAAAAAAAAGCCATATCAAGGATAGGAGGGGCAGAGACACAGTTGGGGAAAAAACCTCCCAGGGCAGGAACCCACAAGCAGAAGTGTATCATGGGCACAAAGATTATTCCTGAGAAGCAAGGAGATCAAGCCCTGCACTGAGCACACTCTGCCCTGGAGATACACATGAGGAAGATGAACCCCCATGATGTCTGGGTTCAAAGCCAGTGGGGCTGAGCTCTGGGAGATCCAGAGAGCTATAGGAAACTGAGAATCTGCGAACAGTCTCACCCACCATGAGACCAACCAAAGAACAGAAGTTTGAAAAGTGCCTTGGTTATATGTGAAGATTTATTGAGTAATTTTAAGGCCTGTGCCAGAAGGGCAGGGATCTGTAGGAACTTTCTCCAGGAAAGAAAATTAGCAGGTACCATTTTTATTGTCCTCCTTTGGCCTATTTTGCCTGATGCTGGTGAGATTCAGTTCTGACACTTCTGTCTACCTTAACGCCACTTACCCAGCCCAGCCCCTCACCTGTGGATCCGCCCCACCCAACATGCCTGAACCAGCAGGCACTCCTCCATGTAAAGCAGCTCCTGACCTGTTACACTAGGCAGGCAGGTTTGATCAGAGCAGTGTCTTGCCTCCCTCCCCACACAGTGACTACTATCCTGCCACACCTGGTGGACACCCCCAGCCAGAGCCAGTACTACTCCAGAGCACCTCCTGCGGTGATGGTGGGGCTGTTCTGCCCACAAATACACCTGCAACAGTTGCAGCATGGTCTCTCAGCCCCAGAGCTGACCCCACCTACCAGCCAATCTAAAGCAGTGGGAACCAGGTTTTTCAGCCAGCCTGGCCCACGTGTGTGCCCCAGCACATGTAGGTGACTCATTACAGGAAGGTGCCTGCAGCCCACAGAGGGGGAGCCACTGGAACATCTGGTTCTGGTTGGCCTCACAGGGCACCTTCTACACAAGGCCACTACTTTCACAACCAAGAGGCTCAGCTGACCCAACACATAGAAGCAATCACAGAGAGTCAGACAAAATGAGGAAACAGATGAATATGTTCCACACAGATTAAAACAAAATATCAGAAAAAGAAGTAAATGAAACAAAGATAATAAATCTACCCAGTTATGAGTTAAAAAAAAAAATGGTTATAGAAATGCTCACTAGCCTTGAGAGAAGAGTAAATGAACTCAGTGAGAATTTTCAGAGACAGAAAATATAAAAATTAACCATTCAGAGGTAAAGAATACAAAAAACATATTAGGGATGCACAAGAATGAATTAGCAATATGGAAAGCAAGGTAGTGAAAATAATCCAAAATCAAAAGAAAAAGGTTTTAATAATGAAGATACGTTAAGACACTTCTAGAACAACATTAAGCATGCTGACATTTACATTATAAGGGTCTCAGAAGGAGAAGAGAGAGAAGGAAAGGGGCTGAGACTTCCCTGCCCTGGGAAAGGAAATTGACCCCCAGGATCTGGAAGCACAGAAAGCCCCCAAGAAGATGAACCCAAGGAGTCCACAGCCTGACACATAATAATTAAAATGGCAAAAATAAGAATAAAGAAATTTTTTTCTTTTAAAATTTTTTTTGTTTTTTTTTTAAATTTATTTTTGAGAGACAGAGAGAGACAGCGTGAGCAGGGGAGTGTCAGAGAGAGAGGGAGACACAGAATCTGAAACAGTCTCCAGACTCTGAGCTAGCTGTCAGCACAGAGCCTGACAAGGGGCTCGAACCCACGAATGGCGAGATCATGACCTGAGCCGAAGCCGGACGCTCAACTGACTGAGCTACCCAGGTGCCCCTAGGATAAAGAGAATCTTTAAAACAGCAAATGAGAAGCAATTATTCATGTACAAGAAACACCTCATATGGCTACTATGCATGCCTGAAGTGAGTGACATGATATATTCAAGAACTGAAAGGGAAACACAAACAAAAACCACTACCAGCCAAGAATACTGCACCTAGCGAGGCTATTATTAAGAACTGAAAAGAGATGGTTTCCCAGACAAATAAAAGTTAAAGGAGTTCATTGCCACTAAACTGGCCTTGTAAGAAATGTTAAAGGGACTTTAGACAAGAAACATAAAGGCTATAACTAGAAGAAAATTAAGAAAGAAAAAGCAAAATCTTTACTGGTAAAAGCATACAGAATAAAAGCTTATAAAGCTAGTATGAAGGTTAAAAGACAAAAGTAGTAAAGTCAATTATATCTACAATTATTAGCTAAGGGATACACAAAAAGATGTAAAATTTTATGTCATATACATGAAACATGGAGGGGGGAGTAAAACTGTAGTGCTTTTAGAATGTGTTCGAATTTAAGTGGTCATAAACTTAAAGCAGACTGCTATATACCTATGACGTTATATATAAACCTCATGGTAATCCAAGACAAAAACCTGTAATAGAGAGAAAGAGAGGAATCTAAGCATAAAGTCATCAAATTACAAGGGAACACACAAATAGATAAAAAGGAACATAGAACTATGAAAACAACATAAAAACAATTGTTAAAAGGACATTAAGTATATACCTAGCAATAATGATTTTTTATTAGCGTTTTTTTATTTAATTTTGAGAAAGAGAAACACCGTGAACAGGGAAGGGACAGAGAGAGAGGGAGATATAGAATCCAAAGACAAGCTCTAGGCTCTGAGCTAGCTGTCAACACAGAGCCCTACACAGGGCTGGAACCCAGTGAGATCAAGACCTGAGCCAAAGTCTGATGCTTAACCAACTAAGCCACCCAGGTGCCCCAATCAATAATTACTTTAAATGTCAATGAACTAAATGTTCCAATCAAAAGACACAATGGGTTAAAAAAAAGACCCATTAATATGCTGATTTTAAAAGACTTACTTCTGACCTAAAGACACATACAGACAGAATGGAGGGATGGAAAAAGTATTCCATGTGAATGGAAGCAAAATAAAACAAAGTAACAATTTATATCAGATAAAATAGACTTTAAAATAAAGACAACAGGAGATAATGTAGGGCATTACATAATGAAGGGAACAATACAAAAAAGATATGCCAATTATAAATATCTATGTACCCAAACAGAAGCACCTAAATATATATTAGCAGATGTAACAGATATAAAGGGAGACATGGACAGTAATAGTAGGGGACTTCACCCTATTATATCTATAGCTAGACCATTCCACAGAAAGTCAATAAGAAAACAGTGGTTTTGGGGCCCCTGAGTGGCTCAGTTGGTTAAGCCTCCGACTTCGGCTCAGGTCAGATCTCACATTTGTGAGTTCGATCCCCGCGTCAGGCTCTGTGCTGACAGCTAGCTCAGAGCCTGGAGCCTGCTTCTGGTTCTTTGTCTCCTTCTCTCTCTGCCCCTCCCCCTCTCATGCTCTGTCTCTCTCTGTATCAAAAATAAATAAAACATTTTAAAAAATTAAAAAAAAAAAGAAAACAGTGGTTTTGAACAACACATTAAACTATATGGACTTAATACGGACTGATATGTACATATTATTCCATTGAAAAACAGCAAACTACCCATTCTTTCCAAGTGTATATCCAAGTCATTCTCCAGGATAGATCACGTTAGGCCATAAAACAAGTCCCAATAAACTTAACAAGATTAAAATCATATCAAGCATCTTTTCCTATCATAACACTATAAAACTAGCAATTAATTATAAGAAAAAAAACTAAAAAACAAACATGCTAAATACCATGCTACTCAACAATAAGTCCATAAACATATCAAGGATGAAATTAAAGAAAAGACTTTCAGACAAATGAAAACAAACACAATTGTTCAAAAATTTGTAGAACCCAGCAAAAGCAATTCTTGGAGGGAAGTTTATAGAGATTCAGGCCTACTTCAAGAAATAAGAAAAATCTCAAATGAAAAACAACACAACCTTACAACCAAAGGAAACAGAAGAAGAACCAAGCTCAAAGAGAAAGATAGATATCATAAAGATCAGAGCAGAAGTAAATAATTTTCAATGCTTATTTATTTTTGAGAGAGAGAGAGACATAGCATGACTGGGAAAGTGTCGTGTCCGCCCCGGCTCGCGGGGCGGTCAATCCTTGCGGGTTCTTCTTCTGAGGGAGGGAGAGAAACGGGGCAAGAGAGGGGGAGATGCGGAGAGAATAAAAACACTACTCAAGGTTTCCGATCAGGCGAGCGAGAGCGAGAGCGAGCTTATTGATAACGTAGCTGGTCGGTTGCTAGGAGACAGGGTTAAGGGATTAGGACTGAAGTGAAAGAGGAACCGGACTAAATTGTTTTAGCACAGCGCCTGAGGGGCCGATGCCACCCTGCCTGCAGGCGGTTGATCCTTAGTCTTTTGGCTTCTCTGACAGGGAGTGGAGCTTCCCTGCCTATTTGCAACTCCCCTCAGGGAGTGACAAGTTCGGCTAGCAAATGGCCAAGCAGCTGAGATCTTAGCTGCTCCCCACAGGAAAGGGAGGGAGGGAGGAAGGAAATTATAGGCCAATATCCTGATGAACATAGATGTACAAATTCTAAACAAAATATTAGTAATCAAAATTCACTAATACATTAAAATAATAATTCATCATAAATTGGATTTATTCCAGGGATGAATGGTTGTGTACTGTTTGCAAGACAAACATGATAAATCATACAACAAAAAGAAGGGTAAAAGTCATATAATCATCTCAATAGATGTAGAAAAAGCACTTGACAAATTCAATGCCCATTTGGATTAAAAAAAAAAACTTTCAGCAAATTGGATTTAGAGGGAACGTATCTCAGTGTTATTTGGGCCGTGTATGACAAACCTACCGCTAAGATCATACCCAATGGCAAAAAGCTAAAGTTTTTTTTCTCTATAATTAGGAAGACAGGGATGTCCACTCTTACTCACTTTAATTCAACGCAGTACTGAAAGTCCTAGTTGCAATAATCAGACAGGGAAAGGAAATAAAAAGCTTCTAAATTGGTAGGAAGTACAGCTGTCACTATTTGCAGATGACATGACACTATATGTAGAAAACCTGAAAGACTCCACCAAGAAACTATTAAAACTATTACATTCAGTAGAGTTGCAAGATGTAAAATTACCATGGAGAAATGTGTGGTGTGTCTGTGCACAGATAACAAACTAGCAAAAAGCAAAATTAAGAAAGCAATCCCTTTTATAATTGTGTCAAAAAGAATAAAATAGCCAGTAATAAAGGAGGTGAAAGACCTATACTCTAAAAACTATGACATTGATGAAAGAAATTGAAGATGGCCCCAGAAAAAAATGGAAAGATATACCATGCTTATGATTTGGAAGAATATTATTACAAATACCCAAACCACACAAAACTATCTACATATTTGAAGCAATTCCTATCAAAATACCATTTCTGTTTTTCACAGAACTAGAATACTTCTGAAATTTGCATGAAACCACAAAAGATCCCCCAACCCCCCAACCACCAAATAATCTTGGGAAAGAACAAAGCTAGAGATATTATCATCCCAAATTTCAAACTATACTACAAAGCTATAGTAATCAAAATAATATGGTACCAGTACAAAAATGGGCACGCATTAGTGGAGCAGAATAAAGAGCCCAGAAATAAAGTCATACTTATATGGTCAATTAATCTATGACAAAGGAGGTAAGAACATAAGAACATAAAATGGCCAAAAGATCATCTCTTCAATAAATAGTATCAGGAAAATGGGCCACCTTCTTATACCACATACAAAAATAAACTGAAAATGGATTAAAGACTTAAATATAAGACCTGAAACCGTAAAACTCCTAAGAGAAAACATATGCTGTAAACTTGTGGACATTGGTCTTAGCAGTCAATATTTGGGAGTATCTGTCTCCTTGCAGAAGGACAACAAATAAACAGTAAAGACTATATCATACTAAAAGCTTTTGTACAGCAAAAGGAACTATCAACAAGACAGAAGGGCAACTACTGAATGGAAAAATATATTTGCAGATGATATATCCGATAAGCTAAAGTCTGTAATATATAAAGAATGCATACAACTCAACACCAGAAAAACTGTTCAATTAAAAGATCAGAAGAGGAGTGCCTGGTTGGCTCAGTAGGTTAAGCATCGGACTTTGGCTTATGTCATAATCCCTCCGCTCATGGGTTCAAGCCCTGTATAGGGCTCTGTGTTGACAGCTCAGAGCCTGGAGCCTGCTTTGGATCTTGTGTCTCCCTCTCTCTCTGCCCCTCCCTCACTCACATCTGTCTCTCTCTCAAATGTAAAATAAAAACTTTTTACAAAAAGGTCAGAAGAGAACCTAAATAGACATTTTTTCCCAAAAGCATATAGATGGCCAACAGATGCTTGAAAAGATGCTCAACATCACCAATCATCAGGGAAATGTAAATCAAACCCACAATGAGATGTTACCTCATACCCATCACAATGTCTAGAATCAAAAGCCCTATAAATAACAAGTGATGTGAAGAATAAAAAGAACCCTGTGTCAGGTTGGTGAGGATGTAAATTGGTATAGCCACTGTGGATTGTATGGAGACTCTTCAAAATATCAAAAACAGAAATATCATATGATCTAGTATTTCCAGTACTTGGTATTTACCCAAAGAAAACAAAAGCATTAATTGGAAAAAATATATGCACCCTCAGGTTTATTGAAACATTATTTACAACAGCCAAGATATGGAAGCAACCTACATATTCACTGATAGATGAGTGGATAAAGAAGATGTAGTATATATGTATAATGGAATAAAAAGTATGGGATCTTGGCATTTGTGACAACATGGATGGACCTAGAAGGTATTACGCTAAGTAACAGAAGTCATACAAAGGCAATGTAGTATGATTTCACTTATATATGGAATCTAAAAAAAACAAAACATAATAAAAACAAAGGAATAAACACCAAGAAGAAGAATCAGACTCATAAATACAGAGGACAAAGTGATGGTTGCCCGAGGAAGGGTAGGAAAGTGGGCAAAATAGGTAAAGGGAAGTGGGAGACATAGGCTTCCAGTTATGGATAAATAAGTTACCATAATAAAAGGTACAGCCTAGGAAATAGAGTAAATGGTATTTTAATAGCACTATATCCTGACAGGTGGTAGCTACACTGGTGGTGAGCACAGTATAATGTATAGAATTGCTGAATCACTGTGTCTAATATTAATTTTTTCAATCCATGAGTATTGAATTTGAACTAATATTTTGAAGATGACTTAACTACCATACAGTGTAGAGTACAGAAATTATCAAATATTCAATATTTAGTGTAGATTCTGGATGGTTACACTGAAAATTCCTATGGGACATGCAAACCTTATTCATTTACTCATAATAATTAATGACTTCTGTCCCCTCCCTTCCACTGGTTTCTGAGAACTTCACTATCCTTTACTCTTTGTGAGGTCTCTTAATATTTTTCCAGCTTTATTGAGGTATATTTGACAAAATTTGTATATATTTAAGGTGTGCAATGTGACAATTTGATGTATGGATACATTGTGAAATGATTACCACAGTTAAGCTAATGACATAACTATCACCTCATAGTCACCGTGTGTGTGTTCTTAATATATTATCTTTTAGCCAATCTCAAATATGAGTAACAGACATTGTAATGATCACAGAAGTTCAAATATCCCTTCATGACACTGATTTCATTTTCTTTGTGTATTAATCCGGAAGTGAGATTGCTGGATCATATGGTAATTCTATTTTTAATTTTGGGGAGTATCTCCATACTGTCAATGTAATGGCTATACCAATTTACACTTCCACCAAGAGTGTGCAAGGGTGCCTTTCCTCTGCATCCTTGCCATCCTTGGTATTACTTATCTTTGTTAATAGCCATCCTAACAGATTAAAGGCTGTCATCTCATTGTGGTTTTGATTTGCATTTCCCTGATAATTAGTGATGTTGAGTACCTTTTCTTGCTCCGGTTGTATATTCGTATGTCTCCTTTGAGGAAAAAAATGTGTCTATTCAGGTCATTTGCCAATTATTAAATCTTGTTGGTCTTATAGTTTCTTACGTATGTTGGGCATTAATCCCTTATCAGATGCATCTTTTTTTTTTTTGAACAAAGTCCCTGTCTTTATTTACCCTTTTCTACTAAGTATGCTAAGGGCTCTTGATTCATTCGGTCTCCAATCTTCCAAGCTTTTCCTCTCACTCTACCTTTTGATATGACTTTTTTTTTTTTTTTAGTCTCTCCATAGGTAAATCTTCTCTTGCAGAGTGGTGGTGTGGCGGGAAGTTTGACAATGGTAGGGAGAGGAAGTCTCATTTAGCAAACAAAACACTGTTTCCTTACCTTTTCAAAGAGGTCTTCCCTGACCACCCAAATCAAAATAGCATCCTTGTCAGTTTCTCACACGTGTGTTTGATTTACTTACTTCAGGGTTTATATCACTACTCAAAATCATCATATCCGTCTATTTTTATTTATTATCTGTATATATTCCTTCAATTCCCACCATCTTTCCCCCAACTAAAATGAGAACTCTAGACAAGCAGCAGCTCTGTCCTGCCTTTCTCATTCTGTAACATACTGCCACCTTGCACATAATCAGTAGAGAATACCCATTTAACAAATAAACCGATTTTTTAAAAATTTATTAAACATTATTAAACCCAGACTTTTTTTCTGCTTTGAAATGGCTTATAAGTTGTTAATCATTCTAGGCAAAGTCCTCATTCTAAGTGCAGTTGTATCCTAAACTTATTATTTTAATTGAAAAGTGAGAGTGATTATTTACTTTCAGTTACTAGATTTAACTTCTCATTTTATGCTTTTCTTTTTTAAATATGAGGTTTTGAAGCATGTGTTTATCTACCACTTTTTAAAAATATTTTAACATTTGTTATTGTTTGAGAGATAGAGAGACAGAGCTTGAGTGAAGGAGGGGCAGAGAAAGAGGGAGACACAGAATTTGAAGCAGGTTCCAGGCTCTGAGCTGTCAGCACAGAGCCCACAATGAGGCTTGAACTCAGGAACCCTGAGATCATGACCTGAGCTGAAGTTGGACACCCCAATCTCTACCACTTCTAATATGTGTTTATGTACATATCAAATACTTGGTGTAGAAGGTAGGCAGGGGGTCAGGGAAGGAAGATTGAAGATACATGAGTCATAATATGGTTCCTGAAGTTCAGCTTCAATGGAAATCCTCACTATAATTTCTAACCATTTCCTCGTTATTTTCAAATTATATATCCCATATTTAAAATAAAAAACTCCCTTATAATGAAGTCTAGAGACCAAATGGACACTGAAATTAACCTAGTTCTAGGAGTAAAAAATGACTCTTCAATTACACAAAATAATTCCATCAAAACTTGCTACATTTTTTTAAGTGGACGTCTTCTAAAATTTAGAGAGGTTTAAAGATAGAGTACAATCTATTATTTTTCCTGTGAACATTATTTAGCAAATTTTTCTTATATCACATCCAGTGCTTTTGAGTTTTGAGGGGCTGTTTAGAACGTGATTATAGCAAGGTGGCTTGCTTCCCTGTATCACATTATAGTACAATCTCATTACATATAAATAAAAGTGAACAATGCAAAATAACTGGATCTGATTAGAAAAAAACATATAAATGTGCCATCATCAAGGCATTTCATCCTCTGACAAGAATAACATTACACATTGTTCAGATTAATTTATCTGCTAATCCATAATTTCCACTTGAGGTAGCAAGGTTTTAAAGAAATGATTCTATTTGTTGATAACAATACCAATATTGATAACTACTAACATCTGTTGAAAGGTTTCTAAGCTCCTGGCTGTATGCTAAGTACTAAGCATGCATACACTAAGTTTTATAAATAGAAGGACAGAAATTTTTACCCTTTTCACATCAATAGGGGAGTTTAAGTACTTTTAGGAGGTAGAAACTGAAGCTAGAACCAGAACACAGGCAAGAGAGGAGATAGGACTAAAATAATGTCACAGTGAAAGCCCATGAGAACTATAGCGAAGCATTAAGAAAAGCCATGAATGTATTCAAGAAAAAATTAAGAGAAATTTCACCTACCATCATGGCCGAGAAACTGACACTTGTACTCTTATTTTAAACTAATTCAGTCATCAGTCAATAAAAGTTCAGGAAATCTTAAAGCTTGTGTTAGTAAATCAACATAATTGTTTCCATGAACCTAAGATTAATTTTTAGAGAGTATTTTTTCATGAGCTTTTGAAAAACTCAGTTCTCTCTTGCTCAGTCTACCACAACCGAGTGATTTTTCCCAAATGACCTCATGCTCTCTCATTAAGTGGAAATAATGCTTTAAACATCAATCATATTCTCTCAAAGATCTTTAAATTAAAACAAAAGACTCTGGACTTAATTGGAAATGAAAGTCAATGAAAGATTTTTCTTCCCTCATATCAATCATCTAATCATCCAAAGACACTTTACTAGTAATTGATATAAACTAGTCATAAATAGGTGAAGACTAACCTTTTATTTATACTTTAAGGCTTTAGAAATATCTTTAAATTGTATTATTTCAGGCCAATTGATGTTCCATTAATGTGTTTCTTTAATTATAGTTACTGATCTCTAAAGTTTATTTTATGCTAAACTTTTCCTTACCTCTTTCCACAGAAGGATTTAGTAATGTAATAATAAACTACCATAAATTTAAATTTGGGCAGACTTGAATTATTGTGTTTTTCTTATGGAAAGTTGAGAAATGTGACAAATAAATAAAATCTCACCAGATGCAACAAGAAACAGTGCCTAAATCCTTAAATTTATGCACAGCCAGGAGAACATAGATTATCCAAAGCCTACTAGGCAGATATTTTGATTTTCTTTTTGTCTTGAAAGTGAAACAAAATTGCATTCATGAAGCAAAGATGAAGAATTTATTTCTTGCATAAAGATTTCTCATCTTTCAGAACCTAGTTGGAAAAGTTAGCTTCCTCATTATCATTTAGACATTTTACTTTTCTTAACCTTGAACATATTCCATTAGAGTCACAAAATCTAACAAAGTAACCCAAACAAATTTATTGCAAACAAGTCTTTGACATGCAAAATGGATTTTTGTTTTGCCCTAAGTCTTATGTTTCATTATTATTAAAAATGTCAGTAATATTTTGCCTGCTGGGAACACCGATTTTTCCTCAATTTTTCAATCTTATTCAAAACACTGTATTGAATATTTTACAAGTTGCAGTAGATCTGTGTTATTGCTTTTTAAAATTACAAACTGTGAAGCCTGTGTTGGCATTTTTCTAAATGGTTTTTGTACATGTAGACTTGGCAAGCATTTACAGGAAAAAGAGAGGGGGGAGGAGGTGGGAGGGAGAGAGACAACATTCTTGGATGATTATTTTCTTGCATGTGACCTTCAGAATCCAAAAGAATAAGACTATGTCAAGGGAACAGGCTGTGTTCCACTCACTTCATAAGTGCTTCTTTCACTGTGTGTCACATAGCCCATCAAATACCTTAAATACTGTCAGCTTCTGTCTCCTGCTCTTCTTTCTTGCTCTGTGCCCATGTAACACTGACAGACCTATTGATTAAGGTCCTGCAAAAACAATTTATGTGCTGAAAGTCTCCTGTGTTTCATTTTGCCTTACCTATTGGTTTATTATCAATTTATAAAATTTAAATTTATAAATGTACGTGCTTGAAATGCTATGTCTGCTATAAGAATTCAAAATTTCAGTTGGCATAAATAAAGAGGGAAACATAAAGTATTTGGGGAAAAGGAAGTGGATCGTGGAACACAGATTTTAGGAATGTAATTTTGTTTGAGGTTTGTGCAATAGTTTTAGTAATATTGAAAAGCATTAGGAGCACCTGGGTGGCGTAGTTGGTTAAGCATCTGACTCTTGATTTCAGCCCAGGTCATGATCTCACAGTTTGTGAGTTTGAACTCTGCATTGGGCTCTGTGCTGTTGGTGCAAAGCCTACTTGGGATTCTATTTCTCCTTCTCTCTCTGCCCCTTCCCTGCCTATACTCTCTCTCTTTCTCAAGATAAATAAACTTTAAAAAAATTTTTAAACATTAAATCAGATAAGTATGACATTATATATGCACTTATATTTCTGTATCCACTTTTTCATAAATTTAAATTAAAGCTATATTGATATATATCCATGTTTATATCTAGACATTAAAAAATATATTCACACTAATACCTCTAACTTGATTCTAACATGATAATGCTTACCTCAGCTTCTGTCTTTCCACAATTTTGAAATATAAGTTCTGATATATAAATCAAGTCATTTCAGAGTGGCTAGTGCATACTACTATGGAAAACAAACCTACTAACTAAAGTCATTAAAATTTTTTTTCTTTAGCCTGTGGGCATATTGTCAAAATACTATGGATTATTCTTCCATTCCCAGCTTGTTTATTCATTTGAAATGGTTAGATTTATGTGTTTCTGTTCATACTTCAACTCCCCTAAATATTTGCTGATTTATTATTTACTTTTTCAAATATATGAACTAAAACATGGTTATAAAAGCCAATTCGTTTTTAGAAAGCTGTACTCAGGAAAGTGTAACCACTCAATTTCTTTCAATCTCCGTCCTCACTCTATCTTTTCCACCCATTCCCCAACTTTTCACCAGCTCCTCCACATCCATTTGGGTAGCCAATCTCATGAATTTCTAATTTGTCCTTCCTGTGCTTCTTTTAGATGAGTGAGTAAATATATGTATATATATTTTTACTTGTCTTTTTTTTTTTTTTACACAAAAGATAATCTACATAGATACTCCTTTGTACTTTGCTGTTTACACTCAGAAATATGTACAGGTGATAACTCATCAGTTCATGAAGAACATCCTCCTTTTTCATAAAGATACATAGTATTCCACAGGATTTATACATGATAGCTCATTCAACTACTCTTATATATGAACCTTTAATGTTTCCACTATGTACAAGCAATGTTGCAATGAGTAAGTGTGCATGTGTGTGTGTGTGTGTGTGTGTGTGTGTGTAGTATCATTTGAGGTGTATTTGAACAGGGAGAGCAGTTCGTTGTGGAAAAGGAGTCAGACTAGCCAATAGGACTTTCAGCGTCAGGTGCAGGTGTTAGTAACACCAAATGGAAATACTCTTAGCATCAGTTTTTCCCCTAAGTAGCAACCGCCTCTACTTAAATGCAAAAATAAGAAAAAGATCTTGTTAAATGAGATGAGGAAATGTCACAACAGAGAAAATTGAGGGACTAGAATGAGGATACGATGAAATGGACAAGTTACAACGAACATGTGAATAATACACTTATACAAGCTTAGCAACAATTAGATGAGAAAGCTGTCCCCACAGTTCTTGGTAATGTGCTCAATACTCCTACTGCAAAATGAGTTATTGATCTCTTCTAA
This sequence comes from Mungos mungo, assembly GCA_004023785.1. Classification (NCBI taxonomy): domain Eukaryota; kingdom Metazoa; phylum Chordata; class Mammalia; order Carnivora; family Herpestidae; genus Mungos; species Mungos mungo. Next base: position 380,735 of record PISW01000149.1, on the reverse strand, counting down.
TTTAAAGTTGCTTTTCTCAAGGATCCCTACATTTCACATCATCAGAATCTTGCCATGGAATCAAATGAGCTTGTGTTGGCTTTTAAAGGACATATGGATTAGGTTTTGACAATCCTAGATCCATTCCACACTCTTTATTCATCTCCAACCCAGTTGGACCACACTGCCCCAGCACAGGGCTGTCATGTAGAAACTTTCAGAGTAAATTGTGCAGTTGCTTATAAAAACACCCATGAAAACCAATGGGTACCACCAACTCTGGATAGCACATGGGCTCCAATATGATACATCCCCATGGGCAGCATTAAAGACCAATATGGAAATTCACCTCTTAGCAGAGGTCATAATTTAAGTCTTCCTACAACCTTGAATCATTTACGGTTTAAGTTATTTTGAGAGAAGCCAGAATAAAAATGTCAGAACAAAAAGTTCCCATAGGGAAACAAACATATTCTTCATAGGAAGCCTGCTGCTCTTCTGGTGAAAATGAGTGTCAGAAGCAGGTCACAATAAATTTAAATGGTTGGGATAAAAGCAAGTGGAAGTCAGAATCCTTGAAAGCCAGTTATGGTTATGAGCTTTTTTGTGGCTTTTTAGAACAGCCAGATACTATAGTAGAGGTAGCTAGGAATTTACACATCAGTGTAGTTGCACAGGTGGCAACCAATCGCACGATTCTCACACACAAATCAGTAACACATACATCACAAATGTGTGCCGCAACCGAACACCCATTTCAAATCCGGAACAAAGTCCAATAACAAGTAAATTCAGTAACTACACTTCCATCACTGAAGATTAATCATACCTTTTCATGGAGAAAGTCTACTTTCACTATAGATACTAGTATCACTGATAAGGTAACAAACACTATTTCCACACTTATGTTTTAATTTCATAAATTTTATTGATTTTTACCAATACTCTACTAAAGTTATTTTTTTCATTTAAGTTATTCCTCACTATAGAAGAGGAAGTAACCTTGTAATTCAACTTGCTAATATTCTTTTATCTGTTAATAAGTGTTCTTCTTTCTCACAGACACTGAGTATTACCTTAACATTTTGTCACCTCTAGTTACAAGACAAACTGTTATTTCTTAAAAATGTCAAACTTGTTGAAGGTAATTAAAAATATCCAAAGATAGAACATAAAAGCGAGTACATCTACTGGAGAACAGCTTGTACCACTTCTATATTATTACAAATAGTGTTAGCATTTTTAGCACTCCAACCAACTTACATGTTTAAGCACAATTTGTTACCTTTCTTTTACATCTTCATGAGCAAAATTTGCAACTGCATATTGGCAGGTTTGATCAATGAATTCATATTCTCCTACATAATCCTCTGTTCCCTTAGCTCTCTTTCTACAAAGGCATTTCTTTTCATGTAAAAGAGAAAAGTAAATGACTTCAATGTAATTTTAGTGGCAAAATGCATAGAATCACAGAGATTTTGATAAGCAGAGAGGCTTATTCTGGAGGACCGCATAGACTAGCCCCTCCCCAGGATTTCCCCACTGACATTGTTGGCACCTTTTGTGACTGAAGTTTCCACCTGCCTTCGTTGCCATCACGGCCATTATTGTCTCAGGGTAGAGCTAACTGATTTCTAGCTTACTAGTATGCAGGAGAGAAGTCAAAATCAGGCTATGGGGCTCTGCTAAGATGTCAACCACTAGCCTCTCATCACTCCATCTCTTCGGCAGAGTCCACTGCCATCCACTGATCTGCAGATGCACGTCATACTGCAACATTCACGGGAGACAGTAATCCCAGAAATATCCGGTCAAGCTAGAGTCTGTTCTAAGAAGTTTCCTGCCAGACTACAGAAAAAATATTTTCATTTTCTGGTATTGTCATTTTCTAAGTGAAATTTTATAAACACAAAAGATTAAAATGTGCACATAGAAAATTGTCCTGCTGTGTATACATTTCTGCTTTTTCTTTATCCTGTCATCCTAGTGCACACAGACTACAGCCCTAAATTGTAACTCTGCTTCCCTGCTTCCATCCCCCTTCATGAATCTTTCAGTATTTACACTTCTCAATACACCGAAGATGGATGGCCCTGTCCCCTGAGAGACACCAATGTTGGCTCCTCAGGCGCTGGGATGTTTGCTCTCTGCTCTAATTTGTCTATAAAACCCAAACTTCATTTTCACTGATCATATCCTTATAGTTTGCTCATTTTTCTAAGATATATCTTCCAATATAGTATTTTCAAGGTAACAGCATTTACACAGAGGAGCTATCTGATTAGTGTGTGGCAGGATGTTGCAACAGTTGGCACTAACTTTGCTCTGTTTTCTCCAGCTTTACAGCTTGTAGAATTGGCCTCACTGTTCATTCACCAAGAGTGGAGAAAGTGCAGAGGTAAGGGCCAGGAATTAAAAACATAAAAAAAAAAAAAAAAAAAAGAAAGAAATACTATCAGCTGGTAATGAAACCCCTAGAAACATTGTTAAGATTCTTACTTCTCTAGTAGCTACTTTGTTTTTACCACAATAGGCTAGTTCCGAATGGGAGAACCACTTTAAGTATCAACATAAATTCCAGCCTTGACCACAGCTGATTTTCATAAAATCTAACTGTGAACATTGAGTAGACATCATCAAAATCACTAGCAGTAAATGTCAAACTAAATAAAAGGAACACATTCTTTAGATAAACCACGCTGAATTGTGGCCCATGGCCAATATGGGGATTCACTGAAATACCCAGTTTAAGGAGATATAAGATCTAGAGAGGCTCTTGGATTTAAGACTGCAATGGGCACCTATGGACTAGCAGAAGCTGATTATAACAAATATTCACTGATCACTTTTAAAGTTAGATGCACTGTATTAAGTACTTTGTAATTACTGTGCTATCCAGTCTTTCAAAAACTTGGTAGAGGGGGAACCTGAGGCATTGAGAAGCTAAGGATCTTTGCTAAGACGATAACACAAGAAAACAAGAAATCTGAATTAAAATGCAGTCATATAGCTGGTAAATATTACTTTTAACCATTATGCTTGAGTGGAATACATGCTATGTCTATGAACATTTCCAATACAATCTCTTGTGGGGCAAGTGTGGAGAGAGGGAGGGAGAAATGACAGACAGAGATGAAGGGAGGGAGACAGAGATGAAGAGGGAAACTTATCAAACATGAAAGAGTGCCTAACACTCCCTCTTCAGTTGCTTTTTCTGACCCTAGAAAGAATAAGACATGACTCTCTTCATTCATAGGGAACTTCACAAATGCACCTTATATTGTGAGCATGTTGCTGTTCTGTGTATCAGCTCGGTGTTTAAAGACATTAATTATCCATTTATTATGCCCTCTAAACACAAGCCAAATAATTCATCAGTCGTCAAAGCAAAGGGACCATCATTACTCTAGTGGGAACCTGAATTGTGGTGATCCTCAGAGACAGTATTGTGTTTTCCATTGTGACTTCTTTCTGAGCAGTCAGTCTTCAGGAGCGATGTTAAACTGATCCTAATGTATTGGCTTTAGACATTTACATCTCAGTGATATGCAGCTCCTTTCTGCTTCTAGAATCTTCCCCTCCTCATCTCCACCCCGACCACAGCTCAGAAGCCACATGTCATCACAAGGCTTTTATTTACTGCTGTTATCTTTCACAACAAAGAATACATAATTGTGAGGAGTGTAAGAGGTTCAGGCTTCGAGAACAACCTTTCAATAAAATTAAAGCAAAAGCAATTCAAGGTGCCTCCCATTGATTTTATTTTTGATGTTTGCAGTTGTCCTAAACATTTTAGTGACCAAACATTATTCTATATTTTGCCTATGTGAATGTACATACTTGCAAAAACATGAATGAAAGACTTGTCCCATAGGGATCTGATGACGACGCTGAAGTTGGAGCATGACAGTAAGAGGCCAGCCATAGCCGTGGACAAGTACAGACAGATGAGTATCACACACAACTTAGTTTTATTCCCTCTCTTATCCACTTGGCTACATCCTAGGGAAGTTTTGTGGCTGATGTGATTTGTTCTTTCCCTGTGGATACTTCCCAATAAAACACTTTCACAATCATCCTCATCTCAGGGTCTACTTCTTAATACCTACTCAAAATACCTAACCTTTATTGGATGTTCTCTATTCCCTATCTCTATTCCCTATCTCATTTACCAAATCCCTGACAGTGTTTATTTAATTTTACACATAAACTCCTTACACTCAAGTTCTTGTTTAGGCATGCTTCTGAGTAACCCAGCGAAGATCTATATGCTAAATAAACTCTGATAACCAGCACCAAGTTGGTGTGTCCTTGGTGCAATTCATCAATAAGCTTACATTCTTCTGTAGCACTACCTTTAATGAGGTTGAAGGGGGCTCCTGACTCACTGACTCGAAATCTAACAAGCCTGGTGTCATAATCCCATGTTTACTTGGTGGGAATTGTTAAGATCCTTTTAATTTGATTTTGGACAACTTTATTTATAGATTTACTTTCTTAATTAGATTTCATTCTAGCTAATGTGAAATATATCCTCCCTCCCAGACAACCAGATGTAACTGAAATGGTTGAAGTTTGACCCAAAACATGTTAGGTGGCAGGGAGAGCTAGCCTGGCAGTTGCATATCACAAGGGGGTGACAGATACATGCAACAGTCACATCTTGGAAATCCATAATGTGCTAAGATCTGAGTCCTTCCTCTGCATGCATCTCAGAGTGTTTGGCACATACTGGGATTGGTCACAATACAGGAACTCACATATCTCTCTGGAGATGGAGACAATTAGCTTTCTGTCTCTCCTTTTGACAGTATTCTAAATTCATTTATAATAGTCTAGCAGTAGTTACTTTCTTTTATTACAATCATTCTATCAAATTATTTCAAGCACTTATTTTGAAATGATAAGTAGTTCAAATTTTATTACAAACAACAATAAACGTAACCATTTCTTTTTCCACCTCTGTTCCACTTTGGTTCCCAGTGTTCAACTCAATAAGCTGTATTTTCACATAGCTACTTAAAATAGAATTTCTTTTTGGTATAATCTGCCTTTCCAACCTTCAAGAGAAAAACAGTGTTGCTCTGGAGGACATTGGTCATGCCAACCTTAACATTCTCCTCAGCTCAAGAAAACTTTAGAAGGGCTTCTTCTTGATAATATGTCCTAGACCTCTTGGTTCTTAAAACACTTTTTTAAGAAAACTTCCAACTGTAAATTCTTTATGTCCCTTTGAGATTTAAACCTTCTCTTCCCAGATTTATAACCCAGGAATGTTTTTTCAAGGACCTAGTAATTATCCCTTTCAAAGGTAATCATCAAGAAAGATTGGATCCTTATCTCCCAGTGTCTGGAGAAGACAGGAATCTAACTTTGATAAACACCAATTAGACAACCCAGATGGTCTAATCACACAGAACCCCTTCTCTAATATCCTCCAGTATTTTTCTGCTAGCACCTCTTAGCACCTAAAAATCCTTTTTACCTTTTGTTTCATTGAACTTGAATCCAGTCTCTCTTACCTACTATAATAGTCATGAGTGAAGTCTCCTTTCCTGTTTAACTCTGTCCAGTGCAATTTTCCTTTGATAACATCCATCCCCATTTTGTTGTGATAACTAACATAGCCATCAGATTTATAGAACAGAAGAAGACAGGAAGTAGAGATGTGTCTGGAACAAGCAATGCTGGATATGTCAAGATTGTCTTCCCCAGGGCATTGCTGGAAGCAGCCTCAGGAAAATAAGTAGACCTTCCTTTCACAGTCCTCAGTCTTATTTCCATCCCTCTCACATTCTGCCCCACAATCTCCACATGGACAGCTCACAGCTCAGCTCCATGTTCCCTCTTCCCTCCCAGCCATTCTTTGTTATCCTGCTATGAATTCAGATCTCCATATAAAGTGGCCAGTCACCAATCATTACAGACTAAAAGGCAATATGGGGGCTTTGGAATCTCAGGTTATTATATTATTTTTTTTGTATCCTGAGTCTACTATTTTAATAAGGATGACCTTGGAGGTGTGTTTTGATCTTTCTGAGCCTCAGTTATACATTTTCCCCCAAATGAAAATAATATTACTTGGATTTCATGATTACTCTGAGAGTAATGGAAAATATGTAAAGTGACTGATAAATACTTAACAACAAAACAACTAAAACATAAGCATGGAACAACCATTACTTTTTCCCTGCAATGAAAACTCATTGTGGAAAAGAAACAAAAACAAAAGAAACATTGAAACGCAGCAATACTTTCTGATTATTATAGGTCAGATCTTAGCTATTAGAATGCTGCTTTTTCTTGAAGCCTTGACACTAATTTTCTCTGAAAACTTCTGATTTTTTGATGACTGATTTACTGGAGAAAATCTCTTGTGTGTACTGATCGGCATCAATGAACACTAATAGCCACTCATGAGACCTACTCTAAATAGGGCATGTAGTGAAATTAATTTTTGCCTGAGGCAGGTCCTGAGATCTCCAAACTAAAGAATTACAAGATGCTTTCAGATGAAAAGTGATAAAGAGCAGTGGTTAAGCTCCCAGATTCATTTTAGAAAGACACACAACTCCTGTCCTCAAGGAAGACTTACAGGAGATCTTTTTTTGGTGAGATCTTAGAAGTTTACTATTTTAATAGGGAGTTGTTGGTACTGATAGTGAATGCATGGTAAGACTTCACTTCTCCCCCAAGGGTAATTAGATGTATTAATCACAGTTTTAAGAGTAGGAGTAATTCGTTAAAGAGTTACCTACCATACCACTGTGATATCTTCATGCAGAGCTAAAAATGATGGCCTCAACATATATCTAGTCCTTTGGAAATTTAAATACTTACTCTGATCTCAAGACTCCTCTGAGATGAAACCCCAGGAAATGACAATGAAGGAGATAAAAGAGAAGAATGTTTAGTGTAGTTCCTTTAAGGAATTCATCTTAGGGAAACATATAAGAATATTTCCCAAAACATATTGGTTAGTAGAGAAGATAAATAACTGCTTATTATGTACGAGAACTTTTTTCATTTCATCTCCAGAGTCTCATTTCTCCCTGTATGTTATGAGCATGACACAGAGCCAGCTGCTCTCAGAGCGCAGATATCTGAGGATATAGTATGTGCACCCAAAGGACCCAGCTTACAGGTAAATCACATTCCAGAGACATTCTTGCAGCTGTGCTGTTTCCAGGTCACCAAGATAACATGTACATTTGATAAAAGGTCACACACAAAAATCCTTTCAAAACCTCCAAGAATCTGGAAATAAAACTAGGACTTTGCAGGGGTCAAAAGAAGCTTTTTTGTGAATGCTGGTATATGGATTTTAAATAATTGTCCAGACAGGCTTACAAAAGTATGGTATGCTTTAGATATTCACATTTTATGGTTTTATTTAAAAAAAAAATTTTAATGTTTCTTATTTAGAGAGACAGAGACAGAACACAAGCAGGGGAGGGTTAGAGAAAGAGACACAAACAGAATCCAAAGCAGACTCCAGGTTCTGAGCTATCAGCACAGAGCCTGACACAGGGCTCAAACTCACAATCTGCGAGATCATGACCTGAGTTGTCAGATGCTTAACCAACTGAGCCACCCAGGAGCCCCAGATATTCACATTTTACAAGTAATACTTTTATGCATACACAAACACACACCCTAAATTGCAAGGTAATTGTTCTATTCAAAAGATAATTTTAGGATTACTCTAAAATAATTTTTTCTTCCAAGTTTTATTTAAATTCCAGTTAGTTAACATACAGTGTATATTAGTTTCATGTATAGAATTTGGTGATTCATCGTTTACATACAACACCCAGAGTTGTATGCCCTCCTCACAAGTGCCCTCCTTAATACTCATCACTCACTTAGCTCATTCCCTACCCACCTCCCCTCCACCAACCCGCAGTTTGCTCTCTATAACTAGGAGTCTCTTTTATGGTTTGTGCCTCTCTCTTTCATTTTTTTTCAGGCAACACAGTATGTTTTAGCAATGACATTCAAGTTCAAAGTTGATGAATGAACATTTTTTATTAATCCAATTAAATAATTCTACAACTTAATATATAATCTTATTTGGATATAAAATAATCCAGAAATAATTTGAAAATTTTCAGATGCCACCTGGCCTTCATGATAAGCCATGGAGACCATGAAGGACTCATGGAAATACTTTCTGACTCCTTAAGAAATTATTTTCACTACTACTTCAAAGAACAAAAGACTCAGCTCATCTCTGGGCCCCCGTAACAAAATCTTAGCTTAAACCTTTATATTTATCCATGTAAATTATCCACTTTCTCTTTTCTGCACTGGTATTAATACCATATGCCAATTAGAAGTCATAAATCTCTCATTATTAAAATAGGCCAAATACGCAGAAAAGTATACTTTTCAGTTCCAAAAGGTAATTAACCATAAAATCTCACCTGCCCTTCATGATGCTGAGATAGATGAATCTTGATCCTCAGTTTAGTGGCCAAATATGGAGACTTCATGTCCAGTGGAACCCAAGAAGTCTTATAATTACAATGTGAATTAAAAAAAAAACAAAACTCTTAACTAAGGTATCAAAAGAATGAATTGTGGTCTACAATAATACTGTGAGCTCTAAAGTCAAACCCAAAAAAATGAATAATCCAGTGAAGAAATGAGCAGAAGACTTGAACAGACACTTCTCCAAAGAGGACATCCAGATGGCCAACAGGCACATGAAGCGATGCTCAGCGTCACTCATTATCAGGTAAATACAAATAAAAATCACACTGAGATACCACCTCACACCAGTCAGAATGGCTAAAATGAACAAATCAAGAGACTGTAGATGCTGGCGAGGATGTGGAGAAATGGGCACCCTCCTACACTGTTGGTGGGAATGTAACCTGGTGCAGCTGCTCTGGAAAACAGTATGGAGGTTCCTCAAAAAACTATCAGTAGAACTCCCCTATGACCCAGCAATAGCACTGCTGGGAATCTACCCAAGGGATACAGAAGTGCTGATGCACAGGGACATGTGTACCCCAATGTTTATAGCAGCACTTTCTACAATAGCCAAATCCTGGAAAGAGCCTAAATGTCCACCAACAGATGAATGGATCAAGAAGAATGTGGTATATATATACAATGGAGTACTACATGGCAATAAGGAAAAAATGAAATCTGGCCATTTGTAGCAAAATGGATGGATCTAGAGGGAGTCATGCTAAGCGAAATAAGTCAGGCAGAGAAGGACAGATACCATAGGTTGTCACTTATAGGTCTAACAGGAGAAACCTAATAGGAGACCATGGGAATGGGAAAGCAGGGGGAAAGAGTTGGGGAGAGGGAGTGAGGCAAATCAGGAGAGACTTTTGAATGCTGAGCACAAACTGATGGCTGAAGAGGTGGGGGGAATGGGGAGGGGGTGATGGTCATAGAAAGGGGCACTTGTGGGGAAGAGCACTGGGTATTATATGGAAACCAACTTGGTAATAAACTATATAAAAAATTTAAAAAAATCAGAGAAAGAAATACCATATGATTTCACTTATATGTGGAATTTAAAAAACAAAACAGATGAACATATGGGGAGGAGGGGCGAGGGAAACAAACCACAAGAGACTCTTAACAGTAGAGAACAAACTGAGGGTTAATGAAGAGAGGTGGGTAGGGGGATGGGCTAAATGGGTGATGGCTATCAAGGAGAGCACTTGTTACGATGAGCACTGGGTGTTATATGTAAGTGATGAATCACTGATTTCTACTCCTGAAATCAACATTACACTATATGTTAACTAACTAGAATTTAAATAAAATTTTGAGAATAACAAACAAACAAACAAAAGCCACAAATTCAAATTCCCTGGGCATGAGACCATTAAATAGTATAACACAGTCCCATAGGTTTAATATTTATATATAAATGAAGTGCTACTTAAATGCAAGGTATGCAACTAATAAACAATGAAAACAATGATTATAGTCAAATAATAATTATTCAAGGACATGTTAACAACAGTGGTTGAACATAACATCTACTACTAATAGGTACCATATTTTCAGAAAAAATACAAAATATGTGGAAATTACTTAAACTATTCCTAGGTTAGACAACTCTTCTTTGAAATATGGCAAAATTCAGCCTCAGATCAGCATATAACTCTATGCTGCCAGTAGCAGTCAGGGTAAAACATGCCCATGAAAATAATATATTTTAATTGCAGTGTATAAAATGTAGGATTCTAGACTTTGAATCATGGTAACAACCTTGTGTGGTCAACTGGAGTACAGGAAGGCAATACCTATTAGTATTATAGAGAAATAATCACTGAGTAAAAAGAAATGTCATGAGTGGTAGAGGCTCCTAGAAACTCAGGAAAACCCATTGTTTCCTTTTTTTATGGATACAAAGCTAAACTGAATGTCCTAGACTAAAAAAATTCATTATGTGTTACCATGCAACTAAGTTCTAGACACTGGACATGATCAGAAATTAACAGGCCCCACTTTTAGATATGACTGATACAAATTCTCCCATGATGACCTCCATGCTATTTCTGCAGCTGCTGGTCAGCTGTATGTGAACATTAGACCTCAAAAGATAGAAAAGTTACATGATAGAAGGTTCTAGATTTCTGAATCATGATAGGTAAGAAAACTGTCAGCTGACCACAAACATAACATTATGGACTATCATCTGGGGGGGTATATATAAGTATATACACACATGTATATATTATTTTATTGTGTTTGTATCATTTTACAATTTGAAGTTTCTTCGTTGTTGATTCTGGCCTGCATTAACTAGTAAAGTCTGATACTGTGCTTGACCTTTTGCAGCTCCCAGCCGACTGGGAACAAAACATAAGGAGCTGCTTAGAAACAAAAATTTAACACCTACTAAATATGTGGAGCACACTTAATTAAATACCTTTGTACTTAACCCATTTTGTACAGTAGTTAGACAAATTTTGTCCTATCATGATTTGGATTTATTCATGCTTCCACACTGCCTCACACCTTCAATAATTAAGGGCAGCCTCTCTATTAATGTATTTGTTTCCTAGGGCTGCTGTGACGAAGTGCCAAAACCTGAGTGGTTTATAATAATATAAGTTTATTATCTGACAGTTCTGGAGGCTAGAAGTTGAAAATCAAGGTGTTGGTAGGGACATGCCACCTTTGAAAACCATAGGGAAATCCTTCTTTGAATCTTCCTACCTGTGGTGGTTTATTGGCAATATTAGGGATCCCTTGGCTCTTAGATTCATAGATCTAATCTCTGCCTTCCTCATCACATGGTGTTCTTCTGTGCCCTGTGTCTGTCTCTGTCTTCACTTGGCTATCTTCTTACAATGATACCAATCATATGGGATGAGGGCCTGAATTCCAGTATGAGAACATATTAACTCACTATATTTGCAACAACACTTTTATCAAATAGGTCAGATTGCAAAGTATTACAGGTTAGACTTCAATGTATCTGTTTTTGGGGAACAGTTTAGCTGAGAACAATTGGTATTACTAAGAATTCCTTAAGTATATTGTTGTATCTCTGTCACAATGTGCCATTGGCGCTTCTCTTTACCTTCTTAATTCAGTCTCATATTTCAAGGCCTAATTCCAGACCCCCTCCTTCAGGAATCTTTCTCTAGTGCTCTGATGTACTGTTTCCCCCTTTGCATGAAATCCTGTATCACTGAGAATTTAAGCATTAATCACACCTTTCCTGTGACTGCGATATCATGTCAAGATTAGAACAAAGAAGCAGCATCCCTAGAAGCATTGACACCAACCAAATTCTATTGTCATTATTCTACATTAATTAATCTGAAGACAAAATTTGAACAAAAGACCTTAGATGCTTGAAGAAAACATACTAAGCTTTCTCAGAAGCAAAAGGGGAAAACTGATACAATCAGAAACAAAGACCTCTTAGGGAGAAACTGCCCAAGTAGAAGCCCCTTAATAACTCCAAGGATACTTGGGAAAATGAAACTCTTCAGTAACAGAAGATGCTGAATCTAGGGTTCCTGAACCCAAAGATCCTGTCTAGACTATTGGCACTTGTCTCCTTAGCAGGAGAGACAAGTGCTTTGTGAATATGCAAACCAGCAGACCTACACAGAGTAGGCAGTGCATGCTTTCATGAGCAATGATTTTGCTCACACAAGTAAAGACATTACACATGACAAACAGAAGTATATGCAATCCTGATTAGAATTAAAATGCATTTGAAAAAAACTCTGAGCCCTCAAAGCATGCAAAACTCTGTGTAAAAGCTAAATTTGTCTAACTCTTATAACTAATAATAGCATGTAATCTTGCTGACGCTCACTCTTAGATATTTTATGTTCTCTATCAATATATTTAATTCCATTTACACAGTTAATGAATTTCTGAGTCTAAATTAGGACCTGGGAAAGAATTAGAATTAAAGGTAAAAGGGGTTATTTTCCCTATATTTTCAAGGCAGCTAATCCACAAACATGAACTATTAAGGGAAAATTTATTCCAACATTATGTGCTCTTATGCAATTTCCTCTGCTTAAAACTGAGCCAATCCTATAACTTGCAGTTGACCAATAATATATGACAAAGGAGGCACCTTGCAGCTTCCAAGATTAGGTTATAATCTTTCTTTCAGCTTGTGTCTTTTTTTTTTTTTTTTGAAACACTTCTTCTGTAGTCTCTAGGTAAGAAGTATCATTACCCTGAGATAACTATAATCTGAGAAAGCGCACCCTAGTCACATAAATAAATCTGCTGCATGGAAAAGCAGAGATGGCCAACTAACCAAAAATTGTACCACTCATTCCAGTTAAGACATAGACACGCTAGTGAGGAAGCTGTTTGGATATTCATGCCAGCAAAGTTTTCAGGTAGCTCCATTTGCAGCTGCTCCTTTTGATATCCCATCTGAACTCCCAGACAACCCCGAGTTGACAACTTACATAACAGCTTCTAAAGTTTCCTATTCTCTAAAATGCAGATAATGATAGCACCTACTCTTAGAGTTATTTGAAGGTAATTGTTAATAATAAATACTATCTTTAAAAAAGAAAATATAAAGAAAAAGAAAAGGGTAAAATAAAAGATATAAAAGACTTTTAAATCACTTTTTTACTGAAAAGTCCTAAGACAAGTTTGAGTAAATCCCTCCTGTGGTTAAATATGTTGACAGAAGGGACTATTTCTTTTTCTCTGAACTTCATTGAAAATACAGTGTACTGCTGTCTAAGCCTCACTGAAGACACACACTGTGCTTCAGGAGAACATCGAACTCTGCGTGATAGTAAAGAGAAAATATCAGACAAATTCATCTACACTTAAGAGAATTAGTGATGTTAAGTGGGCCCAAGTATGAAGATATGAATATCGTCCTTAATTCTCTTTCTTCAGTGCTTTTAGGTTGAGTTTTGTGAATTAGAGACCAAACACATGGACAATTCAGATCCCTGCTTAGTACAGTCTTATTAGAAACATATGTATTTAATGTTTGACTGTCTTTTAACATGATTTAATTAGGAAAATATGTCCATATAAAATTTAAAGCTTTATAGTAAAAAGACAACTCACTATCTCCCTTGTTCCTACCTAATTTATACCCACCTATTCTTAGAAAACCACTTTTTTAAAGCTTCTAAGGTGTCTTTTTCTATTTTCTATACAAATGCAAGGAAATATGAGTACTATGACTTCTTTTTTTTAAACAAAGACTACATATAATGCATTTATTGTGTGTTTTTACTTAGATATATACTGTACAGTATTTTGTTACATTCATGGGAAGCATCCTGATTTATTTCAAAGATGTCTGTATTCTAACAAATAGATTTACCATGATTTATTTAACCATTCATCTGCTAATGGACACCTGCTTTGTTTTAATTTAGTGGCTATTGTAAATAATGTTGCCATGATAATATTTGTATGTAAGTTATTTCACATAGTGCAAATAAGTCTATATGAATTCCCAGGAATGGAAATGTTGGGACAAACTCAGTTTTATTTCTAATTTGGAAAAACAAATTACTGAAAATTTGAACTAAGGAATGAAGTTTTCAAAATGTATCCATGAGAGATCGATTTGGTTGATCTGCATTGAACGTACTAGGTAACATTTCTCTCTTAATTTCAAGGAAAATGAAATGTCTTATTTTCAAAGCCTTTCTCCAAACTCAGGTATGGCAGATATTTTGGTGAGGTGTTTTTTTAAACCAATTTGGTACCCTGGTACTAGCTTAATATATCCAGAACCACATATCTCTCTGGCCATAATTTGCAATTCAGTCTATTTATAACTCAAATGGCTATTTTCATGCCTCCTCTACCCAAATCTATATACTTTGCACTGGTCTACACTCAGGATTGTACTCTTCTGTCTGTGGTCCTCTTCTCACACTGTTTACACCTCAAATACTCCTTTCAAAATTTAAGTCACTAAAATTATACTTATCCTTCGAAGCCCTACCTACTCAAACACCTCCTCTTCCATTAAATGTTCCCAGATTTCTTCTTTATATTTTACTTTCAACTCTTGTGTGGAGGAGGAGTGGTCCTCATTCCTGTTGCATGGCTTGGCATCTAGATTGTCTCTCTCCCTCTAGAACAGAGGTGTTCTAAAGCAGAAGCCACATCTTATCTTTCTGACTCTTTCCATCAAACTAGCAGAAAGCCTTACTCATGATCCGTGCTTATAAATCCTGGTGGTGATTTTTGTCACTCCCTGAAGCTCTTAGCTGTGATTTTCCTCCTCTTTCCTCTGAGAAACTATGACAGCAGCTCTTTTCATGGTAATTTCCTGTGACCACTTTTGTTGATTTCTGACTGCTTCTTGCTCCCTATAGCTCTTAAAAAAAAAAAAAAAACCCAAAAAACAAAAACCGAAAAAAAACCCTCTTAGTCTCATCCACATCTCGACAGCTTCATTATATTTTTTTCCTTTTTGAAGCTGCTCACAGTGAGCTTAGTGAGATTCCTGTAGTGGATCTTGTACTGTACAGTTGAGATAAGCAGTTGAGGAGGGCACTGTGTTGCAAATGTCAGAAAACTCTATTTAAGCAAAAAAAAAAAAAAAGGGGGGGGGGATACAATCACTTCCATATGAGATCATTACAGGAGAAAAATTCCAGCTTCAGACATGATTCACAAGCTCAAGGAATATCATCAAATTCCCCAACGTGTTGTTTCTCCACCCCCATGTGCTTTCACGTGTTGGTTCACAGAGATGGGTCTCTCCACAGGATAGCTCCAGTGGCTTAAGACTTAGAGCTTTCTTTGAGTTCAGCTGAAAGAGAAGTTTTCTTTTTCACCGTGTCTCCATGATGTGCCAACTTGGATCTAGGATTAAGCCTGAACAATCACTGTGGCCAGAAAGTTGAGAATATCCCTGAATCAAATCATAATTACAGGTAAGTGGAGAGAGAATTTTCTGAAGAGGGACTCAAACTGCTTTCATCAGAAGTGGAGATGGATAGTAAGCAGACCCAAATTAGAAACCACTACAAATGTTAAATTTATATATATATATATATATATATATATATATATATATATATATTTATTTATTTTTGGAAATAAGTCTACAGCTTTCATTAGATTTTCATTCTGATTTAATTTACTTTAAAATGGTTAAAAACAGATAAACCAATGGTTCGGTAAAAACTCTGAAGACAAGAAAGGGGAACTCTATTGCACTGTTGGTGGGAATATAGACTGGTGCATCCATTCTGGAAAACAGTATGGAGGTTCCTCAAAAAATTAAAGATAGAATTACCTTGTGGCCAGTAATAGCACTACTAGAATTTATCCAAAGGATAATTCATAGAGGAGTGATTCATAGGGCACACGTACCCCAATGTTTACAGGAGCACTTTCAATGTAACCAAATTATGAAAAGAGCCCAAATGTCCACCAACTGATGAATGGACAAAGAAGATGTGGTGTGTATATATATATATATATATATATATATATATATATACACACACACACACACACACACAATGGAACACTACTCAGCAATGAAAAACAATGAAATCTTGCCATTTGTAACAACGTGGATGGAACTAAAGGGTAGTATGACAAGTGAAGTCAGTCAGAAAAAGACCTATCATGTTTTCATTTATATGTGAAAGTTTAAATACTTAACAGAAGAGCATAAGGGAAGAAAAAGAAAAATTATAGTTACAAACAGAGGAAGGCAAACTATAAGAGACTTTTAAATACAGAGAAAAAAACTGAGGGTGGGAGGGAGTGGGGGGGGTGAATATGGGTGACAGGATTTCAGGAGGGCACTTGTTGGGAGGAGCACTGGGTATTTTATATAAGTGATGAATTATGGGTATCTATTCCCAAAGTCAAAAGCACACTATATACACTGTATGCTAGCTAACTTGACAATAAATTATATAAAAATAATATGTATGAAAAAAACACATTGTAAACAAAATAAAAAGTACACTTATCTTGATGAACACTAAGAAATGTATAGAATTGTTGAATCTTATGGTACACATGAAACTAATAGAACATTCTATGCTAATTATACTTAAAAAAAGATAGTTCTTAGCAATGAATAATTCAAGATAGATGTGTTCAATAATCATTAAGGTAATTAAGGAAACAAAACTATAATTCTTGAAGCATAAAATTTTACCTTCATTTTATTTGTAAACCCATTTGCTGTCATGATAACTACTCCAATGTTTTACTGAACATGGGAGCGAGTGTACTTCAAAGAAAAAAGGTAAAATAGAGCAAGGAAGAGGGGGATAGGAAGAGGAAAGTAAGAAGAAAGAGTGATAGAACAGGGATGGTAAAGGGGGGAAGAAGAAGGGAAAAGGTTAAACATGGTAATGGAGCTCAAACCCAAGAAAGAAGCAACAACTTATGGTTTTGTTGTCAAATAATACAAAACAAAACTCTTAAGACAGATGTAAATGGCAGGTATATTAAAATTGAAATAAAAATATCTCAGATTTTAAATTGTAACAATTCATTACAGGTTTTCAGTGTTTGAATCTATTAAAATTAGAATAGTAACATCTGTAGTAAGATAGAGTCTACTACACTTCTCTTCTCAAGAGTTTTTATAATTAGCATTTCTAAATACCTACCTCATGTAAATTCCAAGAGGTCAGAGATCATGTCTTTTCTATTAAGTATTTGGTTATTTTTGGTGGCATAAAGTTTTAATTAATATCTGAAAAATGGATTAAAATAGATATGACATGATATGATAGGGCTATAAACAAAAACAAATCAGAATTTTATTATCTTCATTCCTGGGCTTTATAGTTGATGGAAAATCAGATCAGCTACTCTATAGTTTCTCAGAAAATCTAGATTATAATAGAATTTTTCCTGTTAACTCATGGTAAATTTCAAGTAATTATTAATTTTACTGAACTCTAATTTTTTCTTTTGTAAAATGGGACTATGATGGAGAATATTAAAACACATTGAAGAATTAAAATTGGTGGTTTAGATGTGTGATGTACCAAAGCATGTCACTTGAAATAGAACAATTTTATAGATCAAAATTTGAATATAAAATGATTACATTAACAGTTTAGACCATGCACAAGAAGTCTGACTCCTGAGACTATCCATTTTATCCTTCCTCTCTTTTATTTTTCTTTCTACCTTTCATGCATTCAGAGTTACTGGACACTTGCTTTCTATATGTCAACTCTGAGGGTTCTAAAATTTAGTTAAACTTCTCTATATCCCAAAGTAGAGTGAATTATTGGAATTAGTCCAGTAAGATTCATCTTTTGATATTGGAAGCTATTTGCTATGAATATTTAAGAGTAGAGTTAGTAACACTAGGAAAGCTAAACAGGCACTGGATCTGGTATTTCTCCAATGACCTCTTTCCTGGTCTTTCTTTAATTCTTCCATGAATGATTAATTTGGTTGTACTTACTTTCCCAATTTCATTAATCATTCCTAACCTTGCCAAATTGACTTTTATGAAGTATAATGCCTAAAAATCAGTCTCTGTATCATATCTATCTCTATCTCTGTCCTTTTAAATTTGTAAAATCTGCAGTTCTCATCAGCTTGTTCACAAGTGTAAGATCATTTATGAAACAATAATCAAATAAAAAGTCCTCAGGGATAAACACAATAAAGGTAAATAAACAGATGATTATTGAAATTTATTTTTAATATGTTGTTTCAGTATGCTGAGTTTTTAAGTTTACCTTAAGTAGGGAAAAGGTGATAATTTTGTATTTATTTCTCCCTATTTTAAAAGTATTACTTTTGTATTTCAGATACTGTAACATTTTTCTCATGTCCTTCTCAGATTTAAATCCAGGGCTTATTTTAATACTGTCCAGTTACTTTTATGAACATGCACTATGGTTGTAAAGTAAATGACATAATTTATTGACTATGCAAAATACAACATTGGCAAGTCTTCTTCCCTTCTAAAAATATTAGTTACAAATGCAAAAATTATTTATTTAATCTTATAGACCTGGCTTCAAATCACACATCTGTCATTTTATAATGGTAATAGGCTTTTTATCTTTGGACACAGCTGTTTCTTCATCTCCATAAGTGAAAATAGTATTTATAACTAAATTTATGGTAAAAATATGGGACAGAACTTTCAGTATATCTAGCTATGGAAAGGGTATATACCAAGTTTTCAGTAGATAACAGTGTGAGAAATTCTGTTTTGCCTCTACTCTTTGTATATCCATTTTGTCTTTCTATGCAAAAGGAAACTTCTGTGGTTTTCCATGGCAATTAAACCAGAGCCATAAAGAATCCTACAATTTTTTTCTCATATAAGATATAGTAACAAGTTAGTACCCTGTTCTTTTTTTCGGTGTGATCCCTTTCTGGGATGCAGTCTAAAACAGCTTCTGTTCATCAGCTTTGGGTATCTGCCAGGGCCCTGGGCAAATAGTTGTACATAATTCTTATCTGGGCCACAATGGAGCTTCCTGGGCCTGTAACTATCATGAAAAAAAAAAGGCATATGAGTTGGAAATAAATTATTAAAATTTTGGCATGACTGTCTGCATAGATGTGATTGAATCTATATGAAAGCTAATAAAATTAGTGTTTGGGACAAATTGTATCTGCTCCCAAATTTATATGCTGAAATCCTAACTGCTAGTACCTCAAACTGACTAGATTTGAAAATAGGGAATTTAAGAGATGATATTATTAAAAAGGCAAGCCCTTGAGATGGACCCTTATCCAACTTGACTGGTGTTTTTGTAAGACACACAAAGGGACACTAAATATATGAGCCCACAGAGAGAAGGAGCCTGTGTACAAGCCTGAGAGAGAAAAAACAAAAGGAAAGAAAATTGCCAACACCTTGGTCTTAGGGTTCTAATCTTTAGAACTGTGAGAAAATACATTTGTTATTTAAGTCACTCAGTCTGAGATATTTTGTTATGACAGCTGTACCTACCTATCAATGGACTTTAGCAAGGTTTTAGCATACAAGATCACCTTGCAAAAGTAAATTGTATTCTATATATAAGCTAGATCAGATGATTCAAAAATTCATACAGAAAGGCAAAGAACTTAGTGTAGGCAAAATAATTTGGGAAAATAATGAGATTTAAAAGTTAAATTGATCTAGACCATAAGGGTTATTATAAAATTAGAGAAATCAAGAGAATAAAGTATTAGTGTCAAAATATGCAAATAGATCAGTGGAACAGAATAGAGTGTCCATAAGTAGATCCACACATATATGGGAAACTGATTGTTTATAAAGGCACAAAGCTAACTCAATAAGAGGGGAAAAAGCATAGTCTTTTCAATAAATGGTAATGAAATGACTGAATATCTATATGACAAAATTTGAATGTCAATCCATACCACACACCATATACAAAAATCATCTTAACATTGACTAAAGGCTGAAAATTCTAGAACATATGAAATATTTGTGACCTTAGATTTGGCAAATTCTTCTTAACATAACATAACAATTATTATCCAAAATAAATTGATAAACTGGTCTTCATCAAATTAAGAGCTTTTTATTTTTAAATATTTATTTAGAGAGAGAGAAAGTATGTGTGAGCAGGGGGAGGGGCTTAGGGAGAGGTGGAGGGAGTGAATCCCAAGCAGGCTCCTTGCTGCCAGCACAGGCCCCGACTTGGGACTTGATGCCACAAACCGTGAGACCATGACCTGAACTGACATCAAGAACTGGGTGCTTAACTGACTAAGCCACTCAGGTGCCTCAAATTAACAGCTTCTACTTTTTAAAATAAACAGTTAAGAAAACAAAAAGGCAAGCTACAGACATGAGTAAAATATTTACAAAGTATATACTTGATAAAAGTTCATATCCATCATATATAAAGAATTCTCAAAATTGAATAATAAACAAGTAGTACAAAATGGGCAAATAACCTGAGGGCACATTTCACTATAGATGTTATGTTATGTTCAAATAAGCAGATGAAAAGATGTGTATTATTTACTAGAAAAATTCAAACTATAACCACATTACACATCCCTCAACATGGTATACTGGTATAAATAGTACTTATTATAATGGTGGAAGTTAAAAACACTATAACAAGCATTGACATGGAATTGGAGCAACTGGAACTCTCACACACTGTTGCATGAAGGCAAAATGGTACGGCCGCTTTGGAAAACAGTTTGAATTTTTTTTAAAGGTGAACATACTCTCATAATATGGTCCAGGCACTCAACCTCCCAGTATTTGCCCAATGAAAGCAAATGTCTATGCAAAGTCTTATAAGGAATATTGATTAATATACACTGGAAACAATCCAAATGTCTACTGTAAAAGAACAATTGTGATATATTTTTATAGTGGAAACCATTGGAATCTATCTAGCCATAAACAGGAATGAACTACCAATCCGCAAACAACATAGATGATCTCAAAATAATTATGTTGAATTAAAGATGCCAGACAAAAAGAGTACATGCTTTATTCTTCCATTTACAGAGAAGTCTAGAAAATGCAAACTAATCTATAGTGAGGGGGATGGAAGTAGTTGGAGGAGGATATTTTACAGAGGAGCCAAAGGTTTTGGTTCTAATACCAATGTGTGGATACATGGGGGTGGGGGCATGAGGAGGTGGTTCTACACATGCTAGATGTTCTATAATTTAACTCAGTTCTGAGACTGCCTACCTAGAGATTGCATCAAACCCACAGGTTAAAAGGTCAATTCTACGAGACCACACTTTCCCCCTACACACACTCACACACACACACACACACACACATTCATTTAGATACCAATTGGAAATACAAGTTGTTTCTAACAAAGTGACTATATTTCAGAAGTTCCTACAACTTGTTCCTTGATTTTGACTAATTTGGTAGACTGACTCACAGAAATCAGGAAACTTGTTTACCCCCCACTAGATTATTACAGAGAAAGAGCCAGATGGAAGAGATGCACAGAGCAAAATATGGGAAAAGGGCACAGAATCTCCATGCTTTCTTGGAGAACACTTCTCTCCAAATCTACGTGTTCACCAACCCAGTAGCCTTATAAACCTGTCCTGTTGGGTTATTATGGAGGCTTCAATTACATAAGTCTGATTGATTAAATCATTATTCATTGGTAATTGATTAAACCTCCAGCCTCTCTTTTCTTCCCTGGTTATTGGGGGATAATACTGAAAGCTTCAACTCTCTAATCAAATGGGTGGCTCCACTGGCAATCAGCTCCCATTCTTAGGGGCTTTCCAGAAGTCATCTCAACAACAGAACAAAAGATAACTTTTTGACTCTTGTCACTTAGGAAATTCCAAGGGTTTTAGGAGCTATGTGTCAGAAAAGGGGAGAAGACAAAAAATACAGATTTCTTACAATAAATCACAATATTAGAGGAACATTTATATATTTGAGAGTAATGAATATTTATCATCTTGTTTATAGTGATGGTGTCTGGGGTTTACATTTATTAAAACATTAATTGCACCATAAATACATGTATTTTATTATATGTCATATATATTTCAGTAAAGCTGATAAAAATAAATGTGAAATAAAGAACTTTTCAGAAATACAAATGATGAAAGAACTCATCAATAGTAGGACTATGAGAAGTACAGTACAATGAACCTGATCCATGTAGGACAAAGATTCCATGACATTTAGAATTTTCATTGATAGTGATATTTTCTTGCACAGAGAAAAAGGAGAATAAAAGCAAAGGGTATCTCCAAAAGCTGAGTTTTATAGATGCCATCATCCAACTTGCTCCAATATAGGCTAAAGATAAAAAGCCTTGATGAGAATCAAAGGAAAATCCAGCATCCTTTATTTATTTTATGACTGCATGCAGGCCAACTGAAAAGCAAGCTAGGATGTAAGTATTCTGGCCCTGTATTAAGTGGGAATAAGCCTTGCCTGAACCTATAGAAAATTACCAGACTAAAAGACTGAGCTTATAACAGCTAGCATTCCACAGCATAAGTCCAAACATACAACAAACAGAAAAATTCCAGATATGATCCAATATTCATGGAGATTTATTCCAGAAATGCCAGTGGGATCTCAGGAGAAGGAGCATCCTCGGTGTAGATGCACAGAATTACTATGGCTCTGGGTAATCAGTACATTTACCACAAGAAACTAGACTATGATAGATGATACAAGGAGAAAACTTATCTTCATAGGAAAAGTCAATAGCAGGATAAGGGTAGATAGAAAGTCATGAACTTTGCCAAGTAGGCCAGAATTCATAAAATTGTTCTGGGAGATTATGTTAGTGCAAAGAAGCCAACACAGAAATATTCAGCATTATAGACAGAACCAAGAAGGGAGGGAGAAGAGACTGAAAAGTTTGTCATATTATGGGTACTTTTATATCCAGAACACAGAAAAAGACAGGATCAGATCAAAAGTCATTACAGATCTTGTGAGCAGGTGTACTAGAAGTGTTAATTAAATTCTAAACTGCTCAGGAATGTCTCAGAAATTAGTTAGAGCTGTGCAGAAGGCAGACAGCTCCACCCATTTCTGTTGAAAGGGTCTGATTCAATGTTCTTTGTGACCAAATGGATTAAGTCAGTGGAACTAACCTCAGTCCATCCTGAGTTCCTACAATGGGTCAGACATAGGATTCTGTCACTGAATTCCCCAAACAATTCTAAGCCACAGACACCAATATAATCAACCCTGAATAAGAAAACTGAAGAATGAGGGAGGGACAGAGAGAAAGTAAATTATCCAAGGTCATGCAATATAATGACAGAATTCCACAAAATTCTATAGCCTGCATATATTTAGTCAGTATGTTATGGTAACCTATTTGTTGGAACATTTTTACTGACAGGAAACACATCAACCCACCCAGCCCTAAAGCACAGCCACCCCTCAAACTACCCATTATTTAAAACCAAGATGTCTTTTTTCTCAAATCCAAAGAGAGAGGGGGCAGGGAGGAGAGAGAGAGAGAAGAGAGAAGAGAGAGAGGGGGGGGGGAGAGAGAAATTTTATTTTTTTATTTTTTCATATTAAAAATGGATTTATTGAGGTATAATATACATTCACAAAATTAACCTATTTTCAGAGTGCAGTTCACAGATGTTTAGTAACTTTACAGAGTTGTGGAACTATCATCACCAACCAGTTTTAGAACATTCCCATTATTCCAGAAAGATTCCTAGTGCCCATATGCTGTCGTTTCTGTTTCCACCCCGACCCCCAGGCAAGCACGAATTTGTCTTCTATCTCTATAGATTCGCCTTCTCTGGATAATTCATATAATGGAATTTCATATAAATGGAATCATACAATACGTATTCTTTTATGCCCTCTTCTTTCACTTAACATTACTTTTTTGAGGTTCACCATGTTGTAGCATATACTGTGCTTTGTTCCATTTTGTTGCTGAATAGGACTGAGAGAGAGATATTTTATACTAAGTACTGTCTTTTCCTTTGTATGCTAGACCATTTCATTGATGGGGTAGACATGTTTCCTCAGATACTGGAATTCAATTAAGACCAAAGGAAAAAAAAAAACTTTTGTCTTCATCACATGAGATTATTACTAATTTCTTCTCACCCTATAGCAGAAAAAAAGTCATGGCATGAGTAGAAAAGTCATAAAGTAAAAGAAGTGGAGAATATCATCATTTTGAAATCAGCAGTAGTTTATAAAATTATGCTAAATTGAATTTATTCTGTCTACATTGAAATGCACTACCGATCTTTTAACAGTTGAAATCAGTGTAATGGTGCTGTGACATTGTGATAAGCTGTACATTTTTGATTCCCAGGTATCAAAATTTCTGCTTAATTTTATTATGGATTTTTATTGTATTTCAAGAAAATCAGTTTGATAAATTATTTAGTGAAAACTAGGTACAAGTCTAGCATCCTCTGCATGCAAAGCAAATTTGATTCAAGTAAATGTATTTTTGACAAATGACTTGTGCCTGCATGATTTATCAATGTAATGCAGAATGCCCCAAAAACAGCATGGCATCAGGACTGGTTTGCATTTGGTCCTTCTAGAGCAGTCTGAAAGAAAAGTGGCAGAAAATATAATTCATTTTCATGAGAAAGGTAAGAAAAGTGTTTGTGTTAAACTGACAGTGTGTCTCAAACAAAAGAGTGAAGCAAAAGTAATAAAGAAACGTAAAGTTTATTTGAATCTACCATCATGGAAATTATCTTTGCTAAAGAAAGGAGATACACCATTAGAGCTGACTGAGCTTATTAAGTCATAACACAGAGTGCTTTCTTGCTTGATAAACTTTAAAGGCCACCATTAGCTTAGAGTCAGAAGGCACAACCACAGCATTAACGAATTAACGAGGGCTAAAAAAAAAAAAAAAAAAAAAAAAAAGGTCCTCATCTGAGGTTTGGAATCACATGAACTGCTACATCCCAACGTTTGCAGTTATTTACTAAGCAACACAATAAAGAGATACTTAGAATACTCAGAAATGGATATGGAGAAATGGGTACAAAAGTATTAAAAAGTATCAAGGATAGTTCCTAAGTCTGTTTAACATAATGAAGATTTAGAACATCAAATTTATAATGCAGAAAACAAACCCGTTTTGCAGAATATTGAGCAAGACTGTAGTTCTAGATTAGCGGCAGTTGAGGTATGTTTTTAACATCCAATTACGTATGCAAATAGTAGAAAGGAGAATGTACCAACCCACAGTTCATGGTGGGGGGGGGGGAGGTGGTGGTAAGCTGAAAACAGAATCCAAAGAGTCCTGAACTTGAGACCACTTGAGGTTATACACACACACACACACAGGTATATGTATATATGTGTATGCGTTTTTTCATGGAAGCACACTAAAAATTTCATCATCTTCTTTTAATTTAGAGACAAAATAAGGGGGAGGGGAGAGAAAGAGAGGGAGAGAGGGAGAGAAGGAGAGAGAGGGAGAGGAGGAGGGAGAGGGAGAGAGAGAGAGGGAGGGAGGGAGAGAGGGAGGAAGAGAGAAAAAACACAAGCCCTGGAGAGGGGCAGAGGGAAAGAGGATCTTAAACAGGCTTCATGCCCAGTGTGGAGCCCAATTCAGGGCTGGGATCATGACTTGAGCAGAAACAGCAAATACAAAGCTCAACTGACAGAGCCACCCAGGTATCCCTGAAAGTTTCATCTTAAAACAAAACAAACCAAACAAACAAACAATCAAACAAAAACCCACAAAAAAACAAAGAAGCATGTGCGCGCGCGCGCGCGCGCGCGCACACACACACACACACACACACACACACACACACACACAGAGTTAAAGTGGAACTAGCTGCCAGTATGGCAGATGAGGAATCAGAAGAGACAGAAGGCAAAGTGGAAGTTTCAGAAAGAACAGAATGGTCAACTATGCCAAATGCTACTGAGATGTTAGGTAAAATGAGAATGTAGATGTCACATTTGATTTAGAATTAAGAGGATTATCATTGGTCTGAAAGGGAGCTGTTTTGGTGGAGGGAAAGGGTAGGAGCCTTATTGTAATATAATTTGTAAAGATGGCATGTAACAGGGGAGAGGGTGAGGGACACGCTTCTTTTGCAAGGCTTAACAGAGAAGAAAAAGAGGTAGGGTGGCAGCTGAAGAGGCGTACAAAAATCCAATATATAACATATATTTTACAAAGTGGTTTTTAAAATATTTAAGTGATTAGAATTGTTTAAAGAAGAAAAGTGCAAAGGTAAGAGAAAGATGGGAGATACCAGACAGTTTGATATTCTTGAGAAGAGGGAATAAAGCCCAAAGGTAGAGGGAGTATTTAAAGGTAGAGAGGTACATATGTCTGTATTTATTTTTATAGTTTATTGAGACATACTTCATCTATAAAACAATTACTCTTTCATAACATAGAGTTCAGTATTTTTATTATATTCACAAGGTGTTTATAATAATCAAAATTACCTAATTCCTACTTTCAGTTTATTCTTAATTCAGTTGCTTGTGCTTTGGGTGTCCTCTGTAAGAACAGGATAATCTTACTCTATGTTTAAGTTAATTTTCGTAGATGAGGAATGTAACGATCTGATTTCATTTTTTGTATGTGACTATCTACTTGTCACAGCACTATTTAATGAAATGTCTTGGAACCCTTGTTTGATATCAGTTGACCATAAATGTATGGGTTTATTCCATATGTTAGTATATGGAATATATATATATATGGAGTATATTCATATATAAAAGTATATATGATGTGGAATAAATGCATACATTTATGGTTAACTGATATTTTTATACATATATATCATGTTATATATACCAAATATATATTACATGTATATATATATATGTATATATATATATATATATTTATGCTATTATCAGTCTTGATCACTTTAGCTCTGCAGGAAGTTTTGATATCGCAAAGTATAAGTCTGCTATTTTTGTTCCTTTTCAAGACTATTTTGACTTTTATGGGCCACTTAAATATCCTTATTTATTTTATTTTATTTTATTTAAATAGTTTATTGTCAAATTGGCTTCCATATAACACCCAGTGTTCTTCCCCACAAGTGCCCTCCTCCATCACCATCACTTCTTTTCCCCCTTCCCCCTTCCCCTTCAACCCTCAGTTCATTTTCAGCATTCAATAGTTTTGCATCCCTCTCTCTCCCCAACTCTCTTTTCCCTTTCCCCTCCCCATGGTCCTCCATTAGGTTTCTCCTGTTCTCCTGTTAGACCTATGAGTGCAAACATATGCTATCTGTCCTTCTCTGCCTGACTTATTTCGCTTAGCATGACACCCTCAAGGTCCATCCACTTTCCTACAAATGGCCAGATTTCATTCTTTCTCATTGCCATGTAGTACTCCATTGTGCATATATACCACATCTTCTTGATCCATTCATCAGGTGATGGACATTTAGGCTCTTTCCATGTTTTGGCTATTGTTGACAGGGCTGCTATGAACACTGGGGTACATGTGCCCCTATGCATCAGCACTTCTGTATCCCTTGGGTAAATCCCTAGCAGTGCTATTGCTGGGTCACAGGGGAGTTCTAAGAATAGTTTTTTGAGGACCCTCCACACTGTTTTCCAGAGCGGCTGTACCAGTTTACATTCCCACCAACAGTATAGGAGGGTGCCCATCTCTCCACACTCTCGCCAGCATCTGTAATCTCTTGATTTGTTCATTTTAGCCACTCTGACTGGCGTGAGGTGGTATCTCAGTGTGGTTTTGATTTGTGTTTCCCTGATGATGAGTTATGTTGAGCATCATTTCATGTGCCTGTAGGCCATCTGGATGTCCTCTTTGGAGAAGTGTCTATTTATGTCTTCTGCCCATTTCTTCACTGGGTTATTTGTTTTACAGGTGTGGAGTTTGGTGAGTTCCTTATAGATTTTAGATACTAGCCCTTTATCTAATATGGGTACAAAATCAGTGTACAGAAATCGGTTGCATTCCTATACACCAATCATGAAGCAGCGGAAAGAGAAATCAAGAAACTGATCCCATTCACGACTGCACGAAAAACCATAAAATACTTAACAGTAAACCTAACCAAGGATGTAAAAGACCTATGTGATGAAAACTATAGAAAACTTATGAAAGAGATCAAAGAAGACACCAAGAAATGGAAAAACATTCCCTGTTCATGGATCAGAAGAATAAACATTGTGAACATGTCATTACTACCCAAAGCAATCTACACATTCAATGCAATCCCCATCAAAGTTGCACCAGTATTCTTCTCAAAGCTAGAACAAACTATCCTCAAATTCACATGGAACCACAAAAGACCCCGAATAGTCCAAATAATATTGAAGAGGAAAACCAAAACGGGAGGCATCACAATCCCAGACTTTAGCCTCTACTACAAAGTTGTCATCATCAAGACAGTATGGTATTGGCACAAAAACAGACACATAGATCAATGGACTACCATAGAGAACCCAGAACTGGGCCAACAAATGTACGGCCAATTAATTTTTGACAAAGCAGGAAAGAGTATCCAATGGAAAAAAGACTGCCTCTTTAGCAGGTGGTGCTGGGAGAACTGGACAGCAACAAGCAGAAAATGAAATTAGACCACTCTCTTATACCATACACAATAATAAACTCCTTATTAATTTTAGAATCAGCTAGTCAATTAGAAAAAAAAGCTAAGATTTTGATAAAGATTTTGCTGAATAAGTAGATCAATTTGAGGAATATTGCTATCTTAATATATTCTAGTCCATTAAAATTTAAGATATCATTTCATCTAACTTTTAATTTCTTTAAAGATGTTATGTATGATGTTAGCTCTACATATTTTATGGAGAGCACCTTAAGAGTTTAAGGTATTTTTATATTTCTAATTCTTTAAATCATTAAATGTTATTGAATTTCTTCCAAATATTTTTATTACACTTACTGCAATGGCTAAGCTGTTTGTGTTTTTTTCCCCAGTAATATGCTGTATCAGTTAATGATTTTTGTATGTTGAACCAAATTTACATCTCTGGAATAAATGCTACTTGGTTGTGATATATACTCCTTCTTATGTAGTTGGACTCAGTTATTTTGTTGAGGACTTTTGTTTATATATTCATGAGGAATACTGATCCTTAATTTTCTTGCCATCTTATTTATGGTTTCACTATCAAAATATTACTGGCCTCATAGAATGAATTGAGGTTTCCACTTGCTTCTACTGTTGGAAAGAGCTTGTGAAGAACTGGTGTCAATTCTTAAACATTTGGTAAGATTTTACCATGAATCTATCTGGTACTCAGCTTTCCTTGGTGCAGCTTTTGATTACTAAACTCAATCTCTTTACTTGTTACAGCTTTTCAGATTCTTTGAGTCAGTTTTGGTAGTTTGTAGCCATCCAGGAATTAGTCTATTCTGTGTGGTTAATATGATGACAGATCTAATTTCATGACATAAAGTTACAGAATTCCCTTATAATCATTTCTGTAAAGTCAGTTGTTATGCATCCTCTTCCTCTCCTGATTTTATAAGTGAAGTCTGCTCTCTTTTTCTCTTGCCCAGTAAAAGGTTTGTCAATTTTGTCAACTCATTTTATCTATGGTCTTCTATTCTTTATTTTGTATTTCAAAATTATTATTTCCTACTTTTGTTTCTTTTAGGTTTGTTTCTTTTCCTTCTTTTACTAGTATGTTCAGATTGGAGTTTAGGTTACTATTTTTAGATATTTTGTAATATAGGCATTTATGGCTTCAGATTTTCCTGTAAGCACTGCTTCCACCAAATGGCCTATTTTGTTTTCTTTTTCATTTATCCTACTTTCTAATTTCTTTTATGATTTCTTATTTAACCAGCAGATTATTTACAAGTAATTACAAGGCTTAATTTCCACATATTTGTGAGCTCCCAATTTTTTGTTTCCTCTGTTTTAAAATTTGTTGAGACTTGTTTTATGACCTAATGTATGGTCTACTTCACGTTCACTTAGGAAGAATGTAATGTCTACTGCCTTTGAGTGGAGGGTTCCATAATGTGTCTGTAAGGTTAAGTTGCTTTACAGAGTTGTGTTTAAGTGTTCTGTTTCCTTGCTACTCTTCTGTTTGGTTCTAAAAAATACTTTTCAGATTTTGTTTACTTTAAACTAGTTTTTGCCAACCTGATATTTTCAATTTACCCCACATCTTTTTAAGCTGCCAAAGATTGTGCCATTGATATTATTGTGAAGAAAAAATTATTGTTATAATGATGTTAATCATATATAATTTTGTTTTTATTTAATATGTTAATATGTTTTGAAAGCATGCATTACAAATTTCAGTCATTTAAAAAATGTATTTATTTTGAGAAAGAGACAGTGAATGGGAGAGGTACAGTGAGAGAGAGGGAGAGAGAATCCCAAACAGGCTCCATGCTGACAGCCCACACAGGGCTCAATCCCATGAACCAGGATATCATGACCTGAGGCAAAATCAAAAATTGATCACGTAAGCAACTGTGCCATCCAGGCACCCCACAATGTGTCAGTCTTTAAGAGTGTTCTTATGACAATGAAGAAGCCAAAGGAATACTGCAACTCTGAAACTTAGTTATTCTATAGCCCCTGATGCCTGTAACTGATATACACATATATTATGCCATACAGAATAATTATTAGAAATTAAGTTTTCTTGTATGGTAGTCATTTCTACACTACAAATTAGAGAGGGTACACAATTAGTATACATGCTATTACACAATGTCAGCCTAATATCAATGAAACAACACATTTCAGCCACAGTAGATGGCTATTTCATTTATCTAAGAAAAGAGACCTAGTGCTTTTCAGATATAATATAGGAGAGAGCAGATTATAGTTTCTAGTGATGATGGGCCAGAGCTTGAGAGAGTGAATCACTTATGGGGGCTGAAAATTGTACATCACCTTTCTAGCAATATATCATTTCTAATTTCAACCCATTACATGACTCAAATGATTAAAAAACAGATTTATAAAAGAATTGGCACTTTTTGCCTTTAATTTTTTAGTATTATATAGCTGAAAGATTTTGCTCTTTTTTAGTGTTTATTCATTTTGGAGAGATGGAGACAAAGTATGCATGGGAGAAGGGCAGAAAGAGAGGGAGACACAGAATCTGAAGCAGGCTTCAGGTTCTGACCTGTCAGCACAGAGCCCAACACGGGGCTCAAACTCACAGACAGTGAGATCATGACCTGAGCTGAAGTCAGAGCCACCCATGGTGCTCTTTCCTCTCAGTTTTACCATTTAGATCCCTTTGTTTAAAAGGAGATAAAAAGCTTCTGCACTGCAAAGGAAACAATCAAAAAAACTGATAGGCAACTGACAGAATGGGAAAAGATAGTGGCAAATGGCATATCAGATAAAGGGCTAGTATCCAAAATCTACAAGGAACTCACTAAAGTCCATACGCAAAAAATGAATAGTGAGGAAATGGACAGAAGATCTGAACAGACACTTCTCCAAAGAGGACATCCAGATGGCCAACAGGCACATGAAACGGTGCTCAACATCACTCATCATCAGGGAAACACAAATCAAAACCACACTGAGATACGACCTCACGCCAGTCAGAGTGGCTAAAAGGAACAAATCAGGAGACTATAGATGCTGGCGAGGATGTGGAGAAATGGGCACCCTCCTACACTGTTGGTGGGAATGTAAACTGGTGCACCTGCTATGGAAAACAGTGTGGAGTTTCCTCAAAAAACTATCAGTAGAACTCCCCTGTGACCCAGCAATAGCACTGCTAGGAATTTACCCAAAGGATACAGAAATGTTGATGCATAGGAGCACATGCACCCCAATGTTCATAGTGGCACTTTCTACAATAGCCAAATCCTGGAAAGAGCCTAAATGTCCATCACCTGATGAATGGATAAAGAAGATGTGGTGTATACACACACACACACACACACACACACACACATACACACACATATATACACATAATGGAGTACTACATGGCAATGAGAGAGAATGAAAAAATGAAATCTGGCCATTTGTAGCAAAGTGGATGGACCTCAAGGGTGTCATGCTAAGTGAAATAAGTCAGGCAGAAAAGGACAGATAGCAAATGTTTGTACTCATAGGTCTAACTGGAGAAACCTAACAGAGGTCCATTGGGAGGGGAAGGGGGTAAGAGAGTTGGGGAGATAGAGGGACACGAATCATGAGAGAATATTGAATACTGAAAACGAACAGAGGGCTGAAGGAGGAGGAGGATGGGGGAAGGAGGTGATGGTCATGGAGGGGGCACTTGTGGGGAGAAACACTGGGTGTTATATGGAAACCAATTTGACAATAAACTATTATAAAAGATTTTTAAAAATAAAAAAATAAAAGGAGAAAGTATAGATATTTTTCCATAAAAATAACTTTATAGAAAACATTAGCCTAAAGCTAATCAAGAGATGAAGTAATGAATCATGGAAAATTGACTAATAACAGCTAATGAACCTGAATAGGGGACTAAGAGACAAAAAATGACTGGGACCTCTGGCTTGAGTCTCCTCATCACACTGGCCAGAGGTTTTCTCTGAGGTGAATGCCCCAGCTTCCAGATGGTTTCTGTATGTTAGCTAACGGCATCTCCAGTAAGCCCTTCACACAATGTTCTACAACATCTGCTTTGACTAATTTGTGAGCACAGGTTGGACAATTAGGGACTCCAAACACTCTTAAAGGTATTCTAAGCAAAATGAAATCTTGTTTCAGAGTGGGGATAAGAGTCATATTTATTACATTGAGTCTGTGATCTTATACAAATACATAAGCAGGTCTAGCTTAAAGGAATTTGTTCTACAGGCAGGGAATGGGATTGGATCAGATCACTGATTCTCAACTCTGGCTGAATTTCATGAATACTTTTTTTTTTTTTTTTTTTTTTTTTTTGGTAAATGCCAATAATCCAGGACCTTCCCCCAGATTTCAGATTCAGTAGATACAGAGTAGGGGTGGGGGTCTTAGAATCTCTGTTTTTAACAAGAACCACGACTGATGTCACTATGTATTTAGAGACATTGGACTAGATGGTCTAAGATACCCAAGCAGGATTTATTGGTAAAGTTCGTGAGCTTTGTGTTTGCTTTTATTTTCTGGTAGATTTGTTTTACATGTTTTTCCTGGCTACATATGCAGGTTCTACCATGACTTATAGACACCATTCACCTCACATCTGTTGATAGGAAAGAGTCTTCACTGAATGCTAGCCTGACATAGATGGTTTGTGGACATATAACATTTCTAAATATAACTGCCGCCTCCCCTTCCAATAAAAAATAAACTGCCAAAAGTAGATACAGGATTTTTCTCTTACTTGCTTCCCTTTTATAATTTCCCTCCATTTCTCTTTTCATTTATCATCTGTCTGCTGTATCCCAGAGATTTTATCACCAACTTCATACCACTTTTCTCTTCTCTGTACATGGTAAGCTGCTTTAGCAGAACTTATGGGTGACAAGGGAATCACAGATCTGAATAACAAATAATAAAGGACACTGTAAAACAGTGTGGATGATAAGACAATAAAGCTTTACAGGCTCAGTTTGTTACGTATCCAACTTATGCTCAGGTCATGATCTCACCAATCGTGAGTTCAAGCCCTGCATTGGGCTCTGTGCTCACACCTCAGAGCCTGGATCCTATTTCAGATTCTGTGTCTCCCTCTCTCTCTGCCCCTTCTCTGCTCACACTCTGCCTCTCTCTTTCAAAAATAAATAAACATTAAAAAGAAAGAAAATATAAATATCCTCAAGACCATAAGGTAGACTAGAAGTTTCAAAAAGGGCAAACAAGATGTTAATTATAAATAGTTTAAAATTTGGACTACATTAAAATTTTTTTTAATGTTTTATTTATTTTTGATACAGAGAGAGACAGAGCATGAGCGGGGGAGGGGCAGAGAGAGAAGGAGACACAGAACCAGAAGCAGGCTCCAGGCTCTGAGCTAGCTGTCAGCACAGAGCCTGACGCGGGGCTCGAACCCACGAACGTGAGATCTGACCTGAGCCGAAGTCGGAGGCTTAACCGACTGAGCCACCCAGGCACCCCAAATTTGGACTACATTAAAGTTAATAACGTTTGTTCATCCAAGAACACCATTAGGAGGGTGAAATATATCCTACCATTTTATCCTGCCAAAGACAAAGGGCTTTATTACTACTATTTTTTAAGAATATATAAAAGAATAAGCTAAAAGCAAGTAACAATGAGCCTATTAGTTTATCTACAAATGGTTAACCAATAACTTGAATGTAATGAAGACAATAAAATTTACATGTAAATAAAAATATTCAGCATCCTCTTAGTTAACCTGATGTGGAATTTTGCTCAGGAGCTATACTACGGGAAGAAGAGATCGAAGTATTTTTATGTCTCAAGCATAGTTATAAATGGTGAAAATTTAAAAAATTAGTAAAATGAAAATAGGCATTGTTAATAAAGGAATCTGTGCTGTAACAATAAATGCATTTTTAATAGAATAGTGAAATTTATTAAGTTCCTACCTAGTGTTAAGAATTCTTGTAAGATTTTTATGTCTTCAAGCTTTTAGTCCCTTCAGCAAGTTATATTGTCCCCATTTTACTATTGTAGAAACTGAATCACAAAGAGATTAAATGTCATTTTTAGTGTAACACATCTAGTAAAGGGCAAAACCAGGATTTGAACCACATAGTTTCACTCAAGAGCCCTTCTTTTTACACCACTCCTTGCTGTGTGTCAGAAACGAACTGATGATAGACTATTTATGGAGATTTGTGCTAAGACTGCATTGAGGAGGTGACACTGGAATAAAGTTTTGCAAATGAATAGAAGTTAAGAACTTAGCTAATACTCAAGAAGAGAGCTGTCAATTGTTTCATTGATAGTGGATTGATTAATTGCTTAAAGAAACTTGTTTTAGTAAGTATATGTATGAGTAGTAAGAGCAAATATAATAATTATTGGTTGCATAAAGAACTCCAAGTCAATCTGAGTTAAATCAACAATACAATGATACAAGCAATTTCTTAGCTCACAGGTATGGTGTTCTAAAGACTCACTTAGATCAGTCCAACATTTTTTTCATGTCTTAGTTCGGCTTTCTGTCATGTTGACTTTACAGGTAAAGCTGTTTCATGGTATGTAAACTGAATCAACAATTACTTTGAGCATTTAAAGTTTAAGACTAGCAACTCCAATATAAAAGCACTGAATCAGGAACAGTGTCATGTGTTTATGACACTGTGTCCTCTTAATAGGTACACAAAATAGTTAAGTCTATCAACCTCCTGAGTAGAAATTTAGGGTTATAACTAATTATTGGCCACTGAAATGTATTAGAAGTGAGGTATGCCTATGCCTAGACTTAAGAACTTTTTAGTGAGTCATTTAGCTCTTCCTCCTCTGCTGTGAGGTTTCTGGAAATCACATATAGTGCATTATAAAGTAGTGTACAGGTAGTTTAGTTACAAGATGAATTAGGGTCATTCAATCCATACTAGAATTTGTATAATTGAGAAATAAATATAATGTGTGAAGCCACGGAGATTTCAGGATTTGTTACCAAAGCACAGGGTAGTCAAACCTGACTAATACAAGCAGCTCTTTTCAACTGTCTTAGCATAATTGAAGTGGGCTTCATACCCAAATCTGAAAAATGGTCAGTGTGCTGGAGTATAGAATAATCTGTTGAGCTAAGACAAGTTTCATGTCCCATTTGGGCATGTGAGAAATAAACTATCTAGAATGTTTGGAGTCATTTTCCAAAAGAACAGTAATGAGATACTAAATGTCTTCTGTATGATCCATGGTATATTAAGTCTTGTGGTAGATAAATTCTTCTATATATAGCTGGCAATTTCTGATAGTATTTTCTAACTAAAGCCCACAGCTATAAGGGAAAATATTTGAAGGTAAGAGTATGGTCTATTTTCATCACACAGATTAATTTTACATTTTACAGCTTAACAACCAAAAATGTTAGTGTAATGTTCTTCTTCTCACCCATGCCCCTTTCATGACTAGATGGTAATACTTCTCAAATTTGTGCTGTTTATCAAATATAGAAGAGATTTATGCAAAATCCTTCTTTTCTGTAACACTCTTATCTGGATTGGTTTTTATTAAATATGAATACATTTGTCTTAGGGAAAAGTAAATTTATTTCCTTGGAAGTCCTATGAAAGTAGAAAGTTAAACTATGGGTTTATCATCAATATCCTGTTTGGAGAATTCTCATCAACTTTAATCTTATTCTGGGGTCAGTTTTTATTAGAGAAAATTAAAAAAAAACTTTAATGTTTTATTTATTTTTGAAGGAGATAGAGAGAGACAGTGCAAGCAGGGGAGGGACAGAGAGAGTGGAAGACACAAAATCTGTAGCAGGCTCCAGGCTCTGAGCTGTTGGCACAGAGCCTGACGTGGGGCTTGAACCCACTAACCATGAGATCATGAATTGGGCCAAAGTAGGATGCTTAACCGACTGAGCCACCCAAGCGCCCCTACAGAATATTTTTAATTCAAAAATAGTGCAGGGAATTGTAAGTATTCCAAGAACACGTGCGCAGGCGTGCGTGCACACACACGTCTTTTCTCTATACTAGGGATTATATAGTGTAATCAGAGAGAACATCATATACAGATGTTTTGCTAATTTTAAATTTCAGATCTCTTATGAAAATTCATACTTCACAATTAAGCACAATCTTAAGGGGGAAGCCCTTATTAATAGTGTAGATTACCTTCCTTTATATACGGCTACACTTTCTTGATCCTCTAATTTATATGTGGACACATACTCTAATTAAGATGCCATAATGTAGTTAAGCGATATAGAAGACACAAAAAACAATTTGTGATCAGTTAAATGTCAAATCAGTAAAAGAGTCAACAATTTGAAACTACTGGCTTCAGTCAGAGATAATTTCAAATGGAACCAGAATTATCTTGAATTTCAAGAAAGAAATGAGACATCAAATGAAATGACCTGAAGTGTGTTTCACGTTTCATACAGGAATCTGCTTTAAGAGCAGTATAGACAATGCACAGGTTAACAACTGAAAATGGATAGGGAAGGGATTTGGTGACCAGTCTTCTTGGGCAAAATGAAGACAGTGGGTTGTTAAGCTTATAGACTAGAGCAAGGGGAACACCTATGTATTATTTAGCTCAGGAGGCCCCTTTGGGGAAAAAGATAACAACATCAATGCCTGTATATAACAAACTAATGTGTGGAGGCATTTTCCTTCAAAATTCTACAATAAAGTTTATAGCATTATGATTATGCATGTGAAAAGCTTGGAAGTCACCTTCCCATCCTAATAAGTAAAAAATGTTGAACAGATTGAAAAACCAACTTTTCGCAGATGTGCAAGGGAAGGGAGGACACAGGGCATTCTACTGCCCTCTATATTTAAGGACAGGCTAATACAGAGGGTCACACCTTACTGCACCAGAAACTCACCAGCGGAAGGAAACTTGGTTACCAGAGATGGAATAGGAAACTCTAAACTTTAATTGACAATTTGCTAGATGCTCAGGCTGGACAACTCTGAGAGTTAAAAGCTCCAAAGAGATCCAGTCATAGGAGATCTTCACAATTTTGTGAGATTTATACCTCCAGGAGCTCAACTACATTTCACAATAAATATCAGCGAAAAATTCCCTAACGTTCCCAGAAGGGGGAGGGAAAAAGAAACCTTTTTGAAATATGCCAAAGTACTCGATTCTTTTTAAGAAGACCTGCTTTCAAGGCAAACTAACCAGAGAATAACCAGCTGGGGCATTGTCAGATCCTAACCAATCTGAGGGGAGAGAAATATCCAACCCTAGGCCTACCTAGTTTTCCATATGATAGAAAAAAGATACCTAACTCCAGTTTATTCCAGTCATTCTATCTCACATAAGGGACAGAGGGACTGAGAAACCTTGGAAATTTCAGGATCCAGACGCTTACTAAAAGATTGAGAGTTGTCGTATTTCAAATACATTATCTCCTCCACACCTTGCCACCATATTATTAAAAGCTTATTTACAGCAGCTCCTTTTACCCATTACATTATATCTGATTATCAAGAAAAAATTACAAAACATACTTAGGGGCTAGCAAACAAAAGCAATTTGAAAAGACTGAACAAGTATACAAACCAGACATGACAAGGATGTTGGAATTCTCAGACAAGGAAATTACACCACTTAAAATATGCAAAAGGCTATCATAGATTAAGTAGACAGAATAATAGAATTCATGGGCAATGCAAGTGGATATATGGAAATCCTAAGGCAGAACCAAAATGCTGGGGGAAAAAACAGAACATAACAGAAAATAACAGAAATGAAGCATGCTTTTGATGGGCTTTGTTGGTAGACTGGACACAGCTGAGAAAATTATCTCTGAGCTAGAGTATGTAACAGTAGAAACTCTGACCTGGAGTATATATCGGGAGAATCCTCTAAAACTGAAAAGCAAAGAAAACAATGACGGGAAAGGAAAAAAACAAAATATCCAGTACTATGAGACAACTACACAATGCATAACATATAATGGGAATACCAAAAGGAGAAGAAAGAAACAGAAGAAATATTTGAAACAATAATGACATTGAATTTTCCCAAATTATCAGACACCATACTACAAATCCAGGAATGCCAGAGAATACCAAAGAAGATACATGCAAAAACCACATACAGGCATATTATTTTCAAATTATAGAAAATAAAAGATGGAAAATTTTCTGAAAGAAACTGGAGGAGGTAAGCTGGGACCTTATGTACTGAGAGATAAAGATAAGAATTATATCTGGATTCTCTTCAGTGATCATGGAATCAAGAAGAGATTAAAACATTTAAAGTGCTGAGAGGAAAAAAAAAACACTGGAATTTAGTACCTTGTGAAATTACACTTCAGAAATGGAGACAAAACTAAGAATGCTCTAAATATTTCAACAACAATAACAAATTAAAATGAAGGAAAGATACCTATCAAATATTGAGAGAAATCTATTGCCAGTAAACCTGCCTTATAACAAATGTTAAGATAAATTCTTTAGAGAGAAAAAAATAATAACATGCCAGAAACTGAGGTTTATATAAACTAAGAATGTCAAAGATCGAATAAGTTAAGGTAAAATACAAACATGTTTTTTTCTTATTGTTAGATTAACAGGTAACACTTTGTTCAAAGTAACACTACCTATAATGTATTTACTTATGTATGTTTATATAAGTAAAGTGAATGAGAGCAATGATACAAGGGATTGTAAAGTTAAATTAGGATTATTTTGTTATTGTAAGGTATTTACACTCCATATACAGAACTCTAGTATTTTATATTGGATAACATACATGAATTAGCTTTAACGTCATATTGTGAAGTCTAGAGTAACTACTAAAAATGACAAAAGAAGTATAACTGATAAAAAATAGAATGAAATATAAAGCTCAACTAAAACTACAAAAGCAAGCAAAACAAAACACCGCAAGAATGGAAGACCAAAACTGGAACAATGAACAAGGACAATAAATAGAAAAACAGTAAAAAAATATGGTAGACATTAATCCAACTATATTAGTTATTACTTTGAATGTCAAGGTCTAAATAAATCCATTAAAAGACAGCAATTGTCAGAGTGGATAAAAACAAAACAAAACAAAACAGAAAACAAGATGCAACTACTTATTGTCTACAAGAAACCCATTTTAAATATAAAGATGCATGTTGATTGAAAGTAAATAAATGTTACCATGGTAACAGCAATCCAAAGAAAGCAGGAGTGCCTATTTTAATTTCAAACAGAGCAGATTTTAAAGCAAGGAACATTATCATGAATAAAAGGAAGTATTACATAATGATAAAAGGGTCAATTCTCCAAGAAGATATATCAATCCTTAATGTGTATGCACCTTACAACAGAGTATCTAACTATGTTAGGCACAAAGTAATACAACTACAAAGACAAAGAGATGAAGTCATTATTAGAGTTGGAGACTTCAATACCTCTTTGTCAGAAATAGACAGATGGAGCTGACAGAAAATCAGAAAGGACATAGTTGAACTCAACACCACCACCAATCAGTTGCATATAATTGCTGTTTATACATGGCAAATCCCAAAATATGGGGAGATTTAAAAAATACACTTCTAAATAACACACAGGTCAAAGAAATCTCAAATAAATTGAATATATTGAGTTAAATGAAAATAAAAACACAACTCATCAAAACTTGTGGGATATAATGAAAGTAGTAGTTAGAGAGAAAATGATAGCATTGAATGGATATATTAGAGCAGAAGAAAGAATTAAAACCATCATCTAAGTTTCCACAGAGAAAACTAGAAAAAGAGAAGCAACTTCAATCTAAAATGAACAGAAGAAATAAGAATTAAAGTGAAATTAATGAAATTGAAAACAGGAAATCAATAGAGGAAATCAATAAAATCTAAGCTAGTTCTCAAGAAGAAAAAAAAATAAATCTCTAAGCTTCTTGCTAGGCTAATTAAGGAAAAAGAGGAGAAGACACAGATTATAAATATCAGAAATGTAAAAGGAAAAACCACTACGGATCCTATGGACATTAAAAGGATAATAAAGGAATACTATGAACAACTCTATGCTCCCAAATTTGATAGCTTGGATTAAAAGAGCTAACTCCTTTAAAGATACT
The DNA here is from genome assembly GCA_004023785.1 of Mungos mungo. Lineage (NCBI taxonomy): Eukaryota > Metazoa > Chordata > Mammalia > Carnivora > Herpestidae > Mungos > Mungos mungo. Next base: position 340,214 of record PISW01000149.1, on the reverse strand, counting down.
ATTTGCCAAATCTCACACAAAAAGAAAGTAGAAAATCAAAATAGGCCTAGATCTATTAAAGAAATTGAGTCAGTAATTAACTTCCAAAACAGAAAGTGCCAAAGCCCAGATGGATTCACTGGTGAATTTAACTAAACTTTTAAAGACAAAATTGTAATAATTCTCTACAATTTCTTTCAGAATATTAAAACAGAGGTAATATTTCCTAACTTATAAGGCCAGGAATACCATAATACCAAAACCAGTCAAGACATTACAAGTAGGGACCCCTGGGTAGTTCATTCAGTTAAGTATCCAATTCTTGATTTCAGCTCAGGTCATGATCTCATGGTTCCATGAGTTCAAGCCCCACTTTGGGCTCTGTGTTGACTCTGGGGAGTCTGATTGAGATTCTCTCTCTGCCCCTCCCTGGCTCATGCCCTGTCTCTCTTAAAATAAATAAACTTTTAAAAATTTAGAAAAAGACATTATAAGTAAAAAACCTACTGAGGAATATCTCCCATAAGCATAGATGCAAACATCCTGCACAAAATATAAGCAAATGAAACCTAACTATATATATAAAGCATTTTACAACATGACCAAGTGGAATTTATCACAGGTTTTCATGGCTGGTTCAACATTCAAAAATCAATTAATATAGTTACCATTACATCAAGAGGATAAAAAGAAAAGTTACATGATCACATAAATAGATACAGAAAAAGCACCTGACAAAATCTAAGACCCTTTTCTGATGAAATTCTTACTTATATAGGAATACAGGCGAAGACTTTCAAATTGATAAAGACTACAAAAAAGTCACACCTAACTTGCTCCTTATTGGTAAGAAACTCAAAGCTTCCCCATGAACATGAGGAAAAAGGCAACTATGTGCCATCTTTTTAATTAATTTATTTTTTAGTAATTTTTTAAATGTTTATTTTTTAGAGAGAGAGAGCGAGCGAGCGAGCGAGCATGAATGGGAGAGGAGCAGAGAGGGAGACACAGAATCTGAAGCAGGCTCCAGAATCTGAGCTGCCAAGCACAGAGCCCAATGCAGGTCTAGAACTCATGAGCTGTGAGATCATGACCTGGGTGAAAGTCTGATGCTTGACAGACTGAGCTATCCAGGTGCCCCAAAGTGCCATCTTAATACTTCTTTTCAGTATCATACTAAAAGTTCAAAATTATGTAGTAAAACAAGAAAAGGAAATTTACAATAAAGAGTATACAGATTTGGAAGGGAGAAAGAAAACTAACATGATGTGTGAGAAATCTAAACTTGATTTGTAGTATCAATACAATCCCAAACAAAATCCTGGGAAGTTATTTTGTGGACATCAATTAACTAAATAGACCCTAATGAATATAGTCAAGTGATCTTTGACAAAGGAACAAAGAAAATATAATGCATCAAGGATCGTCTTTTCAACAAATTGTGGTGGAACAATTAATCTCACAAGCAAAATAATGAATCTAGACACAGACATAACACCCTGCACAAATATTAACTCAAAATGGAAGATAGACCTAAATGCAAAATGTGATACTTTAAAATTCCTAGAAGATTGTATAGGAGAAAATATATATGATCTTGAGTATGTCCATGTCTTTTCATAAACAACAATAAAGACATAATCCATGAAATAAATAAGTGATAAGCTGGACTTCAATGAAATGAAAACTTTTTTTTATTATCTGTGAGAGACAATGTTAAGCCACAGACAAGGAGAAAATATTTGCAAGGAGCCCATCTGATAGAAGATTTGCATTTTTCCAAGGGAGACATAGAAATGGCCAACAGGTACATTAAAAAGGTGCTCAACATCATTAATCATCAGGGAAATGCACATCAAAACTACAATGATATGTCATCTCGTATCTGTTATAATGGCTATTACCAAAAAACAAGAGATAACAAGTTTTGGTGAGGATATGGAGAAGAGAATTCTTAAGCACTGTTGGTGGGAATGTAAATTGGTACAGCTGATACGGAAGTTCCTCATAAAGGTTAAAATAGCACTACCATATAACCTGCAATTCTACCTTTGAGTATATGTCCAAAGGAAATGAAAACAAAATCTCAAAGATACATTTACATTCCCACATTTGTGACAGTTTATTCACAATAGCCAAGACATGGAAACAACATAAATGTCAATGGATGAATGGATAAAAAAGATGTCCTATGTGTTAAAATGAACTATAACCCAGCCATGAGAAAATGCATCCTGCCATTTACCACAACTAGACAATGAGCATGGTATGCTAAATGAAATAAGTCAGAGAAAAAAATATGGTATCATTTATATGTGAAATCTATAACCAACAAACAAGCTAAATTCATAGAAAGAGAAACTAGCAAGGTGATTCCCAGGGGTGGGGAGTTGGGGAGATGTTGATCAAAGAGTAAAAGTTTTCACTTACAAGATGAATAAATCTTGGCATCTAATGTACAACATGGTGATTATAGTTAATAATATAGTATTATCTACTTTAAAGTTGCTAAGAAAATAGATCTTAAATGTTCTCACCACAGACACACACACACACACAAGAAATGGTAATTATGTGATATGATGGAGGTATTAGACATAGTAGTAATTATTTTGAAAAATATGTGTATCATACAAAAGCTTTCAATACCTCAAAATACAATGTTATGTATTATATTATTGAGATAATGGTAGGGGGGAAAGCCACTGGGTGCGTAGTATTCTGTTAGAGCAATCCCAAGGAATTAAGTCAAAAATATTGAGATTTCTCCCTCAATTTTTTTTCTATTCCTCCTTCTTGATCAGTCAACCATGTGATTCAATAGGATTGACTGCTACTTTTACTGTACCCCAGGGGCAGACCCTGGTTATTCTCAGAACATTTGTTTAATGGCTACTGTTAAGTTGTAGCCACACTTTTCCCTTGTTTAAAAAGGATTGCATAGCACTAGTGTTGTGGTAGCCATCTTGCAATCATAAGGGAAATCTGCCGGAGGATAACACAGGCATTTGAAATATAGGAAAGCCAGGAAAAAATGCAAAAAAGCAGAGTCAGAATCCTGAAAAAATGTTTAATGCTTGTAGCCTATATTTGAATTTAAAAAGTGATAAATTCCCTTTTGTTTATTTTGAATAGGATTTTCTGTAACTTGTAAGCAAACACATCCTATCTTATAAAAATAGGCATTTTCATCTATTTTTAAGTTGTTAAAGCTGAAACTTAGAGAGTTTATATTAATTATCCAAGACCTCTAAGCTACCAATTGTCTAGGCTAGAATTGCCTCAATACAACACAAAATCCAATTAATTGCTCATTTAAGAAAATTCATCTTTGTAAAGGAAAAAAATTGCAATTTCAGAAATCAGTTATGTCATAAAAATAGAAATGAAACAATGTTTTAAAATAACTATTGAGCATTTGGCAGGATAAAATGGTATTGTAGATGAAGTGTTTTGTTTTGTTTTGTTTGGAGGGCCTTAGTAAATCTCAGGGCTGCCAAATTTCCCCAAAAGGGAAAATATTTAAAATGCATACTCCTCTGGGGTTCCTCTAATAGTTGATTCCTGGTGGGCTACCCATCCAGTCTGTTCTTGATAAGAATTTTAACATGTAGCAAAAGCATCAAACTGTCTAATGATGAGACTTAAGCTGAAACTGACAAATGTACATCAAAGTAATTTGCTGCTGAGCTCCTGCAGGTTGAGTCAGGTCACAGAAGTTTGTGTTAACAAGGGAGAAAAGAAGAGAATCATCTAATACACACTCTCCTTTCCCCACTTACAGGCATCAAATTGAGCAAGTAATTTTACCTTCCTTGCCTGAGTTCCCCTCCTATATTAGGAGGTCATTTTCTGATGACAGGCTGACAACTATATAAGCACGGTTTTCTAACTCATTATTTTAGTTTTATTTAAATTCCAGTTGACATACAATGCAGTATTAGTTTCGGGTGTACCATATACTGATTCAATACTTATACTACAAAATCTGGAGCTCATCACAATGAGGGCGTACCTTAATCCCTCTCAGTTATTTAGCGCATCCTTCTACCTACCATCCCTCTATTGTTTTACACATGGTTAATTTAAATAGTAATAATGACAGAGGCACCTGAGTGGCTCAGTCAGTTAAGCTCCCATCCTCAGCTCAGGTCCCTACCTCATGGCTCTGGAGTTCAAGCCCACTTCGGGCTCTGTGCCTACAGCTTGGAGCCTGGAGCCTGCCTCAGCTTCTGTGTCTCCCTCTCTTTCTGCCCCTCTCCTGCTCAGTCTCTTTCTCTCTCTCCCCCTAATTAATAAATGAATATTAAAAATTTTAAATGGTAATGATGACAGACTCTGGAAAGAAAATGAAATGGAAAAGAGTATCACTTGAAACCCTTCTTTAGACAAAACAACATGATATTATTTATTCCATCACTCTGTGTTTGCACATGTGTGTCTTATAACTATAGTAGTGGTATAAAATTCTATATGCATTTCCTTTTATTATGTCATCAATTTTTCCTGTTATTAAATATATTTTGACATATCACTGTGAATTTTGCAAGATATTCTATTCCTTGGTAAATGGTAAATTTATTTAACTATTACACAATAGTGAACATTTAATTATTTCCAATTATTTAAAAACCAAACTCTGTAACAGATTTTTCTCATATTTAAGTATAAATCCTCCATGAGCAAAAAGTAGGCTAAAGGCTATAAACTTAGGTAAGTTTTGGTAGAGAATGGATAATTGCTTTCTGGAAAGTTTAGATCAGTGTGAAACCAAGTTAGAAGTATAACTAAACTGCCCATATTTTACTCCTGTCACTATTACCAACATGGAAGTTCATCATTTCCATCTTTTCTTATCTGAGCAAAACCAACATAATATAATGTGGTTTTATTTACTTTAACAACTCAAGTATTGACTTTTTATCTTTCTGTTAATGTTTTTTATATTATCTGTAAGTCACATATTCACCTCTGCCTTTTAATCTGTAAGTATTTTTAAGTTTCTTTTTTATAGATTTTGTAGGTATTTTTATATCATTTGATTCAATTATTCTGTCTGGCTTGCTCTTAGTATTTTATTCAAATATGGCATTTCTAAACTTAGTGATAAAATCACATAATTTTTTGGTATCAAATTATTTAGAATTTTTAAAATAAAAAATAGAATAAAATAGAGGCACTTGAGTGGCTCAGTTGGCTAAGGGGCCAACTTCAGCTCAGGTCGTGATCTCACAGTTCATGAGTTCAAGCCCCATGTTGGGCTCTGTGCTGACAGCTCAGAGCCTGGAGCCTGCTTTGGATTCTATGTCTCCCTCTCTCTCTGCCCCTCCCCTGCTCTCTCATGTGCTCTCTCTCTCTCTCTCTCTCCCCCTCTCTCAAAAAATAAACATTGAAAAAATTAAAAAAATAAAATAAATAAAAGAATAGGATAAAATATCTAACAATAAATCTGTGAGATACTTAAGGACACACTCTCTGGTTTGGTTTACACCTAACTTTCAGCTGTCTGGATTTTAAGATGGTGCTTTGCCAAAGAGGATTTATTTTTTCATTATTTTTATCTTCATTCAGAAGGGAACAGAGCCTAGTTTGTGAAGACACTGATGAAGATTTTTTAAAAAAGAGTCAAAATATCTTATTCTTTTTTCTACTATTGCATCAATATTATTAATACGCAAGATCCTGTATTAAAAAAATATGCACCCCAGTAAGAGATGGTGTGATAATTGCAATGCAAAGTAAAAAAGGAAAAAGAAATAATTGAATGCTATGGTGTAACAAAGAGAGGAGGGAGGAAGAGAAGGAGAATTTGCGAGCACATGAACATGCTATTTTACCTGGTGATGATGGCATTAAAAAACATTTTATAACAGAAACATACATTAATTTAGTTATGTAGAAGGGAAAAAAGCAACAGATACAGTTGTAAATGAGTTCTAAGTAGGCTCAAAGATGTCCCGGTCACAAGAAATTAAGAAGAGGGAAAGTAGTGAACAACCTGCATGTTAGGAGTTGAGGGTCTGAATACTGAGTGTTGTTCATTCCAGGCCCAAGAGTTTGTTTCATCAATAGGAAAGTAATGAACAGTTATCTGAGGATTTTTTCAAAGGAGTTGTCTGAACAGGATTCTGATTTTAAGAAAATTACCCTGGGAGAGAATCAGTTTTCTGGAATAGATGAAGCCTCAAATTATGAAGACTAGTACAGATGAGTAGAATTGGATTTTGAATTAGGGCAAGTTGAGTAAAAGTGAATGTGGAGTTTTAAATGAGAGAAAATGGTAGAGGCAAATGTCTAAAGTGTCAAATTAAGAGTAGGAACAGACAGAGAATGAGTTAAAAATGAACTCAAATTTGTCATTTGAAATATTGATTGGTTACTGGTTTCACGTATCCCATGTGCACTTGAAATTGTGTGGGTACAGCCTTGGAGAGACCATGGATACAGATACAGAGCTCTTTACATAACAGATGGAGTTGTGGAATAGGTACTATGGTTGTTGGGAGCCGCACTGGCCTTGCTGGATGACATGTCACAGTAAGGAAATGGCAGACGTTGCACGGCTCCTGCCACAGGTGACGGAAGCTGGCATTTCCTTCTGCTACTGATGCTCATGTAAAATTAAGCCTGTTGCTATTGATTAGGCATCATAATATTCCAAATCAGACTGATATTCCCCAGATACCTCATGGGAAGAAGCATATTCCTACCTCTATAAAGAGGAAGTTAAACAAAGCACTGCAGATGTTTGTCGAAAGGCTCTTCTATTGAGCTTCACAAACTTAAGACATGGATAATAAAGGGGGTTAAAGAACACAAGAATAATGTTTACCCTGGCCTGGAGAAAAAGCCTAACTTAGGAATAAGAAACAAACAAGAGCCAGGCATAAGTTACTGTGTATCCATATGCTAATTTGGTGCCCATTGTGAGGATAGGTAAGAGTAGGTACAACTTAAACTCATATGCAAAGGCCAGCTCATCTAGGGCACCTATGGGTGCTTACACCTGCAACATCAAAGAACAAGGTTGACAAAAGACTTATTTACTAACCATCAGCATACAGTCTTCCTCTTGTGAGCCAAATAGAATGCCTCCTAGCTCTGTTTATGACTGAACCTTAGTGTTATTGTTATAAAATGTGTTTGCTATCTGCTTCTCACTGAAAACATCCCGCTGTCTTCTTAGTTGTAAGATTTACTACAGGTTCAAACAAATGTGTATGTTATCTCCTTTTCACTAGAGAATATCCTGTTATTCTATGATGTGTAAGTTACCTCATTGTAATTAGAGTAGTTCTGAAAAAATGCCTCTGTAAAACCTGTTTCTGCATCCTTTTCAAAGCATCTTTATCACTGAGAATTATTTGTAAAAATTCCCCTTTTTGATGTTGTAAGTCTATAAATAAAGGCCTAAAACCTGGAGAAGAAGATGATGCCAGGAAGATGATGCCAAGAAAGAAAGAAACTGTGTGAATCTCTCTTTCCTGTCCGCTGCTACCTCTTCAGGGAGCCCTGGACCAGCTGGAGCAGGCCTCCAGCACATGGCCTGGGAAGGCTAATCAATAGTGCGACTACTTAAGGGGTAAGGAAGGGAGAAGATCAATGAAAGGAGGAGAGAGAAAAGCCAAAAGAAGATCACAGAAGAAATAAACAGGAAAGTAGGAAAATAAGGCAGTGGCATGGAATAGCTTGTACAAAAAGACAACACAAAATGCAAGTGAGAAAAATGCCTTTGGGGTTGGTGTATTTGAAGTTACAATATATTACAAATATTAAAAAACAAACAAGCAAACAAAAAAAGCCTCTAAATTACCAAGTTAGATTACAAAGAGTTAAGGATTTCATAGTAGAGGGAGAAAAGGAGTCAGCTATTATAGACTATTTTTTGGAAAAATCTTTAGAACAAAAAAAAGGGGGGGGGGGAAGCCGAAATAGCTTGAGGAAAGTCCCAGTTGAAGAAAAACTCTTTTAGGAAGATAAACAAATGGTTTGTTACTAACAATATTTTTGTTGTTCATTTGGCATAAAAATCTATTAAGAATATGAATACAAACATGAAAACAAGATATCCAAGAGGCCAGAAAAGGATAGAAAAGGGTCATCTACACAAAAGGAAAAAGCTGGTAGGGGAAGAAACATCGACATTTTAAGACAACAAAAGGAGGCAACTCTATATGGTATTAAACCAAGTAATCACGTGAGGGGTTATTTTATGGAAATAAAATGGCCAGAAGTGAAACTGTAGGGTGAAAAAGAATAAAATATTGGTAAATGACATCACTAAAAATACATCCAGTATTTAAGAGGAAATAAGTAAAATGATATTTTGGCAGCAGTAAGAGACCCATTGTGATACAAAAGCATTAACTTTTGTAAAAGAAAAAAAAAAGTTTATGGACTCACCTAGCAACCTAAGAATGCTTTCACACTTTGGAGCCTGGGGCCAGACATACATCATGATTTTTCAGTTTGCATGTTTATTTCACAACACATTCAATGGCCATATATTAAGAATGTATTATGCACTTTTAGTAGATATGACTTGGGTGGAGATATAAAAATAGAAGCCAGAACACAGTTCTAACCATTAAAAAGTTGAGAATTTAGAGGATATGAGAGAAGAGTAAAGTGAGGACACATAAGACTGATAAATATGCAAGAATAATATGACTAAAAACTTGGATTTACATATTGATATTATCATGAAGAAAAGGATTCATTAGACAACTTTAAACAAGTGTATAACATGACCCATTTAATATTTTAGCAAGTCCACTCTGTTATAGGGTAGAGAATATGTTGGAGGGGTAATACTGTGGACAAAGGAGACAAGGAGAAGACTTGCAACAGTAAGTGAAATGTGATGAGCTTAAGGCAGTGGCAGCAGGGATAAAGGAGAAAAATTTTGGATATGAGCTACTAGGGAGGCATGTTTAGTAAGACTGCATAATTGGGTCAAGAAAAGTGAGACAAGGGAGGGGCTGAGAGTCATTCTGCTGGTAAAGAAGTTCTGTTACCTGAAAATAGTAAAAGAGAAGTGAGAAGAATGTTCTGGAATGTAGAACAAAGATATTGGTAAGAAAAATGGAGAAAAAGTTGAAAGAATATGTGATTCTAGTTAGGAAATAAGTATATAATTGAAATAGCATGCCATGGAATCTAGATTGGAGAAAATGAAATTAAAATACTTAAAGAGAATATGAAGGTAGAGATCAAGGTGGCACACAAAAGCAGATAAAGGCGGCACACAATATCTAGTAGACATTGGAGCATGGAGAAAATTGAAGGCAAAAATATTCTCTTTCACAGTGGACTGAGAAACACACTTCCATTTTTAGCCTTGGCTTCTACGACTATCCACATGTTGATGATTCCAAATGTGTACATCCCCAGTCCTGATGTCTCTCAAAAGTTTCAACATCCTATTTTCAACTGTTTTATATTTTTACCTCAATTTTCAATAGATACCTCAAACTTAATCCATTTATTAAAATGATTCTATTAGTTCTGACCAGGGATGGTATTAGAAATGTTGATAGTCAACATTAGAAACTTTCAAGTCCAACTGGGTGTTCAACTAATCATAATGGACAACAGTAATAAGCAACTGGTGAACCAGACCGGTGGGTATTAGCTAAAGAGCAAAGTCTTCTATCATTTTGCTTTGAAAGTAATTGTTACAGAGTACCATCTGATTGTGCCATCATCAAGATCCCCAAGGTAAAATCACTGGAACTATTATTTCTTTATTCCCACATCCATCTGTCATCAAATCCTGCTGAAACTATGGCAAATGTATTTTTTTTTTTATTTTGTTTCTCTCCATTCCCGTAGTCTTTAGTCTATGTCTTCATGCCTTAATTATATACCTTACCTAAACTATTTCATTAATATTTTATCTGGTCTCCATGCATATAATCATCTACTATATTTTATAGGCTTCAAATGTATTATTCTACTTACTTATTCAACAGATAGCCTCTCACTAAGCAATAACCAAATCCAATTTTTAGATATCTTTCTGAATGCTTATTATATCTGTTAGACATTTAAATAAGAGTTAGTACCTATTGTCCTAAAAATATTCCAAAAAATAGAAGAGGAAGAAAAGCTTCCAAATATATTCTATGAAGCCAGCATTACCCTGATACCAAAGACAAAGAAACCACCAAAGAATGAAAACTACAGGCCAATATCCCTGAACATGGGTACAAAAATTCTGAAAATATTAACAAATGCATACATTAAACATATCATTCACTATGATTGGGTGGGATTTATTCCTGGGACACAAAGGTGGTTCAATATTGAAAAACAATGTTATATACCACATCAACTAAACAAAGAATCATCTCAACAGATGCAGGAAAAGCATTTGACAATATTCAGCATCAATTGATGATAAGCCTCAACAAAATGGGGTTAGAGGAAGCATACCTCAACATAATAAAGGGCATATATTAAAAACCCACAGCTAACATCATTCTCGACTAGGAAAAACTGAAGGCTTTCTCTCTAAGGTCAGGAACTGGACAAAGGTCTACTCTCAACACTTGTATTCAACATAGTACCAGAAGTTTTAACCACAGCAATCAGACAACAAATAAAAGGCATCCATATTGGTAAAGAAGAAGTTAAACTATCACTATTCTCACACAACATATTATACATGAAAATCCTGAAGATTTTACCAAAAAACTACTAGAAGTAATAAATTCAGTAAAGTGTCAGATGCAAAATCAGTACCCAGAAACTGGAGCATTTCTATACACTAACAATGAAGTCATAGAAAGAGAAATTAAAAAAAAAAGTCATCATCTGCAATTGTACTGAAAAGAATAAAATACATAGGAATAAACTTTTAAAAATTAAAATGTTTTAATGTTTATTTATTTTTGAGAGAGGCCATGAGTGCAGAAGAGGTAGAGAGAGAGAGGGAGACACAGAATCTGAAACAGGCTCCAGGCTCTGAGCTGTCGGCACAGAGCCTGATGTGGGGCTCAAACTCACAAACCATGAGATAATGACCTGAACTGAAGTCAGATGCTTAATTGACTGAACCACCCAGGTGCCTCCCTAGGGATAAACTTAAACAAATAGGGGAAAGTCCTGTACTCTGAAAACTATAAAACACTGATGAAAAAAATCAAAGATGACACAAATGGAAAAAAAATTCAATGCTCATGGATTGAAAAAATTAATATTGTCGAGATGTCCATATTACTGAAGGCAATCTACAGATTCAAAGTAATCCTTACCAAAATACCAACATTTTCCACAAAATTATAACAAATAATACTACAATTTGTATGGAACCACAGAAGACACTGATAGCCATAGAAATCTTGAGAAAGAACAAAGCTGGAGCTATCATGATTCCAGATTTCAAGTAATAAAAAACCATGTGGTACTGGTGGGTGGGTGTGCACAATAAACACATAGATCAATGGAACAGATTAGAGACCCCAGAAATAAACCCACATACATATAGTCAATAATCTATGGCAAAGAAGCCACAAATAGTTAATGGGGAGAAGACAATCTTTTCACCATACAACTTAGAACACAAAACCCGAAACAATCCAATTTAAAAATGGGCAGAGAATATCAACAGAAATTTTTCCAGAGAAGACATACTGACGGCCAACAGGCAAATGAAAACCTGTTCAACATCACTTATCATCAGGGAAACACCACAAAATCACAATGAGATATCACTTCACAGCTGTTAAAATGGCTGAAATCAAGGAGAAAGAAACAAGTAAATTAGTAAATCCACTCTGAAAAACAGTATGGAAATTCCTCAAAAAGTTAACAGAAATATCATAGGTTTCAATAATTTCACTCTTGGGTATTCCTCAGGGGAAATGAAAGCACTAAGTTGAACAACACATATCCACCACTGTTTATTACAGGATTATTTACAACAGCCAAGACATGGAAGCAACCTAAATGTTCATCAAAAGATGAGTGGACTGGAGTGCCTGCCTGGGTTGCTCAGTCAGTTAAGTGTCTGACTCTTGATCTCAAGGTTCATGAGACCAAGCCTCTCATTAGGCTCTGAACTGACAGTGTGGAGCCTGCATGGGATTCTCTCTCTCTACCCCACTGGCTGGCACACTCACTCTCTCTCTCAAAATAAGTAAACTTAAAAAAAGATGAGTGGATAAAGTGGTATGTATGTGTATATATATGTATACATATATGTATATGATGGAACATTTAACAGCCATATAAAAATGATGACACCATGCCATTTGAGATAACCTAGATAGAACTAGAGGGTATTATGCTAAGTGAAATAAGTCAGATTGAGAAAGACAAATACCATACGATTCCACGCATGAGTAGAATGTAAACAAAAAGCAGAGTCAGAACTATAAATACAAAGAACAAATGGTGGTTCCCAGAGAGAAGGGGGTTGGGTGGCTGGGAAAAATGGGTCAAGGGAAGAGGGAGATACAGGCCTCCAGTTATGGAATGAGTAAGTCATGAGAATAAAAAGCAGAGCATAATAAATAGAGTCAATTATATTTTAATAGTGATGTAATGGGACAGATGGTCCTTATAGAACCTTCCGGTGAACACAGCACAACCTATAAGCTTGTCAAATCACTCAGTTGAACACCTGAAACTAGTGTAACATTGTGTGTCAACTATACATAAATAAAAGACACATTCAGCACATACACAAAAAGTACTCATATGGTTCGGTACTTCTAGATTTTCTTAGCATTTATTTAAAACTCTTTAGAGCATCACTGAGACACAGTAAAATCATATATCCACATCAGTCTTCCCGAAGTAGATTTTCTGATTCAGAAATTATGATTTGCCACATCCCTGTGAATGGAGTAAATATGGTTTTCTTTTTCAATAAGAAGGAAAATGGGAAAAAAAAGAGGCAGAGGGAAAAATAAATTAGATATAGATGACTCTGAGTCTGAGATTTTGTAGTTAAAGAAACATGGGGTCAAGAATTAAGGGAAATCTGTGGGCTGCTATGATGGAAAAGTGGTAAGGGTTTTGGAGTTGAAAAGGCAAAATCCTGAGGCCAGGATATTCCCAACAATATGTTTGTTAGAGTACTAAGAGATGACCACCAACAGAGGAGTTGAGAGGAATATGATAATCTAAGTAATGAGATTTTTCAGGAAGTTGAGAGAGAAAACATCCATGGAGTGGATGGCTGCATTATAAAAGGAGAGGGGCTAGTTTCAACACCTGGACAAGTAAACTGATCTGCACTGTTATGATAAACAGGTTTGATACCACATGTTTGGCATCTGAGCTTTGTACTTTGAGAGAAGCACGTGCGTCATTTGAAATGTGCATACTATCTTTTAAATGTGGAAACTCATCTCCCTTTTATACTCCTGTGTAATTAGTCCTGTTTTTTTTTAATAATAGTTTATTGTCAAATTGGTTTCCATATAACACCCAGTGCTTCTCCCCACATAATTAGTCCTGTCCTAACTCTCTTTGGGAGACAACAGAAGAATCCTTCTGTGAGAAAGAGAAAAAAAGATTGTATTGCCTTATTTTCTGGTTCGTGTGTTAATGAGAACAAATTTCATTACTTCAATTTAGAGGGTAGGAAAAGGAACTGTGAATTAAGGTATTAGGAGTTTTAGAGAGAACAAGGTATATGTTAAGGTAATGGGCCCTGGAGTCCGTCTGTGTCACTTATCATCTCTATAATTTAGGACACGTTATTTTTCTTGGCTTTCTCATCTGAAGGATAAAGATTAATATAATTAATTTGTTGAAATATGAAAACTGAACAAATAAGAAAATCTGGCATATAGAAAGTGCTAAATAATTATCCTTCATGGTGATGCTGTGACTGTAATGATGTTTACACATTTGGCTGGAAAGGAAACAAACATCTAAGCAGGTCATAATCCCCTTTGCCCGTTTTCTTCACAGGCATTTCTGGAAGAACTCAACAATGTTTGTAAAGATAAGAAGAGGCAGACATCTTAAAACTCACTCAGAGCTCACTCATATGCCTACTCTTTTTGAGGATTAATCAAAATTGTGTTTTCTAAAATTATAAAATGGAAGCTCTGTAACTAAAAGAAAAATTACCATTGTCTTTTACTAGGTCTTAAAGTACACATTCATATGTATCAATAGCAAAGAAGAGACTTTTTAATTTCATGTTTAGAAGCACATGTGAAACATGGAACATTCTCATTTTCTCATTCCTGGGATTCTTCCCTCTTCCTTATTGAAAAGATGCTGGTTGCTGATGTAAGGTCCCTCTGTATTTCATGTGTCTATATGCCAGTGTTTGGAACACTAGGGGAAAATTCAGTGTTGGAAAACTTACTGGGGAAATAAATAGTATCTGTTTGAATAAGTTGTATCATAACTAGAAGAATAAATTCATGTTCAATTTCTATGACAAGAATATTAGGTCAACCCATTCTTACTGATTTTATGCTCATAGATCATCAATGTTCTTTAGTGAAGGGTTTCATCTGTCTCATTCAGAAACTACAGGTTAACAAACCTTCCTAAAGGATCGTTGAAATCTCAAGTTCCCTGATGTCCTATCTGGCTCTCCTCCATATGATATTTTAATAACAACTCAAATAAGTTGGCTGCCAACTCCACTTCCAATGCTTAGGAATATCCTTTTACCCAAACCCTGCCTCCTGTCCAGAAATTCCGAAAACTCAAGAATGATGTTTACCATGTACTCATAAATAAGCCAACTCCAGCTGGATACTGATGCCATCTACATCCTTCAGTCTTCTCCACATACATTTTGGGATCCCCTGTACCTGGAGGTAATGCTGCTTCTGGGAGGTGTTTACTAGTAATTACTATGTCTTCTGACTTCTACTAAATGAAGGCACGAGATCCCTTGAGATACTTAAATTGTAAAGTGTATTACCATGAGAACATGAAGAATTACTAACTTCCCGTTGGTCACACTCTGTTAGAGGTAAATTCAATGATTGCAAATACTTCTTTCACATGTTAGAGATGTTTTAGCATAATAGTGATTACTTTCTGTTTTTACCTTGAAACTCTTGCTCCATTTCTAACTTAGAATAGATTCCCTTGGGAATTGGATAAAATGAATGACAAACTTTACTTGCTCTCAGCACCATCCCATAATGAAAACTTTGTTAGTGAGTTATTCTTCCCATAGAAAAAAAAATCCTCTCCTAGGAACCCCTGAAGTCCATGAAAACAAACTTTTGACAGGCCCATGTAACAAACTGAGGAGGAACATCTGAATCTACGACTTTAGCTGCTTATTTCCCAATTTTCAACCCTATACTCAAACTCTGCAGCTGCAAAAATAAATCACCTACTGTGTTTTCAGAGCTTCTATTTCATCCCATTAATTTTATTAGCAATCTGTTAAATATGGGACTAGTTAAATCAGTGCACTTGAGAGAGGTACCAAGAAGGAAATGTTTTATGATAAAATGGTTCAGCCCAGTTTCAAAATGGAACATAGGCTAAGGTCATCTTCCCTAATGACAAACTGATTAAACTGCAGTCTGAAAACACAATACATCTCTAAGCCAATAACAGGGATGCATCATCTTTTAAGACAAGACAAATTCATTTTTTGACTATATATTAGTGTTTCTGCCATATGGGAGTTTTTAGTTCAGTTGGGATGACAAGCCAACATTTGCGTAGCTGAGAATCACACTCTCAATTGATTAAATAAATTGCCATTCTATGAGGATGTGTTGGGATTTGGACTACTAATGGAAAATTTTATAGAAGGAAACAGAGCAGGGTTTTAAGGTAGGCATCAAATTTAGATAGACAAGAGGTAGGACTATACATTCCAAGGGAGACATAGGACACTTTCATAATCTAAAAATATTCATCAATTAAGATTTCCTTGGTTACAATTCATTGTTGGTGATATGTGTCAGATAGCAGGAGAGGTAGTTTAAAATAGTAGTTCATGAGGGTCAAGGAGAAAGGCTAAATCTTATCAAATAATTCTGACACTACTAGCCCCTTTAAAAGCCAGTAGCTGGGGCACCTGAGTGGCTCAGTCTGTTGAGTGTTGGACCTCAGCTCAGGTCACGATCTCACGGTTTGTGAGTTCGAGCCCGCATTGGGCTCTGTGCTGACCGCTACCTCAGAGCCTGGAACCTGCTTCAGATTCTGTGTTTTTTTTTCTCTCTCTGCCCCTCTCCTGTTTCTGCTCTGTCTCTCTCTGTCTCTCAAAATTAAATAAATGTAAAAAAATAAAACCAGTAGTTATAAAAGTTCTCCTTCCATGTCATTTAGATATTGATGATTTTCCACATTTAGTACTTGCTTGTTCCAAGTCTAGACACAGGTTTTGTCTCATATCACAGAACAATTTTTAAACAATAATTGATTTGCTGAGACCTTAAAGTATAAAGCCAAGTTTTCCTAATTTTAAAACCACTTAGTTTTGTTTTATAAAGCAACTCAAGCCTATTATCTTTTATTTAACATTTTTAATGTAAAATATCTTTATAGCCCTGATGTTTTGGCAACACTAAAGAAAAAACAGTTTGGTTTAATACATTTGGTATCTGGCAACCTTATAAACACACTAATAAATTGCAAGAGTACATCACTGTTGGACTAAAACCAGCAGTATAATTAACCTGGCTTACCCATGAACTTTTAATCATGTAACAGTCACTTTATAAGGTGTGATTGAGTGTAAAACTTTAAAAATATGTTTCTGTTGAGAATTAGAATTTTCCCAGTGGACCTTATGCTGATTTTCATTACTTTTTAAAGGAAGATTTTTTTTAAAAATATAGTGATTCCTAATTGAAAGAATTATACTGACATGGCTATATAAAGTTGGGTGAATCCCAAAAGTTTGTTTTTGCTTTTGTTTCCCTTGTCTCAGGAAACATATCTAGAAAGAAGTTTCTATGGCTTATGTCAAAGAGGTCTCTGCCTCTGTTTTCCTCTAGGATTTTTTTATGGTTCTATGTCTCACATTTAGGTCTTCTGTGTATGGTGTAAGAAAGTCATCCAGTTTCATTCTTTTGCATGTCACTGTCTGGTTTTGTCAACACCATTTGTTGAAGAGACTGTCTTTTTTTTCCATTGGACATTCTTTCCTGCTTTGTGAAAGATTAACTGACCTTAGAATTGTAGGTTAACTTTTGGATTTTCTATTCTTTTGTACTGATCTATGTGTCTATTTTGTGCCAGAGCCATACTGTTTTGATCACTACAGCTTCGTACTATAACCTGAAATCTAAGATTGTGATGAATCCAGCTTTGCTTTTCTTTTTCAAGATTGTTTTGGCTACTCAGAGTTGTTTTGTGGTTCCATACACATTTTGTGATTTTTTGGTTTCTGTGAAAATTTTTGTTGTTATTTAGATAGAGATTATTTTAAATGTGCTGATTGCTTTGGGTAGCATAGACATTTTAACAATTGTTCTTCCAATCCATGAACATAGAATATCTTTCAATGTATGCTGTCTTTAATTTCTTTCTTCAATATTTTACAGTTTTTAGAGTACAGGTCTGTGGTTAGGTTTACTCCTAGGCATATTATTGTATTGGGTACAATTGTACATGGGATTGATTGCTTAATTTCTTTCTGCTACTACATTATCAGTATATAGAAATGCTACAAATTTCTGTATGTTGATTTTACATCTTGCAAGTTTACTGAATTCATGTATCAGTTCTAGCAATTTTCTGGTGGACTCTTTTGGGTTTTCTATATAGAGTACAATGTCATCTGCAAATAGTAAAAGTTTTATTTCTTCCTTGCCCATTTGGATGCTTTTTATTTCTTTTTGTTGTCTGACTGCTGTGGATAGGACTTCCAGTACTATGTTAAATAACAGTGATGAGAGTAGATATCCTATTCTTGTTCTTGACTATAGAGGAAAAGCTCTAAGTTTTTCTCCACTGAGGATGATATTAGCTGTGGGTTTTTCTTAGATGGCCTTTATGATGTTGAGGTGTATTCTTTCTAAAGCTATTTTGTTGAGAGTTTTTTATCAGGAATGGATCTTGTTCTTTGTCAGATGCTTTGTCTGCATCTATTGTATTGATCATATGGTTCTTATCCCTTATCTTATTGATGTGATATATCAGGTTGATTGATCTGTGACTACAAAACCACCCTTGCAACCTAGGAATACATCTCACTTGATTGTGGTTAATGATTTTTTAATGTACTCTTTGATTCAGTTTGCTAGTATTTTATTGAGAATTTCTGCATCCTTGTTTATCAGGGATATTGGCCTATAATTCAAAATAAAAGCTTCTTCAGAGTGAAGAAAACAATAAACAAAACTAAAAGGCTGACTACAGAATGGGAGAAGATATTTGCAAATGACATCCCTGATGAAGGATTAGTATCCAAAATATGTTAAGAACTTATAAAACTCAATACCCCCAAAACAAAATTCAATTAAAAATTGGCAGAAGACATAAACATTTCTCCAAAGAAGATATATAGATGGTTACATGAAAGATGCTTACCATCACTGATCATCAGGGTAATCCAAATCAAAACTACAATGACATATTATCTCATACCTATCAGAATGGCTAAAATCAACAATACAAGAAATAAGAGGTGTTGGTGAGGATGTGGAGAAAAGGGAACCCTCTTGCACTATTGGTGAGAATGCAAACTGATACAGAAGCTCTGGAAAACAGTATTTAGGTTTCACAAAAAATTAAATAGAAGTACCCTATCTTCCACTACTAGGTACTTACTCCAAAAATACAGAAACACTAATTCAGTGGGATACATGTACCCCATGTTTATAGCGACATTATCTATAATAGCCAAACTATGGAAACAGCCCAACTGTCCACTGACTAATGAATGAATAAATAAGAGGTGGTATACACACAGAATGGAAAATTATTCAGCCAAAAGAAAGAATGTAATCTTGACATTTGCAACAAAGTGGATGGAGCTAGAGAGTAATATGCTAAGTGAAATAGGTCAGTCAGAGAAAGACAAACACCATATAATTTCACTCATATGTGGGATTTATGAAACAAATAAGAAATGGAAAATAAGAGCCAAATCAAGAAACAGATTCTTAACTATAGAGAACTGATGATTATCAGAGGGGAAGTGGGTAAAAGGATGGGTCAAATAGGTGAAGGGATTAAAGAATGCACTTGTTGTGATGAGGACAATGTGACATAGGGAAGTGTTAAATCACTATATTGTACACCTGAAAATATAATTTTGTGTATTAATTAACTGGAATTAAAATAAAACCTTAAAAAATAAGTACTTTTTAATTAGAAAAAATAAACAGTAAATTAAATTTACAATATTCTAAATAAGCATCAGCTTAATTACATGTCTTAGCTACTGATGATAAAAAATTAAGGGAGAATTTTGCCCTTCCTATTAATAATTTAATCAAATTTTTTATTTTGGTTTACCATGTCAATTACAGTGATAGAAAGCATTGGTGATTAATTGCTTTCCATTATTAAGTCTCTTGGAAATTTTAATAGTTAATTTATATTATTTATTAAGAGGGTAGTGTGGTCTACTAAACTTGGTAGGTATCAGGGGTCATGATATGACACTTTTGGGCACTTATATGGATGATTTTTTACGGCAATAGTGGCCAAAAAGGGTCTCAGCAGTTTAAGAAGATCAAGAATACCCAGATGAACATGCAATCAATGATCCTATTTTGCAATAGTAACCAGAGATGGCAGAATATCAAGTACTAATGGATACGTATCTGCAAACATTATGGAAAGGCCCCCAAACTGGGTCCATGGGTTGTAAAAACCAAGAAAATATATAGTTACAAAAAATAATCATTCAATAGAAATGCATCCAGAAATGATAAAGACAATGCAATGGAGTGACAAGTATGATAAAAATACCTATGATAAATATGTTCCATATATTCAAGAGGCAGAGGGAAGCATAGACATGATAAAGTAAGAAAGAAAACACTTTTAAGAGATCCAAAATGAAACTCTTTGTAAAAATTGCAATAAAAATACATTGGATTGGAAAACCAAGTTAGACAATGTAGAAAAAATGATTTAAAAAAAAAGCACAGTGAAAATAAAATTTTTAAATGACCTAGAATAGTAAAAATCATTTTGCTTAGGCATAATACAGTTGGAAAACTCAATTAACTTATGATCTATGTGACCTCTGAGATGACAAAGTATTTCAGCAGTGAGGACACTGAAGACCTAGAAGGTATTAAACCAAGATAAAAATCTGCATTGTAGGATGCAGGTACCTGGGTTGAAGGGCTACATTCACTAAAGATCCTGGATTATGTGCAATTACTATGGCCCTAGACAAATTCATTGTTTACCTGTGTCATTCTGGTCTCCAAAGCTTTCCCTCTGGTCTCAACAGAGAATCCTGGCACACTGAGCCAGGGATAGGTGCCCAGGCACTGTGACCTCCTTGCTGCTGGCCAGTTAAGCTGTGCTTATTTAGGTTATTCTGTTTGCCTTTCCACACATCTCTCTTCCATAGCTGTCAGATTTCTACTATCCTTTAAAACACATATCAAACATCACTTTCTTTGTGAAGCTATTCATAGGTCTTTTCAGATTCACATAAGATCTATTTATTTTCCACCACCCATGCTTCTACTACACATGTCACACACTAAAATACTTCTTTTCCTCTTTTCTATATCCTTTTTTAAATGATGTTCTGAAGGACAAAAACCCAAGTTGGTGTTACTACAGCATTTAGTATAGGGCCTGACACAGATGGAATTCATTAAATATTATTATAATAGTTAATAATCCTAAAATATGTAAGTACTCTAAGTGCTTTATATGCATTAAAATATTACATACTCTTAAGATAGGTTTCATTTTTTTTTTTTTACAGATGAGAAAACTAAAGCACAGAATAAATTAACCCAATTCACATTACCAGTAAGCATCATAGGTGATTCTGAATTTGTTAAACTCAAGAAATCTTAATATAGTTGTCACTCCATAAATACTGGTGGAGTAGCACAGAGCAGGGTTTAGAGACCACAACTGCAAAGATGTACCACGACTAGAAATAATTTGCTATTACAAAAATTGGACAAGATTCGGCCTCCATAGTTATTTGAGAGGCCATTTACAACAAGCCTTCCTACCATCTAACTCTCTGACTTAAACATTTAACATTTTCTCTAGCTTCAGGTGAGGTCTCAGGGCTGGAATTCAGTTATTGAGTTTCAGACCCATTTAGCTATGAGGTCGGGAGACAAAAGATGAAAAAATCACAAGAGGAACCCATTTTCCCTGTTTATCTTAGAACTGGATTTACGTACTTTATTAGCAATTAAGAAGCAGTGCCTGTTTTCTAATTTCCCTGTCCTAATGGCCTGCTGCAGAGTCAATTCAGGCAACTAGAACCACAATGCATAATCTTCTCACTCAAAAGTTTTAGTAACAACAGGGAAATTTAGTCTCATCATTAGGAAGAGACGAGATGATACAACAACCTCAGAAGATCCATGATTCAAAAATCTCAGGGATTTTTTTCCCATCTTACTATCTGGCAAACATAAATACATTCCTAGATTACTAGGTCCAAGACATTTAAGCAAGATGCTCATCATTTCCCTTATGCATATCAAGTATCATTAACCATTTATAAACATGAAATCTGTGGCACCTGGGTAGTTCAGTCAGTTGAGCCTCTGACTCTTGGTTTCAACTCAACTCATGATCTTACAGTTCGTGGATTTGAGCCCAGTGCCAGGCTCCACTCTGGCAGTGCAGAGACTGATTGAAATTCTCTCTCCTTCTCTCTCTGCTCCTCCCCTACTTGTGTTTTCCCTCTTGGTCTCTCTCAAGATAAATAAATACAACTTGAACAACCTACAATTTCCCTAAAATAGGTTTGCTTTTCATGATTACCTATATCTCAGAGTATATAATACTGAAATATATATTTTTGACAATGGTCAGTGCAAGTACTTGCACTTAGTACAAAAACCACCACTGGTACCAAACAGTAGGTAGGGATCATTTATTATGCTTAACAGAAATGCTATAGGTCTTGACAAAAGTGGAATTTGGTACAAATATATGGAAAAAGCATGGATACGAGTCTTTTAAATACATTGTTTACTTAATCCTAAATCACTGTTAGAAAAATGTACTATTTAATCACCATATTGCCCCCCTCTACAAACTTTTATTCCCTTTAATCACTTTAATCTCTTTATGAACACCATCTATTATTTCCACATCAGCCCACTTTTTTTCACATTAGTTTTAGCTTTGTATTTGGCCCTTGGTTAGTAAAGAAGCTAGTTTTGCACTTGTATTAAATTTGGGATATCCTAGATTTTCAAGAACTGAGACAGCACAAAGGTTTCCTTCAGAGAGTTTACAACATGGTTGTGGAACTAGACATGTGCACATTAAGAAAACAGAAGGATAATTACAAAGCAATTGTCAATAAAACAAACAAATGTACTCTAAGTTGAATACCTAAGTGGGTCAACTAATTATATCTTTATGCTATTCTTACAACCTTTTTTAAAACCATTATGTCACTCCATTCAAGGCATAGAATTCTTTAAGCATAGGGGATATCAATAACCTATAAAAACAAAACAAAACAAAAACCCTGCAGAGACACATGTGACCTATATCAATAATTATTTCATTGTTTATCTGCTCAGCAAGTTATTAAAATAATTCCTTAATAAGGTGAAACAGGGTAATTCATCTCAAAGTGCATCTCATATACAACTATAGAGACTCACGAATAGCAATGGGGCTAATGTTTTTGCCATGCTTAGTGATTCCTTGGTTAGAAGATGTTATTTTAATACAAGATCATAATAATTAACTTGAAGCCAATCTCTGGGTATCAATATTCACAGATTCATAGGCACAGGTAATGAAGGAACTGTTACCATAATGAATATCCTGTATTAGAATTTAATTACCAAGGCTAGAACCTGGACTTTGATGGTTTTTTAATAGACGGTAGAATGCTTTTCTAATTTATCTTTTTTTTTTTTCATTTAAAAAGCTCATTAGCCACAACACTGCACAGTGTATAAGATCATCCAAGTGGGATAAGGGGTAGAGATATGCAAACTACATTTTCAATAGAAGCCCTTATTAAAATTTGCTATTTTCCTTTGATGCAAGTATTTCTCTTACCCAATAGATGGTGCCTGATACCAATTTACCCTGTTCTCACTGTGCAGTAGTAGGCTAGCCAGCAATGCCTCCCCCACATAGAGGAGAACTCTATCACTTTACCTGGTACTAAGAAAACTTTTGGTCACTGCCAACTCTGAGAGATCAAATTTAACTGAGAAAGAGCTCAAGCTCAGTCTTTTGACTCATGGACCCAGAGAATTTATTACTCTGCTAACAAATCTCTAGTACTTTGGGATTTTACATGATGACTCAAAATTATCTAGTGGTCTCCAAAATAAGTGTTCCAATACCCTGATTTATTTGATAAATAAACATAATTGTGGGACCTTTTTCTGATTTTGAAAAAATAAGATAATATATAGAGGAAATGAAGCACGGGTTACTGTCAAGACAAAATAAATAAATGAAGGAGGGGGAAGAGGGGAAGGACAGGGAAGAGGAGGAGAAAATACCAGGAGGAGATAGACGTCACTTGAAGTCTCAGCAAAAGTACTGCTGAGTGTTTTTTGCTACATGAACTCTGCTCTTATTTATTCTTTAGGTAAAATTCACTGGAAAACACTAGGTTTTAAAGTTTCATTAAGGGTGGGTTTTCCTTCTGTTTACTTCATTTTTTCACTGGTTCTGTTAAAGTTGTAATCATATATGTTGAAAATATATTTCCACCCTATTAGAGTTGTTTTAATGTTTCTTAAGCATATTAATTGAATCTTTGTTTATAAAAATGAGTAGCTGCTCTCTGGAAAGACTTTATTCAAAATGAAGAGAAAGATAGGGGTATATTCATAATTAGGGAAACATGTATGGTATATCTTAAATACCCAGGAGAAGCATAATTTAATGATTCTGTATGACAAAGAGTTTTGGGAATAATTAGCCATTTAATATTAATAATCACTAGTTCTTTAATGGAGATGGACTAAAAAAATTGATCAGGAGGTTATATTTTTAAATGGCCAGATTAAAAGCAGCTATAAAATGGCTTTTGAAGACTAGATTCAAATGGAGCTCATTCAACCAGTTCATTTCCATCATAATGGTATTTTTCAAGTAAGAGGGAAAAAAGACCCGTTACAATAAGTCATCTGCTCCAGCAAAAGTCTGTTGTCCATGCAGAATTATTCCCTACTGTAATATCTGAAGAGTTTTGATTTAAACTGGTTTAAATATCTAAGGTGATTCACTATCTCAGTGTTTCTTCCTTGGACTCAATCTTTTACTTGGCTTAAAATCCCTATTCTATCTCAGAAAGGAATGCCCATTATGAGGGTTGCTGGAGGGGAGGTGGGAGGGGGCTAGGTAGGTGATGGGCATTCAGGGAGGACACTGGTTGTGATGGGCACTGTATGTTGTGTGTAGGTGATGAGTCACTGGATTCTACTCCTGAAAACCATGCTACACTATATGTTGGCTAACTTGCATTTAAATACAATCCTGGAAGAAAAAAATAAAAAAAGGAAGGAATGCTCATTCTTCTTGCTCATTCATCTCCCATTAAAACATATAAAGAAATGAGTATGTTGAGTGGCTACTAATGAACAAATTTGATTCATAAATCCTAGGCAACATTAAGGTAATAAAGAAAGTGCATATGTACGTTTGTGTTTCAACTCAGATGATAAAAAACTGCCAAAATAAGGTACAGCTGGAGGAAAATTGAAAGCAGAATAATAACATGTTGGGGACATGTCTTCCTGATGTCATACCATTAGGTACTGAGATTCACTGTCACAAATCAAATCACAATTCCCTAGACAACTTCATTGGCAAATAAACTGTGATGGAAATAAAAATTCGAGGGAATACTATAGAAAAATACCATGACCTGAGTCAAGGTATTCTATTAAGATTTCTTAAATGCTTAGCCAAGGTAAGTTTTATTATTGATTCCTATGCTATTGATTTCTTTCTTTCTCTCGACACTAATTTACACACTATAGAAAAGGAAAGATCTCTGCCCACCATGCTCTTGTAGCAAACACATAGAAAATGAAGACTAACGTAGGCAGGGAAGATCAAGGAAAGGCAGACTGAATCTGAAAATCGCATGTTATAAGCATTTTAGATGGCATCCATGATAAGCATTCCTTCCTGTCTTATTTTTGGACATTTTAAGGGGAAGTTCTTTCAGCAAAATTAAATTCTGTTTAAACAAATGCCATAGTTTAGAAATACCTGGAAGGCATGTTTAATGGATGTTATTGAGAAATTTCCAGAAATAACTGAGGCACATTTTAACATAGGGGAGGTTTAATGTGCAACAAGAAAGCTGGTGGGCATTGGCATCCAATGTGAGTTCAATAATAAAATATTAACAGAATTTCATTTGTTTCCAAAACACTTGGAGAGCAGGGACGGTCTCATTCATCATTGCATTACAAACCTAGTTACAGAGCTTAACATAGAGCAACAAAAATATCCACTCATGAATTAATGCCTATATATTGAATTAATAACACATTTGTATTTATATTACTTCAGACTATCAAGTATGTCACGCTTCACTTCAGTGAGATGTTTTGTAGAAAATAAATATTTCCACTCACCAGGATGCATCGGTGGCTTTGTCAGTTGAATGTCCAACTCTTGATTTCAGCTTAAGTCATGATCCCAGGGCCATGGGACTGACCCCTATGTCCTGCTCTTGCTCAGTATGGAGCCTGCTTAAGATTCTTTCTCTCTCTCTCCCCCTGCTCACACACACACTCTCAAAGTTATATATATCTCCAAGGTGTATCTTGTTACTGTATCTGTTAACTCTGTATGGGTAGAAAGCTATCCAGAGAAACTATCAGGCAGGACCTGAGACCTAACAGAATCTCATCAAACTATCTTCTATGGCTGGTAGTTCTGGACACTGTAAGTCACTGATTCTGTTTAGGGGAGTATCCAAGCTTCTGGCAGATCTGAACTTCTCAGGATAACAAAGAAGTGTAATGGTCTGAATTTCAGGTTCTAATTTCAAGTGGCCTTCAACATAGATTCAAGTATTTTCAGAAAAGAAATGTAAGAGTGTGTGTGTGTGTGTGTGTGTGTGTGTGTATTCATTTGAAGAAGTTGATAAATTGTTATATATCTGTTTGGTCTTCCCAAGAGTATAAAGAGTATACAGCAGTTTTCACTAAGTAAACATGATCTAAATAAATTGACAGTTAATAGTCACAAATTTTAACAGATTTATGACAAATTAATAAGTCCATGAGGCTTTATTCCACAGGTTCTTATCTGAAGCTTTGTAAGGCGTATGAAGGTATGTCTCAGCCCAGGCTTGGATCATATCCTTCTCTCCCTCATGTGACAATCTACATTAAAATAGTTCTTGGCTCTCTCTGCCTCTGCTCCCAGACATCTAGAACCCTGTTTGATCCAGAGAGATACCCATCAGTTTTTTTTTTTCTTAATCACCTGTGCTCCCAAGAAACTGAAAAAAAAGAAGAAATAAAAAAAGAGAAAAGAAAGAGAAGAAGACATTGAATTAGGGGCAAAGTTAGTTGCTCATATTCTATACCTAAGAGTGGCAGATGGAGGAGGTTTCATCAAAGCAGCAGGGAAGACTCTGGGTTTATATGAAAATAGCTCTTTGAAGTTGCAATGTAGAAGATGCCACCAAATCACAAAAGAAATTAGTTATTTTTAAAAACATAGCAAAGTATGGTAAAGGCAAATGAATAATCCAGATGATGAAGTGGCAGCTGCTTCTTGTTAAAAGTAACTTAGAGCTTAACAAGTTTATTTAATGATAACCGAATTGGTGATTTATTCATAAGTACTTAGAGCATTTTATTCTTTTGATTTCACTGAGGGATCAGTACCAGTGAGAGTCAAATTAGTTTATGATTAGAGTGGCCTGAATACTGACCAAAGGGATGCCAGTTCATAGCTTGGGAGTGAGGTGCTGTGGCCTGGCAAAGCACTGGAGTACAGAGAGGTCTGGAGATTTTCAAAGACGGGCAAAAGTGGTCACTGGCCGGTACAGATAGAAGAGTAGTGGATGAGATCATGGACTGATGTCAAATGATGTGGATATGCTTTAATATTTCAAACTCAAGGAGCGCCATAACACGGTGTTCTGGGTAAGCATCAGTCCCTTGGGATCATAATTTAAAGGTTTACTTAACAAAGGAAGCAATGGGCTAGATAAGGCTTGTTAGAGATTCCACAGCTAACAAAGGGAAAACAAAATTGGTTCTTGCTTGACAGAGGTGTTTATGTTTTATATCAGAGGAAAAGAGAGGATCAGATGTTGCCTCAAAGATTTATGGCTTGAAAACTTGAAAAAATGAAGTAGGCATTAACTAAAGGTAGGTTTTCAAGGATAAGATGTGAGGTGTTGATAAGCATTTGCTTTTTGACATATTACACTTGACATGCCTATTAGACAATTATGTCATATGTCACACATATGTCAAAGTAGCAGAGTAGGTGTAAGAGTTTAGATTCATAAGGCTTCTTGATTAAAGGTAGAAACTGGGAGGTTTCATCACACAAAGTGACAAATAAAATGAGATTATCTAGGGCGAAAGTATATATAAAAAAGAGAAGAGTTTCAATTACTGAGTCTTGGGGTATTTGAATACTTGGTTATATGAAGAATAATCAGCAAAGATTAAGAGGTCAAGGAGAAGAAGAAACAAAACATGTAGAGACTTGAAAGCCAAATGTAAAAAGTGTTTCATGGAGGACTGACTGGTTCATAGGATGACCTTATAACTTACCATCCAATCTTGGATGCTTTACCAAGTGAACGCGGATGCTGTAAACAATTAAGACAATAGACACAAACTAGTTCTGTTCTAGGAAAAATGAGTTGTATTCACAACCTATTTCTAAATTACCTTAGATGGAAGATCATTAAGATCACTAAGATCAGGGGTGCCTGGGTGGCTCAGTTGGTTAAGCCTCCGGCTTCGGCTCAGGTCAGATCTCACGTTCATGAGTTCAAGCCTCACGTCAGGCTCTGTGCTGACGGCTCAGAGCCTGGAGCCTGCTTCCGATTCTATGTCTCCCTCTCTCTCTGACCCTCCCCCTCTCATGCTCTGTCTCTCTTTGTATCAAAAATAAATAAAAACATTTAAAAAATTTAAAAAAAAAGATCACTAAGATCAGCAAATATCATTAGTAACCATTATAAGAGTAATTTCAAAGGATTAATGGTATTTGGAGAAAGCTCAGGAGAAAACGGGAGATGAAAATGGGAGGATACTGAGTATAATAGACAACTGTCTCAGCACAACAAAGGAAGAGACCACATAATGATAGAGGGGGGAGTGGAGTTAAGAGGGTGGTTGTGTGTGTATGTGTGTGTATCTGTGTGTGTATATGTGTGTGTGTATGTGAGTGCTTGCATATGCTTCTCTGCATGGGTCTTTTAATGGGAGAAACAGGGAGCTCTTTTTCACAATTTCCAAGTGGGCATGCGTTGCAAACATGCCTGAATGCAGTCTGCATCCAGGACAGGGAGCCTCCAGATGAAAAACCTGTGTTGGCGTCAAATGCCTGGTAGGCCATATTTCACACATGGATGCTTTAATGCTTGGAGCCTGTGCAGTGCCATTTGGAATATTTTGTTGCTTACCTCTACGAGTAGAATTTAGTACCTTCCTGATATTAAAGTTCACAGTCTCTTTAGGATGTAAGATGCTATTAGTCTGACACGAGAGCCTACCCCAATAACAGTAAAATTCACCAGCATGACTAACTGAATAAATCAGGAAAGGCTGGTCAGGCAATTTCCCCCTAAATTCTAGACACCAGACGGTTTTAGACAAGCAAGGGAAGCAGCACGAATAGAGTCTGCAGCCAAATTGCATAGGGTGTGAATCCTGTCTCCACTACCAGTTAGCTGTGTAACCTTATGTGAGTTTCCAAATTTCTCTCTGAATCAGTCTCTAAACTGTAAAATAGATCTATAACAACAACTACATTACCAACCCATCCTTCTAGTGGGCAAGAAAAGAGTTTATACTCAGTAAATGTTTGTAAAAATATTTGATGCATAAGAAATGTTTCAGTAGAGTGAGCCACAACAATTTGAATGTTGGACTTTGACAAATTTAAAAAGGGACCTTAGTCTTTATTATCAAAGAGCAAAAAAAGTTCTAATTTTAGTTACAATTCAATGCTACTTAGATAACATCAGAACAGTATAATGTAAGTGTAAGAGCCCAGCTGTTGCAATCAAAGAATTTGCAGCAAATCTTGGTTCTGGTCTCACCTGTGTGACTTTGAGTAAGATACCTAACTACTTTATGCTTCTGTTTCCTCTTCAGTAATACGAGATAACAGTATAAAATCTGTGGTGTGGTAGGAAGATTACATGACAAACTTCATGTGAAGGGGTAGAATTCGGTGATGTTAAATTCGATTGTTTTTGATTTTTTTACCTTTTACTTTTCCCTCCACCTCCTCTCTCATTCAAGTGTATATGAAGGCATAAGGTGTGAATGGTCTTTGGTATAGGAGTAAAACACAAAGAACCAGCAGTCAGAGCTTAACTTTCAAGCTTCCAATAATACTGGTAAATATGCAGTGATGATTTTATTTCCAGAAGCAAGTACTTAGGAACAAAAAAAGTTTATCCTTTTTCCTCTGCATGTAAGCTTTAAAAAAAAGTTTTTTTTTTATGTTTATTTTTGAGAGAGACAGAGCATAAGGAGGGGGAGGGGCAGAGAGAAGGAGAGGGAGACACAGAATCTGAAGCAGGCACCAGGCTCTAAGCTGTCAGCACAGAGTCTGATGCAGGGCTCAAATTCACTGACCACAAGATCATGACCTGAGCCGAAGTCAGACATTTAACCAACTAAGTCACCCAGAAACCCCTCTACATTCCAACTTTAATTTTAAAACTTGGTTTTATAAATAAAGAGCCAAAGCCTACAAACCAGTTTAAACAGACTACTAAGTGAGTAACAAAATGCATAATGACAGAAGGACCAACTTCTGACCTAAAATTGACAATTTTTCACAATTAGAGGAAATAAGGAATCCGAAGAAAATAACCAGGGTTTAGAAGCCAGTGTTTTCTAAACAGAGGATCATTATTTCGCCCACACACATACTTCCCAAGATGAAAGAAATCAGATAGAAACATTAAAGTTCAGGGTATCACAAAAAAGAAAATAGCAGGAGATAGCCCTTGATAGAGAAGCTTTATTGGGCTACATTAAGTGAATAGTAGAATGTGAGCCTGAAAGTGATATCTAAGTAAGGGAATATGAGAGCTTCCCATACAGTCCTGCTCCAATTCTCCCTCCGCAGAGCCTAGGCAAGGGGGTTGGCATCGGGGTGGCCAGTGACAGGATGAATCTGAATGTACCCTATAACTAACTGGAATTCATCTCATAGTCAAAACATCACTGATTTTCAGAAATTGTAGAATCTGCTCCCCCAAGTCTGACTTTGGAGTTGCAGCCTCAGCCTCTTCATCTTTCTTGAGAGTAATAAAAGTACTTAGAAGGTTGCATAAATGTTATAATACATCAAAATAATATAGCATAATACCAGGCATACGTTAAGTGTTCAAACAGTAAAAACACTTGATTTTAATAGTGAGAAAAGAATCTCTTTATGATATTCTCTGGCAGAACAAAAGCAAAGTGGGCCCTCCTTAAGCCATGGTCTTGATATTTTACCAGGGATAAATTAGATTAAACTAAATTGTATTCAACATAAACTTCTGGAAGTACACTGTGAAGGGATCAGTTTGAATTTGTAAGGAGGAATTCTGCAGCAGGCCCCTCAGGAGCATACATTACTCCTTTTATCACAACCTCTATTTCCATATATATTCAGGGCTTTCCAATGAATTTTGGTGGTTTATCCTGGGGACACATACATTAGTTTATGATAATATAACACTTTAAATATCTGGCATGGCTAGTTCTCTTTGTTTCCCTCCTTTCCTTCCTTTTTTAAATACATATTTTTTGCTTATATCAGTATACTTTTATTTTTAATACTTTATGTTGTCATTTTCCCCAAAATAAATTCTACTCATATTTTCATTGCTGAGGAAGAAAAGTTATAGTGAATTTATGGATCCTTTATAGAATCTTTTAGAACCCTAAGTCTCATGGAAGCTTGGGTAAAAGATATTTGTGAGATCATCCCACTATGCCAGGGAGTAAGTGGTTGATGCTTATTCCTAATAGGAGAGACTTTACTCGTAGGGATATATTTTTAGTCATCTAGTGGCATTTACATGGTCCAAAGAGAAGCGCTGTCTTTAGAATAATGGCTATGGCTCACGTAAAGGAAGTATTCCTTGGCAACACTGGGCTAAAGTGAACAGTGTGAACATTCACAAACAAATTGAG
The DNA here is from genome assembly GCA_004023785.1 of Mungos mungo. Taxonomy (NCBI): domain Eukaryota; kingdom Metazoa; phylum Chordata; class Mammalia; order Carnivora; family Herpestidae; genus Mungos; species Mungos mungo. Next base: position 308,769 of record PISW01000149.1, on the reverse strand, counting down.
TCATACGATACAATAATTCTTCATGCATTCAATATTACTTAGTATACTCCCACTATGCAAATATCAGGTGTTTTGCTAGGAATTACAGACATAGACAATAACATTTTTTCACTCTTATGATAGAGCATCAAACAAGTCATGATGTTAGAACTTAACTTTATTTTGGTCCCTAGAGCCTTCCTAGAATCTGGAGAATGTATGGGATTTCACTCTAGAAAATATAATTACTCATACCTGCCATGGAATTCTAATATATTTCAAGGGATTTCCTATTAAAAAGATATAAATCATACTGTGGAAGTTTGGCCACAGAAATATGCTTAGAGAATAAGGAGGAGAGGTGTTTCTAATACTATTTGGAAATAAGAAAATGTTTCCCAGAGATGTCTCTCCTAAACAGAGTTTTAAGATATAGCTAAGAGTTAGTCTGACAAAGACCACAAAGAATGTGCCTAGTAGATACAGTTATAATGACCAAAGACACAAAATCTAACAACAGCATGGCAGTTCAATTAAGCTAAAGTAATAAATATAAGCCAGGGCTGAGGACGGAAAGCGAAGCGAACTCACAGTGGACTCCTTCCTCATGTAAACAATACAGTTAAAAATATTTTTGTAAGAATTTTGATCTGCTAAAATTTATACAGAATGATAGTTTAAAAAGCATTAAAAATGGAGTTTCTGTTTTTGAATTGATATATGTTATAGGGAAACACCATATTCATCACACAAAAATGTTATCTGTGAAGTACAAGATGGGGTCATCTTATGTTCTGAAATACATCACACTGTTGACCATATGGAATGAATTTAAAAGAAGTAGAATTTCAAGTAGAGAGTACAGTATGATGCTCTGGTTGTATTTCAGGCAAAAAGTAATATGGACCTGGAATATGCTGTATGCTTTATCAACTTTTAAATTAATAATTAAGTCATAGAGATAATAACTCATTTCTTCAGTATTTAAGATATCTTTTCTGAAAAATGTCCATCTTTATTAGGTCTTTAAAAGCTATAACCCATGAAAGCCTAAATATGAATATCTAAGTCCTCATATTAGCTGTATAAAGGCCCTCACTCAAAATCAAAATGTACTTAGTACCCATGACAAGAGACACTGATTTGAAAATATGTTTGTTTCAATTATATTGTAAAATAATACCAGTTTTAAGTGTGAGTGGCAGAATAAGAAATTTTATAGTCATCATATTGTATTTGATGGCTAGAACTAGTTTTAGTAACATTTCTAACCAAGAAATACAATTTCAGCATGTTTAAACCAATTTTTGAATTAAACTTTCCTGAGCAATAAAGTTTCACTTTTTGAAAAGTTTGTTTCATATACTTGTTCTTTTATCTGCCTGAGAATGGAATCCAAGTCCACATTATCATCTCACCATTTATTTAGCTATGTTCAATGACATCTAAATCCAAATAGTGAACACAATGTAGACTCAACAATGCAGTTTCCCCTGACTTTCTACTTATTATTTACACACAGGTCTTGATGAAACTTTTCACAATATGTTATATTCAATGAGATTTTGTTGAATTCAGTAGTTTGCTCCTGAAGTAGTTGGCTAATAAATTTATCATACTGAAGTTCAAATTTCAAATCACATTAATAATTACTGGAATACTTCATTTCATATAATAAATGCATGACATAATCTTGAAATTTACACATAAATTGATTTTTGGATACACAATATTTTTAATGAACTCTTAAAGTTGTGGATATACTTTGGGTAAATAAATTATCTCTTTGTAAGTTATGTAATTTTTATATTATTTTTATTTTATCTTTATATTATTTTAATGTAAATTTTATATTATTTTAAAACTGTTTCCAATGAAGCCATGCAATGAGACCATTTAGTCAAGAGAACAGGATGTCATGGAACTAGAGATTCCCATTTATGTGAGGAAAAGATCGAAATTTGGATCTGTTAAAAGTGGGTTTCTGGAAAGTCTTACTTGACCTAATTTTTCACACCAGTTTCTCTTATTTTACTCTCTCCAATAGCCTACACAAGGACGTCTTCAAAACTACAAGGTTAAAATAGTCTCTTAATGTTAAGTAATAGCTCTATTGTAATCTACTACCATTTTCTGTCATTTAATGAGTTAATTAGGAGAAGTTAATTAGAACATATCAAGAGACTGTGACAAGGTTGACAAGGAACTACCTCCTACATGGAATAATTAATGGAATAAAAAGTATTTAGCTTAGGGAAGAGAAAATTCAGGGCATCTATACTACCTCTTTACAAAAACATAAAAGATTATGCTGTAAGGAAAAGTATCAAGTTTATTCTAACCTTCCAGGGACTAGAATTTACATATAGGAATTAGAAAAATAGAAGACAAATTACTAAAAATTAATTACTAAATTTGCTCTAAATCTGAATAGGCTGCTTTTTGAAATAGTGAGTTTGTAATCACTGCAGGTATTCAAAAAAATAAAGCTGGGTAGCCATCATTTAAGCACCCCTAGTAAATTCTGTCACAGCTCTGTCTGTGTATGTAGTAGATTGTAATGAAGGCCACAAGGCCTCATAGCTCTCTTTATCAAGTCATGGAATCATGCTCTCATTACACACTAACTCTGGGCTTGGACATATGCCTTTATTTGACCAATGGGACATTAGTAAGCAGATACCTGAAAACGACTTGAGCAGCAGAACATGCTGGTTCTGCAACCCTCTACTCTGTGAAGATGGCCATGCTACTCTGCTAGATATCGATGTGAATACATGGAAAAGATGAGCATCCCCATCCCTGTGCTATACCCCTACTACCACCATCACCAGGGGCCATCTTCCAACTAAACATCTTCCAACTGACGTTGGGACACAAAGTTATGATTGGGCCCAGGATAATGTAGAATCTAAAGCCAAATAAATAGTTACTTCTTTAAAATACTGTGATTCAGAGTTTCTGTTGTTGCTGTTGATATGCTGTAATCATATCTGATATGATTGCATATCTGCTGATAAATACATACAAAGAAAGATAACCTAACCATACAGAGAAATATAGGATACTTACAGAAGTTGTACAGACCAAAAATAAATAAATAAAAGTAATTATCTCTGTGGCACCTGAGTGGCTCAAACAGTTAAGCATCTGACTCTTAATTTCAATTCAGCTCATGATCTCACAGTACATGAGATTAAGCCCTGTGTTTAGCTCTGTGCTGATGGAGTGGAGCCTGCTTGGGATCCTCCTTCTTCTTCTCCCCTGCGTGCGTGCTCACTCGCTCGCTCGTGCTCTCTCTCTCTCTCTCTCTCTCCCTCTCTCTCTCTCTCTCTCTCTCTCCTCTTTCAAAATAAATAAATAAACTTTAAAAAGTAATTATCTGAAGAGATATCGGGAGATATTATGGAATCTTGTGGTTGTCAGGAATTACTTAAAGAGGAAACATTATGAATCAGAGCTTGAAGAAAGGTCAGAGTATGAATAGAGAGATAATTAGGAGTTGCAAAGTACAGAACAGTAGGAGCAGTGTGGCCCAGTTATGGTTCTTTGATTGCAAGAACAGAAACTAACTTTGGCTATAGTAAATATAAAGAGGAATTTATTGGAAAGATATGGACTTTAGTTTAGAAAATCAAATCAGAGGCTCAACAAACCCTTAAAAAGGGGAAATGCAGCAACAGGACAACTATTAGGATCTGAGCGTCAAGGACTAAAAAATATTCTCTTACAAACCCATCCATGGTATTTATTAGCTTTAACCTGTCCTATCAAAATCTGCCCTTATTGTAACTGTTCAAGGTTGAAACTATTGGGAGAGGAGTTCTAACTTGCCTAGGAGTGTCACTCATTCACCCTTGGCTGGGGGAGGAAAGGAATCTCAATTGATGGTGCTATGAGAGCATGTATAATGGAGCGGTGTCTCCAAAGGAAATTCAAGGAATTATTACCAAAGGAAGGAGGCAGAGATGCTCAAAAGGCAATTTGAATGAGGTCCACGACACATGATTATTACATGTTAATAACAGTTAAATCATACAATAATGTCATTTGCTCAATGCCATTCTACATTCTTGAAATATTAACTCAACCTTATTTTATAGATAAGAAAAGGAAGTTTCTGTGACTCACCTATGGTAATAGAACTATCAAGTGAAAGATCTGGGACATGATTTTAGACTACTTGAATCCAGAATTTACTATGATTCACTTCAATTCTATTCTGTTCTCAAATGTGAAAATCTTGTTCAATGAAGTGAAGTAGACTAGCAAGTCTGGTGGAAAGGTAAATGAGGATAAAAGAGGTATGAATGAAATATGCTATTCTATCATGCCATGTTAGTATATTTGCAGAAAATATTTTCCCAAGCCATTATTTTATAAAACAAAAGCAAATAAACAACCTCTATTTTTACAAAATCCTGAAAACCTGTACACACACACACACACACACACACACACACACACACACACAATTAGGAATACAGAGTCAGCTAATCTAAAAGTTCTATATCTTCTTATTAAAAATATGGGGGATTCAGTACTTGTATATTATCAAAATATTTCAATTAATGCTTTTTCAAAGATTAGAACTCCTACATATGAGATTAATAAAATATCATTTTATGTATCTTGGCAAAATATTGAACAAAATCACATAATTGGAAGCTTAGTTGAGGATAACAGGTAGTTAGCAGGTGATATATAATTATAAAACACCACCCCATCGTTGTGCTTTCAAATCAAGGCCATTTTATAGTGGATACAAATGATTAGTCTTGATTCAGGCAAAAAAACAAGCACTTAAACAGGGAGACTTCATGATGGTGGTGATATCAATACAAGTGATGGCAGTAATAATTAAAATTAGCCAATTTAAGATGTGTTTTACATGATATAAAATTATATCAAATAATGTATTTTTATTGGATTAAACTCCAAAATGCACAAATTTGTAATAGCAGAGCTGACGGAAACATAAGTTTTCCACTAGCCATTAAATAGACGACTGATCCATTAATTCAGTCTTGCTAGCAATGAGCTGTCATCATAATTTGTGACCTGCCCTTTGGATATTCTACTCATGAAGTCAAACTTTGAATAAAATAGGGACAACAATGACATGTTTATTACTAATTAAAAAACATAATATTACATCAAAATGGCTCTGTCGCTTAACTGAAAGATTTTATTTCAACTTTCTGAGTCAGCAGGATTCCACAAAGAAAAATTGTACTGTAGGAATAGTCTAGGGAAGTTGGGGTCAGAATGGTAAATGGTTTATGGAAAGTAACACAAAATTGTTTTTTCTTATATTATAATGTTATATAAAGTTTGAATATAAAAATATGTATAGTGATTGGACACATGCAATTATAAGAACTATAAGAATTTATTTTCTCTAACATTATTTTTTCTTCTTTTGAAATACTTCTATAGAATGGAGATAAGGTTTTGTAAATAAGGGAGAAAACAGGTCATAGGGAAAATAGTAAGACAGATGTCAGGGAGAACATCCAATCTGGTTGCATTTTCTGTAATGCTTATGGGGCAGTGTGGAATTTCCCTTCCACAAGAATATGCCAAAGTTTCTGTCCTGGTATATAGATCTACTAGAAGAAACAAAAGATAATGGGAGACTAAATAAAACTAAGGCTTGAGAAGTTGAGTTTTGAAATAAATTTTTACCAAAACACAGACATTAATAAAAAGAAAACAGCCTAAAATAAAGTCAAGGGAAAGATGAAGGAGAGAGGTCAGTTAAGACTAGAAATAAGAGCTCTGTGACAGTAAACACATGTTGAATAATTCATGGGAAGGTTCATAAAAGCCACTGAGCTAATTAACAAATATTAAAGAAATGAAAAATATTCAAATTTTTAAAACAACCAGAATATTTGTGAAGTCCTTTGGAAATTAGAGGGAAAAAGAGAATAATCATTTATATTTTGAAGAACTGTTGTACAGCGGAAATATTTAGGTCTTTATTCAACAATTTTTAACCACGCCTGAGCATAGTTTATTGTATTCTCTGAACTCACTGAAAAACAGAGATATCATAAAAGCAGTTAGAAAAATATCATTGCCTGCAAAGGGAAAACAATGAGAAGGATTGCTGAATACTCACCAGAAGAAAGAGAAGATAAAAGACAATAGGATAATTTCCTTAAAAGAACTGGGTGTTGGGGAAAAGGGAGTCAAAAGAATTCTCTATCGGGCAAAATATTCTTTAAAAGAAAAAAGTAAAATATTTTTGAATAAAATCTCAGATATTATCTATTATGTTAGAAAAAATGTTCTACATATTGTGTTGGTGGTTACGGTCAAAATAAAGTGTGCTTTTATTGTATTTAAAGTATACCTTGATTTAAAAAATAGATGATTAAACATTGTATATATTGTCTTTAAAAGTTGTGATTGTTCTCTCATCATAGTTCGGTTATGTAATATGACTAATAGATATGAGTGTTCCTTTCCTCTGGAAAAGGTTACAATTTTTTAATCAAACCATTTTGAGTACATATTAATTTTAGTGACTTTGATAAAAGTGAGAGGGGGGGAGATTCTCAATCCTATTATGAAGGATTTGATTTGAACTTTGATATCTTCTCTCTAGGCCAATTTTTTAATCTTTTTCATTTTAAATGTTTATTCTACCAAATTGTTTTAGCAATAAAGTGGTTCACATATTAATAAAATTTCCAATTGGTGGGGCAGGAGGAATCCTTTTCTCTCTTCAAGAATTAACAATCCACATAATACCCACTTCTAAGAGTTAAGTGAGAAGGGTGTAGACTATGAATGGGGGCACCCGATCATAGAAGAGAATTGGGAGAAGCATTAGATGGAAGATTTCTGCTCTACCCTCCAAAGTCTTTTCATTTCTCCCAGTGTACTATAAATGTACTTCGGTGACCTGGCCCACTGTGATCTGTCTAAATCCAGCTACTTCTGCTCTAACTTTTAGTTATTCAGAGGAGCCGCACTGGCGTCCACAATATTTCATTCTATTAGCTCTGCCTGGACTGTTTTTCCTGCAGATATCCTCATGACTTACCTATTCACCTATTTAAAGTCTTTCTCAGTTATCATTTTAATGAGTCCTACATTTTACTTCGTCTTCACCTCATTTTACTTTATCACTGCATTTCATTTCATTCCCAATCACACATCCATCTTATTTTGACATATTTTTCTTGTTATTGATATCATTGTTTATAGAACACTTACAGTCTTTTAAAACAAAAAAAGAAAACTACAGGCCAATATCCATAATGAATACGGATGCAAAAATACTCAACAAGATACTAGCAAATCGAATTCAGCAGCATATAAAAGGAATTATCCATTATGATCAAGTGGGATTCATTCCTGGGTTACAAGGCTGGCTCAATATTCACAAATCCATCAACGTGATACATCACATTAACAAAAGAAAAAAAAAAACCCATATGATCCTGTCGATAGATGCAGAAAAAGCATTTGACAAAATACAGCACCCTTTCTTAATAAAAACCCTTGAGAAAGTCGGGATAGAAGGAACTTACTTAAACACCATAAAAGCTATTTATGAAGTGCCCACAGCTAATGTTATCCTCAATGGAGAAAAACTGAGATCTTTACCCCTGAAATCAAAGACACGACAGGGATATCCACTCTCACCACTGTTGTTTAACATAGTGTTGGAAGACCTAGCATCATCAATCAGACTACAAAAGAAAGAAAAGGCATCAAAATTGGCAAAGGAGAAGTCAAACTTTCACTTTTCACAGATGACATGATACTCCACATAGAAAACCTGACCGACTCCACCAGAGGCCTTCTAGAACTGATCAATAAATTAAGTAAAGTTGCAGGGTACAAAATCAACGTACAAAAATCGGTTGTATTCTTATACACCAAAAATGAAGCAGCTGAAAGAGAAATCAAGAAAATGATCCCACTCACAATTGCACGAAAAACCATAAAATACCTAGGAATAAACCTAATCAAAGATGTAAAAGACCTCTATGCTGAAAACTATAAAAGACTTATGAAGAAAATTGAAGAAGACACAAAGAAATGGAAAAACATTGCGTGCTCATGGATCCGAAGAATAAACATTGTTAAAATGTCATTATTACCCAGAGCAGTTTACACATTCAATGCAATCCCCATCAAAGTTGCACCAGCATTCTTCTCAAAACTAGAACAAACTATCTTAAAATTCGTATGGAACCGCAAAGAACCCCAAATAGCCAAAGTAATATTGAAGAAGAAAACCAAAACGGGAGACATCCCAATCCCAGAGTTTAGCCTCTACTACAAAGCCGTCATCATCAAGACAGTATGGTATTGGCACAAAAACCGACACATGGACCAATGGAATAGAATAGAGAGCCCAGAACTGGACCCTCAAGTGAATGGCCAATTAATCTTTGACAAAACAGGAAAGAGTATCCAACGGAAAAAAGACAGCCTCTTCAACAGATGGTGTTGGGAGAGCTGGACAGCAAAATGCAGAAAAATGAAATTAGACCACTTTCTTACACCATTCACAAAAATAAACTCAAAATGGATAAAGGACCTAAATGTGAGACAGGAAACCATCAAAATCCTAGAGGAGAAAGCAGGAAACAGCCTCCTTTACCTCAATCGCAACAATTTCCTCCTTGACACATCCTCCTTAATAAAAAAGCTTCTGCACAACAAAGGAAACAATAAAAAAAAAAACTAATAGGCAACTGACAGAATGGGAAAAGATAGTGGCATATGGCATATCAGATAAAGACTAGTATCCAAAATCTACAAGGAACTCACTAAACTCCATACCCAAAAACCGAATAATCCAGTGAAGAAATGGGCAGAAGATCTGAACAGACACTTCTCCAAAAAGGACATCCAGATGGCCAAAGGGCTAGTATCCAAAATCTACAAGGAACTCACTAAACTCCATACCCAAAAACCAAATAACCCTGTTAAGAAATGGGCAGAAGACCTGAATAGACACTTCTCCAAATAGGACATCCAGATGGCCCATAGGCACATGAAACGATGCTCAGCGTCCCTCATCATCAGGGAAATACAAATCAAAACCACACTAAGATATCACCTCACACCAGTCAGAGTGGCTAAAATGAACAAATCAAGAGACTATAGATGCTGGCAAGGATGTGGAGAAATGGGCACCCTCCTACACTGTTGGTGGGAATGTAAACTGGTGCAGCCACTCTGGAAAACATTATGGAGGTTCCTCAAAAAACTATCAGTAGAACTCTCCTATGACCCAGCAATAACACTGCTAGGGATTTACCCAGGGGATACAGAAGTGCTGATGCATAGGAGCACACACACTCCACTCTTCATAGTGGCACTTTCTACAATAGCCAAATCATGGAAAGAGCCTAAATGTCCATCACCTGATGAATGGATCAAGAAGAAGTGGTATATATACACAATGGAGTACCAAATGGCAATGAGAAAGAATGAAATCTGGTCATTTGTAGGAAAGGTGTCATGCTAAGTGAAATAAGTCAGGCGGAGGAGGACAGATACCATATGTTTGCACTCATAGGTTTAACAGGAGAGCAGGAGAAACCTAATGGAGGACCATGGGGAGGGGAAGGGGGAAAGAGAGTTGGGGAGAGAGAGGGACACAAATTATGAGAGACTATTGAATATTGAAAACGAACCGAGGGCTGAAGGGGGAAAGGGAGGGGGGAAGGAGGTGATGGTCATGGAGGGGGAGCACTTGCGGGGAGAAGCACTGGGTGTTATATGGAAACCAATTTGACAATAAACTATGATTAAAAAATAAAAAATAAATAAATAAAACCATACATTCTTTCTATGTCCAGTAGTTGCTTTTTTTAATAGTTTATTTTCAAATTGGTTTCCATAATACACCCAGTGCTTCTCCCCCACAAAAACCATACATTTTAAAGAGAAGAACAGATACCATTAAAAAATAAATGTATTTATTTTTCACCGTTTACTGCCTATCTTTTCTTACTGGAATTTAAGGTAAAGATAAGTAGAAAAAAAATTTCTTTAAATCTTTTGGTAAATATCAGACCCTTCCCCCAAATTTGGGAGAGTTTCTGCAGTTATCATGGTTATATATAGCATTTAAAGTATTTCCTATTTTGTATAAATATTAAATATTTCTAGTTTCTTCTACTTTACATATAAACAGCTTATGTGTAGGATCTGTTTTATTCCACAAAACAATCTGCTGAGATAAGAACAATTATCCACATTTTACATGTGAGGGAAGAAAAAAAGACAATGACAATGTTATGGGGTTAGTGAATTGCTCATAACTCCAGAATTAAGAAGCAACCAAAGGAATGGGAGCCTAAGTATTTCTGTGAACAGAGTAACCCAATTATATACAAAGTCACTGTTTCACACATAATCATTGCTGGTTGCTTTTCCCATTTCCCTCATATTCCAGAAAGACCTACACTTTCTAAATTCCAAAGCAGATTAAATACAAAAATAATTTGTCTCTACCTGTTAGTTTGTATTTATCTAATTTTTAAGACGCTCAAAGAGTTCCTTATTTTTCCATTTTTTTCCTTTGTTACCTTTTTCAAACGATAGGAACTTCTGGTTTCTGAATTCAGCACCATGTTTCAAAAATCAAGAAAGAAAACCTTTCAAAAACTATGCTTGGGGTTGCTGTGGTTACACCAGCAATCACAGTGTAGGCTGGCATAAAACCCAGGCAAAGAAGGATAAAAAGGACCTAAAGTGTACTTCAGGATGAGAAGAAAAGGATAGAGCAAAGATCCTTTGACATGCAGAAGCATTCTCCCTTTATTCTGCTTTTGTGCCCAAGAAAAACACTGAATAATTATTGGCAAACAAATCCACACATAAGAGTAAAACCTAAAAACACTGCACAAATAAATTACCCCAACCGTGAAGAATGGAGACATCAAAGAGCTAAAAAAGCAGAGAGTCTGTCCTGTATATAACATAAGCACAGACTTTTTCAAAGAGCTGTATAAATGCTTTGAAGCTACACAGAGCAAAGAAATAATTAATCCCTTCATATACAGCCAGAATTTGGCTAACGCCAAAAAAGATGAAAAATAAAGAAGAAGAAAAAGAAGTGATTCAGAGCATCAGTTCTAATCAGAAGAGTGACACTAATCATAAAATTCAATATGTTCTTACTATATATCAAGAACTATATTAAAACACACATACACACATGCATGTGTAAATATATATCCACAATCATACATATCTACACACATTATACAATATATAGTACATATATGCTATAAGTAATACATATGCATGTGTATATATACACATATATTTACATAATCCATGCTTATGAAACTCTACAAAAGAATTCACTTCCCAGGAATTAGGAAACTGAAGTATTAATTAATAAGCTTGAGACCTAAAATGACACAGATAATAAAAGACAGGATTTAAACTCAGACCTATGGTATTTTGAAATTTCTTATCTTAATTTCTATACTGTCCTCTTAAGGGAAATAGTCTTTCCAATTCTTGTTGGAACTGTCTGAGCCCTCCCGGCAGCAGCCATACTTTGTAACCTGGAAAATAATGTTCCATTCTGCTGTTTTCGGCAATTTGCTGTTCATGACCACGTAATGTTTAGCCATGGCCTATTAAATACATATCACATCCTTCTGTACTAGAATGGGAATCCATTTAAACAAGCAACTGAGTTTTATTGTTATTTTATTTTCTACCTAATCCCCCTCTACTGTCCCCTTTTGCTAAAGCAATAGGGCAAATATCACATTAGTTGGCATAAGAGTATGAGGAAATATCTGAGTTGTCAGGAGAATTTAACTACAGGGAACAGACACATGGAGAGTTTCTGATATGAAATTTCCTCCTGTATTGGCCAAATAACTTCCTGGAAAGTACTGGGGTACCATGTTTGTTTTAGGATTTGAAATTGTAGCAAGAATGTGAAGATCTCTGTATGTATAGTGATCATAAAACGTACCGCTCAACTAGGAAGTTTTGGAGAGTGAGCTGGACAGGATATATGAACAATAAATGTATACTGAAGACTATTCTTAAGACAATTTACCTAGTTATGAGTTGCTTCATCTCCTAAATGAAGTCTAAATGTGTCTAAACATGAAGTACTTTAGACATGTAAAATTCTTAGACTTTGGCAATCTAAAGACTTACCTTGCCACTCTAAGTTACTTATTTCCAGCTCAGTGACGTGCTAGATTCTTCAAAAGGCAAGGCTGTTCTCAAAATTCACAAAAGGCAAATGCTATGTATTTGAATCCTATTTGATAGGAATCTAAACACATCTTATAGACTCAAACTATCTCTTTCCTGAATAGTGAGAATAATCAGTAAGATCAGTTTCTCAACTTATAACACTGTCTGAACTTCCAGGTTGTGCAAAGTCCAGAAAATCCTCAAGACAGCAATACCTTTCCCTCTTCTACCAATTCACACCCATGAATATGAGCTTTATGTTATTTTCCCCTGAAATTGGGTACCTTTATATATTTCATACATTAACAGTCTTCATTTGCATATCTCCATTATTACTTGTATGTGCATTTCTAAAAATCTAAATTTCTGAGCATTACTAAACATATCAACTTTTATCTAAAATGGAGAAAAATTAGGTATATTTTTATACTTAATGTAAATTAAGTATAGACATTCACACACACACACACACACACACACACACACATATGTCATGTAAACTCATTAAGGACAAGGGGATACATTCTATGAATAATTTATATATTGCTAATATGTATGGTAAAAGTATATTGATGTATATAGCTGAATGAATAAACTAGTTATTTGTTAAAAATTGAGTGGAAAATTGGGAGGAGCATCTAATACTTTGTGGCAGAAGTCACCTGCAGCAAATCCATACCCAATTCCAGCATCTTCCAAGTTATTTTTATTGGGAGAAAATCTACATTAGAAATGCCTAAATTATAGCATGTGGCTTAAGAATTCAACCATATTGACCCACGACATCTTCTGAGGCCCAGATGGGTGGATAAATTCATTTTATGGAAACCCATGAACAGCTGTTGGCAATAATTTCTAATGACTTCATTTGATTCTGACACATGATGCCCTGACCCCATCATCTGGCCCCATCTGTGAGAATGGCAGGGTGCCCACAAGCACAGTGGCCAGCCACAGGCCATTGGCTGTCCGGCACAGGTAGGGAAAGAGTGGGTGGAGCAGAGCTGGCACAAGACTGCTGCCATCAAGCCAAGGCTTTCATAGTAGCAGCCTGGTCACTTCTCGAATCTGCCCTTTTTGCTTTCATTCATGGTTACTGACAGTCTGGGACAAATAAAATAGTGTAAAAAGAAACCTAGTGAAAGCCATAAAATTAAAAGAAAATTGGCCAAAGACATACTAGACTGGGACTGTGAACTAAAGGAGACAATCGTAGGCATTTAACAATAAATCCTTGCGGTCACAGAGAACCAGATCTAAATGATAGATAAAAGCAAAATGTTTTAATTTCTGACAAAACAGGTCCAGAGAGAAGTGCTATATTTATTAATTACTCATTAAATCCATTAAAACCTTTATTTATTTACTTTTATTATATAGTAAGATCCAAGAAGATAGGGATTATTGATTTTGTTCAAGGATGGATCCCCAGCACTTAAAATAATACTTGAAACATAGCGATTTATTCAACATGTGTAAATAGAACTCAGAGGATTCGGCTCAAGTTGCTGTAACATATTTTTAAAAGCTTAAAGCTGGAACCAAACATATGATTCTAAATGCTGATTATGATCTGCTAGACATGCAACTCTGGGTTAGTTAGGGTTTTGTTTCAATTGAGAAGGGACAAAGCTCTGGATGCACAGAGTCAATGCAAATTCTGTCATGCCCTTCAAGGAAGGCAGAAAGATGGAAATAAAAAAAGCAAAGGAGAGAAAGAAGAGAGGGAGAAAGAGAAGGATGGAAGAGTGGAAAGAGGAAAGTAAAAGGAAGAAAAATAGGAGAGAACTAAAAAAGGAAGAAGCGGATGAGAAAAATAAAACTAAAAAGGAGTGGCCAATAGGTCGAAGATGATTGTCAACATAAGTATCCATTAGATGAATGCGAATTAAAATCATATCGAAGTACTAGTTGATACCTATTAAGATGTTTGTTTTTATAAAAAAGAAAGAGAAGAAAAAATATCAAGTGTGGCAAGTATGTGAAGAAACTAGAATTCAGAAGTTTTGTGTGCAAATGTAAAATGAGAATATAAAATGGTGTAGCCACTGTAGTGGTGGTTCCTCAAAAATTAAACATAGAATTACCATACGATTTTAATTCTAGGTATATGCCCGAAAAATTCAGTGCCTGCTGGGGCTCACCTAAATACTTGTACACCAGTGTTCTCGGCAGCACTATTCACAGTAGTCAAAAGGTAGAAACAACCCAAATGTTCATTGAAAGATGAAGAGATAAACAAAATAGGGTATATACTTACAATGGGATATTATTTAACCTTAAAAAATAATGAAATTCTGATGCATGCTTCAACATGGATAAACCTTTATTAAAAACATTATGTTAAGTGAAACAAGTCAGAAACAAATGAACATGCATTGTCAGATTTCACTTATGTGATGTACCTAGAATAGACACAATCATAGACACAGAAAGTACTAGGATGCTAATGGTGGCTAGAGAGGGGGGTGGGAAATTATTGCATAACTTGTAGAGAGTTCAGTTTCAGGTGAGGGAAGGTTCTGGAAATGGATAGTGGTGATGGTTGCACAGCACTCTGATTGAACTTACTGCCACTGAATTGTACTCTCAAAAATGGTTAAAATTGTCATTTTTAGGGGGGCTTGGATAGCTTATCCATTAAGTGTCTGACCTTTGGTTTCAGCTCAGGTCATGATCTCACAGTTCCTTCAAGTCCCATATAGGGCTCTGTGCTGGCACCACAGAGCCTGATTGGGATTCTCTTTCTCTCTCTGTCTCCCCCTCCCCGACTTCTCATGTCTGCAGTCTCTCTCAAAAATAAATTTACTTAAAATATAGGTATTTTAATGATCTTTGTATTTTATAATAATGGAAGAAGCCAGGAAGCTTATATAGAAGACTACAGAACAAAATTGTTCTTTCTCATGTAAGCAACTTTGTTGCCTAGTTGGTCTCCATTCCTCCACTTTTCTCACCTCTCTCAGATTTCCAAAGGGTGATAGTTAAAGGGAAAAGACTCTAATCCCATTCAAATTGACACACTGTCAGTTTAAGAGAACTGTAATGCAGGGCTAAGAAAAATCAGGTCATTGAATTCTCTCTCTCCCTCCCTCTCTCTCTCTCTCTCTCTCTCTCTCTCTATATATATATATATATATACACACACACACACACACACACATATATATTCTAATTAAAATCAGAATGTTTTCTAATTAAAATTCTAATTAAAATTCAGATTTTTTGTTGATATTTATAAGAGGCAAATTTCTACTACCCCTCAGGTGTGAATGAGGAAAACACGCCTAAGTCTCTGGTGATAGGCACATCACAATCATGAAGAAAGCATCCTGAGAATGAATCTAGCACAGAAGGATATACCTCAGGGCAAAAAAAATCTGTCAGAAAAGGAAAAAAAAAAAAAAAAAAGAACTGGCATCTTGATTAAATAAAACTTGAATCCCATTCTGGCTCTGTTTAAACAATTCTGAGATGACTTTTTGCTATTTTCAGCCAAAATAATTGTTAGAAAATCAGAAACATCCAATGAGGTTTCAGTAGAATTCCTTTGCTTATTTATGAAATAAAAATGTCTGGACAAATAATCAGATATTCATAATGATATCCCTTAACACTGTAAATATTAATTTTATGAACCACCATCCAAAGCCCAAGTTATCCTCTTTTTGGCCTCAGAGAACTCTCATAATCCTACCTAGGTACAAAGTAATTTGTGAACTGGAATTGGTCATAGGACTGCTTTATAATTAGATCAAGTTTTTAATTCAGTCTAGGGACAAACCTAAATGGATCTCATAGATTTTAGTCTCAACAAAGAAGCTCATATGACAAATAATAGAATGTCCCTGGAATTCTCAATTAAGCTGGTGTCTGAATGATCTAAGCATATACAGTATTGGAATTAACAGACTCAGACCCAGCTGCCTTAATAACAAAGAGAATGAAATAGCAAAGTTGGGATATCATTTATTTATTCACTTAAAAATAAATACATGCATCCTGTTTGCATATCTACACACATTAGTGCCTATGTTACAAACAGTGAATACACTAATAAAATATATCTTGCTTTCAAATATATTCTGAGGAACAGTCTTCAAGCAAGAGTTTAAGAATAAAGAAAAGAAAAGCAAGGGTTGAAGGGGGAGGGGGAGGAGGAAAAGTGGTGGTAATGGAGGAGGGCACTTGTGGGAAAGAGCACTGGGTGTTATATGGAAACCAATTTGACAATAAAGTATGTAAAAAAAAAACAGAAGTCAAAAAAAAAAGTAAAGAAAAGCTACATGGTCATAATACAACTTGTCAATAACACTAATTTTTTTTTCTCAAGACAAGTCTTCCTTCTTGCGGAAGATTACCATAATTTAAGTGTCCCTAGTTTTCTATCACAATTTTTAAATTATTATTCTTACACTTAAGTAAAATGGGTATTTTGCCACATGAAGCAGTTTGAAAGCAGAGGTGAGATCTGCTGATCCAAAATATAATTTTCCAAATGCTGCTACATAAAATATCCACAGTGGTATGTATATGTCCCTGCACCAATAACAGAGCCCTTAAAACATATGCAGATCCCTATGAGAGAAAGGATACCGTATCATCACTGAAAAATTTACATTTTAGGAAAATATTTGGAACCAAAATATTTCCTTCAAATATGTCATTGATTGTAGGAGCTTACTAAAAGAAAGCATTCTTTAAAAACAAAAATATCACCTTTGCAATCAGGTAACCCTACATTAAGATCTCATTTTAGCCTTTTTTGAATTTATGACCTTGAAGGCATTTAATCTCTCTGAGCCTAGAAAGGTTGTTGTCATAAAATTTATTTACTTTATGAATAAATGCATTTTAAAAAATGTTTGAGTACAGCTGACACTCAATGTTACATTAGCTTCTGGTGTACAACTTAGTGATTTGACAAGTTTGTATATTATGCCATGTCCATCAGGAGTGTAGCTACTGCCTGTTCAAAACATTTCTATGACAGCATCATTGATTTTATCCTTATGCTGTGCCTTTTATTCCCATGACTTATTCATTCCGTAAATGGAAGCCTGAATCTCCCACTCCCCTTCACCCATATTACCCATCCTTTAGCCTCCTTCTCTTTGGCAACCATCAGTTAATTTTCTGTATTTATAGGTCTGATTCTGCTTTTTTATTCTTTTGTTTTAAGATTCCACTTAAAAATGGAATTATATGGTATCTGTATTTCTCAATTTGTCTTATTTTACTTAGTGTAAATCCCTCTAGGTCCCTCCATTTGTTTCAAATGACACAATCTCTTCCTTTTTGTAACTGTGTAATATTCCATTATAATTATTTATACACACACATGTACATATATACATCTTCCATACCAATTCATCTAATGATGGACACAATTCCAGATTTTTACGATATACTACAAAGCTGTAGTAATCAAAACTAGTATGATACTGGCACAGACACATAGATCAATTGAACAGAATAGAGATCCCAGAAATAAACTCACATGCATACGGTCAATTAATCTATGACAAAATAGACAAGTATATACAATGGGAAAAAGAATATGCAATGGGAAAAATTGTCTTCAAATTAAAAAAAAATTTAATGTTTATTTCTTTTTTAGAGAGAGAGACACACAGACAGACAGAGACAAAGAATGAGTGGAGGAGGGACAGAGAGAGCCAGACACAGAATCTGAAGCAAGCTACAGGCTCTGAGCTGTCAGCACAGAGCCTGATGTGGGGCTCAAACTCATGAACTATGAGCTAAAATCTGATGCTAAACTGACTGAGCTACCCAGACACCTCAAAAAGATGTGTCTTCAATAAATGGTGCTGGGAAAACTAGATAGTTACATAAAATAATGAAAATGGACCACTTTTAAACACCACACACAAAAATAAACTCAAAAAGGATTAAATACCTAAATGTGAGGCTTGTAACCATTAAAAAGTCTAGAATAGAGCAAAGACAGTATTTCTTTGATACCACAGTAACATTTTTCTGTAAATGTCTTCTAAGGAAAGGAATACAAAAGCAAAAATAAACTATTGGGACTACATCAAAATAAAAAGCTTCTGCACAGCAAAGGATATCATCAACAAAATAAAAACGCAACCTACTGAATTGAAGAATATATTTGCAAATAATATATCCAATAAGGGTTAATACTCAAAACATATAAAGAACACCAGCACCAAACTCAGCATCCCCCCCAAAAAAGTAAAAAATAGGCAGAGGTCCTGAATAGACATTTCTTCAGAGAAGATACACAAATGGCCAACAGACACATGAAAGATTTTCAATGTCCCTAATCATCAGAGAAATGCAAATAAAAACCACAATGAGATATCATCTTTTTCATGTTATAATGGATAACATCAGACAAGATATATTGAGTGTTGGCAAGTATATGGAAGAAAAAGAATCCTCCACTACTGTTGGTAAAATCAAACTGGTGCAACCACCGTGGAAAACAGTATGGAGTTTCCTTAAAAAATTTAAATAGAATTACCATATAATTCAGTAATCCCACTGCTGGGTATTTATCCAAAGAAAATGAAAACACTAATTTGATAAGATAAATGCAGCCCCATGTTTATTCTAGTATTATTCACAATAATATTGGATAAAATGCAAAACCCCTAGCAGATTCTAAAGCATTTAAGAGTCAATAATAATTCAATAATATTTCAAAAATAATTTGCAGTCCTGAAGGGAAGAAGGAGGCAACCCTGGAGAAAGAAAGGCACAGAGGATAGGAGAGGCTGGTGATATGCAGAGAGAAAGACCTAACATAACCTGATGATATGTTCTGAGAAGTTTTGTTTATTCCCTGTCATTGTCAACATCAGTTCTGAATGAAGCATAAGAGCTCCTAGTGAGCAGGCAAGTTCTTGCCAGTCCTGAATTCTTTAGCTCACCTATTCAATTTTGCTATTCACACTATAATAACAGCTGCTATGATAACAGCCTTTACTTTTCATTGGTTGCCAATACCAGGGATTTGTTGTGCTGGGTCCTGGTAGGTATTAGAGTAAATGTCACTGAGTGACAGTTATAAGCCAATGAACTTCCATGGCAAAAATAGAAGAAAATGTAAGAACCGATTTTCCATGAAATAGTAGAGAACTTCTGTGTGAGAGTTGATTAGAATGTGGTTTAGGAAAGTGTCAATGGCTAAATATAAAGCAGAGAACACACAATCTGTCCATTATCAAAACATTGCAAGGCAAGGCAGATACTAGCACCAATAAAAAAAAATTAATTAATTAAACAGCAAAGAGAGAGTTTTAGACCAGCAGGTTCTAAAACTATTATTTGGAAATATTAAATAATAGCCCGAAGATTAAAAGTTTGGATGTTGAAGTGAGGTAAATGTGAGTCAAAGTATAATGCTTAGCACTTCCTATCTTTTTAACTTACATAAAGTTACTGAACTCTAATTTTCAGTTAACTCATTTGCAAAATGAGGTAACTATAGTTTTAAGCTTATAGGATCATTGTGGGAAACAAATGGAAAAAATGTAGATAAATATTGTAGTCCATGGACTGACATGTATTAAATGCTCAGTAGCTGTAATAGTTATTCTCACTTGCATATCAGTGCTGAATACTGAAATAAAATCTATAAAGAAATTTACTAAGCCAAGGCTAGGAATAAAAACAACCCACTTTTCAAGTCTAGGGTCTTACCCATACAGCATCTATTAATGACAGATCCATTCTCATAAATTGTCATTCTTAAGACTAATTTAAGGCAGATATTTAATTTTTTTTGACATTTATTTAGTTTTTTGAGAGACAGAGCATGAACAGGGGAGGGACAGAGTGAGAGGGAGACACAGAACTCGAAGCAGGCTCCAGGCTCTGAGCTAGCAGTCAGCACAGAGCCTGACGCAGGGCTTGAACCCACAAACCGTGAGATTATGACCTGAGTTGAAGTTGGAAACTCAACAGACTGAGCCACCCAGGCACCCCTTAACACAGAGATTTAAATACTCTAAACTTTCATATTAACTTTGAGAAATAAAATGTTCTCTCAAAGTTGACATTTATAAAAACGCACAAAGGAAATATGTTTAAAATTAACATTCTAAGACCTCATTTCACTTGCTGAATAGCCTGACAATTACCAGTGTTTCTTGGGAAGCATTATTTCTCCCAAGTTGGTCATACATTTAAACAGGTAACAGTGCTATAAAATCAGAGAAGACCCTCAGTCAAGGGTATGAAGAGAAAAGATCTCTCTTGGGGAAGGCAATTATTGAGTAGTGTTACAGGCTGTATAATTGTGTGCTTCAACTTCAAGAAAATTATTCCCAAAACTTATGTTTACTAACTGCAATAAAACATAAGAAACTCCAGGGTTCCATTTACCTAGAAAGATATAAAACAAACGAATGGGGGAAAATGTCTTTTGGCCAGGATTGTAGGAAACTACATATGGAGTGAGAAATGAAAAGGCCAGCTAGAGAATTTAACAAAAACTAGTTTGAACAGTTAAAGACAACATACGGGATGAGAACTGCTGGCTTGTCTTGGGGGCATGTGGGTGGCTTAGTTGGTTAAACATTGGAGTCTTGATTTCAGCTCAGGTCATGAGCTCATGGTTCATGAGATAGAGCCTGGAATGGGCTCTGTGCTGACAGCATGGAGCCCACTTGGGATATTCTCTCTCTCAAAATGAACAAACATCTAAAATAAAAGAATTGTTATTTTGACTTAAATAATGTTATTTTTTCATATAAATGATAAATGTTTATAAGTATTTGAAAAATTTAAAAAGTTTAGAAAGTTAAAACATCATTGAAAATAATATTCAATATTAATAAAATACAAATAACTCAATAATAAGAGAATACTCTTACAACTTTCATATCTTTATTATTTATATTTGTAATTTATTATTTAAATCATAGTTTATGTCTTATTATTTTAATACATTTAACATTATTACAAATATTTCCCTGTACTCAGTCCCTAAGTGGATGCATGCTTATAATTTTAAACACAAAGGACTATACTGAAATGACTATACAGTACTGTTCTATGATTTATTTTTATTTATTTTTTTGAAAGAATAGTTATCATGGACATTTATTTAGGTCAATATATTTTGTATTATTATTTTAAGTGACAGCATTATATTACCTTGTATTCATATTCTCTAATTTATTTGTAAATTTCCTAAAAAGGAAATGTGGGTCCTTTTCAGTTTCTTTATATTAGAAACTATATGAATTAAACATGTGTAAAGCCTTTCATATTGTGTAATTATTCCCTTAAGTCAAAAAGCAACCCATTATTTTCTAAGAGGAATAGAGGAATAATAGAAACATCAGTTTACCTAGATTCTAATTCCATGTTTAATTCAATAATTAACACATCTCTATCTGTTTATACACCAGTGAGATGAGAAAGTAGAGAATGTTCTCTAAAGCCTTCACCAGCCTCAAACTTCAAACTCTATAGATAGAGGAGGCCTAAACAGTAATAACTTGAAAGTGAGGAATACATAACACAATGAAGTGCACCATAGTCATCTAAAATGCACTAAAGGGACTGGGGTACAATCTCATATAATGGTATTCAATGAAATATTTTGAATGAAGTCTTATATTTGTTTCTTAACTGGGGAAACCAGAGCACAGAAATGAAAAAACTTTACCCTAAATTATATATACCCAGTCAGTGTCCAAGCTTTCGCTGAAGCTGGACTTCAATTTTTTGATCTAAGGCTTTAGTCACAAGGAAAACCTGGTGATTAAGGGAATGTAGGTGCCAAATTGAAGTCAAACCGTGTTGCAGTTTAAAGGGGAATGGACAAGTAATTTAAAAAATGATGGAATACAAATGAAAAGCGTATACACAGTAACCAAAGAAAGAGTAGTTAGATAAATCAAATGTATATGCTTGCAGTAATCAAAGAAAACTAGTTGCAAATACCACTTTCAACCCATTAAAATTTAAATATTGCAAAGACCCCGAATAGCCAAAGTTATATTGAAGAAGAAAACCAAAACAGGAAGCATCACAATCCCAGACTTTAGCCTCTATTACAAAGCGGTCATCATCAAGACAGTATGGTATTGGCACAAAAACAGACACATAGACCAATGGAATAGAATAGAGAACCCAGAATTGGGCCCACAAATGTACAGCCAATTAATTTTTGACAAAGCAGGTAAGATGGAAAAAAGATTGCCTCTTTAGCAGGTGGTGCTGGGAGAACTGAACAGCAACGTGCAGAAGAATGAAACTAGACCACTTTCTTATACCATACAGAAAAATTAACTCAAAATGGCTGAAGGACTTGAATGTGAGACAGGAAACCATCAAAACCCTCAAGGAGAAAGTAGGAAAAAACCTCCTAGACCTCCACCGCAGCAATCTCCTACTCGACACATCCCCAAAGGCAAGGGGAATGAAAGCAAAACTGAACTCTTGAGACTTCATCAAGATAAAAAGCTTCTGCACTACAAAGGAAACAATCAAGAAAATGAATAGGCAACCGACAGAATGGGAAAAGATAGTTGCAAATGACATATCAGATAAAGGGCTAGTATCCAAAATCTACAAGGAACTCACCAAACTTCACACCCACAAAACAAATAACCCAGTGAAGAAATGGGCAGAAGACATGAACAGACACTTCTCCAAAGAGGACATCCAGATGGCCTACAGGCACATGAAACGATGCT
>PISW01000149.1:235142-285777 GCA_004023785.1 Mungos mungo | reverse complement strand
TCCAGTCAGAGTGGCTAAAATGAACAAATCAAGAGTCTATAGATGCTGGCGAGGGTGTGGAGAAATGGGCACCCTCCTACCCTGTTGGTGGGAATGTAAACTGGAAAACAGTGTGGAGGTTCCTCAAAACACTACCCATAGAACTCCCTTATGACCCAGCAATAGCACTACTAGGGATTTACCCAAGAGATACAGAAGTGCTCATGCATAGGGGCACATGTACCCCAATGTTCATAGCAGCTCTGTCAACAATAGCCAAAACATGGAAAGAGCCTAAATGTCCATCACCTGATGAGTGGATCAAGAAGATGTGGTATATATGCACAATGGAGTACTACATGGCAATGAGAAAGAATGAAATATGGCCATTTGTAGGAAAGTGGATGGACCTTGAGGGTGTCATGCTAAGCGAAATAAGTCAGGCAGAGAAGGACAGATACCATATGTTTGCACTCATAGGTCTAACAGGAGAACAGGAGAAACCTAATGGAGGACCAGGGGGAGAGGAAGAGGGAAAGAGAGTTGGGGAGAGAGAGGGATGCAAAACTTGAGAGACTATTGAATGCTGAAAATGAACTGAGGCTTGAAGGGGAAGGGGGAGAGGGGAAAGGAGGTGGTGGTGATGGAGGAGGGCACTTGTGGGGAAGAGCACTGGGTGTTGTATGGAAACCAATTTGACAATAAACTATTTAAAAAAATAAAAAAAATTTAAATATTGCATCATTTTTTAGATACATACACATTTCTGTGGTTTTGGTCATTAAGCAAGAGAATATGTACTTGTCAATATATTTCATATGACTAACTACATCCCTGCATTCGGCTCAATATTTCCAAATATGGAAATTGTTTTAAAGAAATATTCATAAAATCACATAAATGTTTATGAATATTTATCATAATGAAGAATGAAAACAGTATAGACTCGTGTAACAGAGCATCAACTAAATAAAATGTAGATCACCAAAAATATCATTAAATATCAAGACTACAAAAATATTTAACAACACTATTTAATACGGGATAGTGAGGAAGAGATTGTAAAAGACCGTAGAGGTATTATGGCTCCTACTGGATTGGAACAGGACTCCAATCAAGTAAACATTTTCAGAGAGAAAAGGTTTGCATTTAAATATTCTTTCTTTGTTTTTACTCTTTTCTCCATTTTCCAAATTTCTACAATGTGTATGTGTAAGTGTAATCAGATAAAATACCAACATTTTCTCCAGTTCTATTGTTTCTGGTAGAGGTTGGGTAGCAAAATTATTGTTTTTCTAATATGGCCACCCTGCAGTAGATTTCACACAGTCACTTAATCTCAAGTATTCTAAACTCAATGTTTTCAACTCTACGTAAGGGAAAAAAAAAAGTTGCCAACCTTGGTCAAGCCCTTTAGCTATAGATACTGAGTATTTCAAAAGATGGTCCCTTTCTGATCTCCTTCTATGTAGCGAAGACATAAAACAGACTTTTAAAATGTATAATAGGTATCTAAAACCTTTAAGAAATTGCTTTCAGTGCACATAACTAAAGTCCTTGGATCTCCCCTACCCGTTAAGTTCCATAACCCACAGAATTTTCAAAACATGGTTGTTTCCTGGTGACCTCATCCTTCTCCTGCTGCTCCATCCCTACCAACAATTTGTCCAGATCATCCCTCAAGGTGTACCTAGATAGTATTTGAGCTGCATCTTTTTTCTCATTACCATCATGGGTAGGATGCTGCTGAAAAACACAGAATTTGGGAATATATACCATTCAACACAATTCAAGACTCCAACAGAAGTCTTCAGTCACCTCAGTCTTGTGTTTTTTCAGAAATTCACTAATTTTACAGTCTCCATCACCTTACATTACCAGTTACACAATAAAATTGTTTTACTTTTTAATTTGACTTATGTATATTAACTAATTTTGTTTTTAATTTTTTAAAAATTTTTATTTATTTTTGAGAGAGAGAAAGAGAGAGCACATGCACACGTGCAAGCATGTGGAGGAGGGGCAGAGAGACAGAGAGACACAGAGTCCGAGGCAGGCTCCAGGCTCTGAGTGGTTAGCAGAGTCTGACACATGAGTTCATGACCTGAGCCGAAGTCGGACGCTTAATCAACTGAGCCATCCAGGCGCCCTGTGCATATTAACTAATTTTGATCCTTTTGGTACAATAAATACCCATTTAGATCAATGTTATTCATAAACAATGTTTTTAGACGTTAGAACACAGTTCTCATGACTTGTACACCCATCATTCTACTGCACTGCATAATTTGTATCTTCTACTATTACATAAATAAGCTTACCAGTTAAGTATGATGAAATAGTAAGTCATCAGCAATCTACTGCTTGGTAACACCCTAAAGGAATCTCTATCCCATCACCATGTAACATTTACTACGACTTCCACAATACTGAAGTCGTATTAAGATAAATTAGTTGTTGGCATATGTCAGAAAATTTTAAGAAAATTGACATGAAGATGTGTGAGACCTTCAGGTATTATCTTATTAGGATGATGCCCTGGAAATTCAAGGTATGTTTATTAAAAATATTTAGGAGAGAAAAATGTTTTATACTAATATATTAAGCTTGCACAGGTAGAATATTTGAGAAAGATTGAACATTGAAATTGTCAAATCCAACATCCTCTTCTTCATTCACCAGAAGCAGAACTACCCTATGAACAACAGAAGATAAGCCTAAGGCTAATTATAAGAGGAAGGTTAACTTCAAAGCATCTCATAAGAATGTTTCTCTAAGGATTGCACAAAAATGGAATAAATCTACTCAAAAATAGAAATATTCAGTCTGATCCAGATGGCCAACTGACACATGAAAAAATGCTTATCATTCATCATCGGGGAAATATAAATCAAAACCACACTGAGATCCCAACTCACACCTGTCAAAATGGCTAACATTAACTATTTAGGCAGCAACAGATGTTGCTGAGGATGTGGAGAAAGAGGCTCTCTTTTACACTGCTAGTGAGAATGAGACCTGGTGCAGCCACTATGGAGGTTTCTCAAAAAATTAAAAATAGAACTACCCTACAACCCAACAATTGCACTACTAGGTATTTATCCAAGGGATACAGGTATGCTGTTTCAAAGTGTTACATGGATCCCAATGTTTATAGCAGCATTATTAACAATAGCCAAATTATGTAAAGAACCCAAATGTCCATTGATGGATGAATGGATAAAGAAGATGTGAAGATGTGGTGTGTGTATGTATGTGTGTGTGTGTGTGTGTGTGTGTATATATATATATATATATATATACACACACACACACATATATATATATATATATATATATATATATATATATACACACACACACACACACATATACACACAATGGAGTATTACTAAGCAATCAAAAAGAATGAAATCTTGCCATTTGCAACTTTGTGGATGGAACTAGAGGGTATTATGTGAAGGAAAATTAGTCAGAGAAATACAAAGTGCTGTGTTTTTTTCCCCATGCATCCTCGTCTAGATGGGCTTCTCAGGATATTGATACTTCTGCTTTGAGACTGAAGTTTATACTCCCTTTTCATGATTCGGAACAAATATGTGGCTACAATAGATATTAAGCTATGGTACTTCTAAGACAAAGTTTAAAAAGGGTGAGTGTGTGTGTGTGTGTGTCTGTCTGTCTGTCTGTCTGTGGAGCTCTGAGCTGGCATATAATGAGACTCATGACCTTGGGGCTACCTTACTGGAAAGAACATGCAGGGATCAACTTGAGGTAGAGACCTACCAAAAGCTTCAGCTGTTATAACCTCTAGCAGTTCAAGTCTTCCCTAGTTAGGCACCAGATATGTGAGTAAGGGACCTCTGCATGTACATGATCTTCTGCAGGGGACTGCTGGTAATCAGTTACCCTTTTAGAATCACTGAACACCACAGAACTGATTAGACATGACGATTAGCTCCCATCTATGTGAGGTAGCAAAGAGAAACCAGTAAATTCTTCTTGGCTTATTGTTCATAATTTAACATTTCCAGAAAATCTGGAAAATAGAAATTCTGGTACTAGAACTTTTTTCTTTTAATTTCCCAAAAGAGGAAACAAATGTTTCGGTAACTAAAAAGTAAAAGAGAAAAAAGATCCCCATTTTTGAGTGGGCACACATCCTTAGAGCCACTCTTCCCATGTGGTCTACTATCATCAAGGAAGCTGGTCAGGGCTTCTTCACATGGCAATCTCAAAACAGTAAGAAGGTGCAAGTCCTTGAGAGGCCCTGCCTTTGGCATTCACATGTCACCATGCAAAATTTTCTTCATCAGAGCAAGCTACAACTTCACTGAATGGGAAATATGCCAAGTCATATTGAAAAAAAAAGTATACATGGACATATTTTACCTATCATTAATCTACCATAGGTCCCATTGATGACAGTATTTGATTTAACCATAACATGACAAGCAAACTGTCCCCTTCTTCCCTTACTGCTCCATGTCCTCATTTCCTAAAGCTACTGAGGTACACATAGATGATAGCCCTGCTAAATTGAAAAAGATCACTTCAATTGGTAACCAAAATTATTTCAAAGTGATTAAATGATGTTCTTAATCTATTGAACAAGATTTAACCAGCATACTTGCAAAATCATTCACTGAAGTTAAAAAAAATGTACACAAATTCTGCATGAAAATTCACAGCTTTATAGCAGCTCAGATGAAAATAACTGAGCAATTTGAGTTGATTTATTTTGTGTGGGTGTATCAGTCAAGGCTTAATCATGGAAGTAGAGCCACTTTGATTATTAAGGGACTAAGAGATATTAATGGACATTATATAGATATAAAAGGAGCTGGAGAAGTGAAGTCTAAAAAAGGAACAGTGAATGAGGAAAAGACTCATTACCCAGTTTACCTATAACACTAAATGTGGGTGTATTAGTTGGAACCTGCAGGGAAATCTTAGAAGCTTAGCATATCTCAGAGGGGTGATGGGTAGGTGGTGCGACTCATGGAGATGAGCCCTGGAACAGATGCTTCTATGTCTCTTAGGCCTCTGTGAATCTTCAACTGTCTATTAGCTAATAGTCTGTGGGCCACTGCTGATCAGCAAGAATAGCAGTTAGGGAGACAACGAATAGACAGAGGAGGAAAATTGGAAGAAGCTTGTACTTGCAGAGTAGCTCAACATTTTCTTGTCACATATCAAACTGTGATGAATTTTTGAGAGTACTGCCCTGCTTTCCTATTAATTTTCCAAATCTCACATAACTTCTATTTGCCCAAAGTGAATACACAACAAGGTAGAAAAGGGATCTAGAAACATGTACTGCTCAACGTTAACCTAGTTGACACAGCACGGTCATACATACGTTTATTTTTCTAAGTCATGTTCATACAACATTTTTTACAGTAAATATGAATTATATTTATAACCAAAAATTTTTTTAGATGATCAAAATGAAAAAAATTAATGACTCTTCTGGAATACCACAAAGCACTATATATATATTTAAGTTTATTTATTTAAGAGAGAGAGAGCAGGGGAGGTGCAGAGAGAGAGGAAGAGAGAGAATCCAAGCAGGCTCTGCACTGCCAGCACAGAGCCCAATCCAGGGCTTGATCTCTTGAACAATGAGATCACAACCTGAGCTGAAATCAAGAGTTAGACAGTTACATGACTGAGCCACACTGGTACCTCACCACAAAGCATTTTAGATGGTTGTTTATGCCTGTTTGCTCATCTTACACTATCTCTAAGCCTCCATGATCTTCTCTTTCCTCTAAAGGTGACTGGATTTTCTTCTCATTAGGATAGTTATGATGGGTAATTTTATGTGAACTCAGCTGGGTCTCAGTGTCCTGCTATTTGGTCAAATATTGTTCTGGATATTTCTGTGAAGGTTATTTTTCGATGAGGTTGACATTTAAATATATAGACTTTGAGTAAAGCTGACCACCCTCCACAAAGTGAATGGGCCACATCCATATAGTTGAAGATATTAGACAAAGACTGTCCTCCCTGGAACAGAAGGATTTTCATCAGTAGACTGCCTTTGGATTTAAACTACAACTTTTTCTTAGATCTCCAGCCTCCCAGCATACAGCATTCAGTCTCCCCGCAGATTTTTCAGTTCTTCCTCCTTCACAGTTGTGTGAGCCAATTCCTTTAAATCTCCATCTTAATCTCTCTCTCTCTCTCTCTCTCTCTCTCTCTCACACACACACACACACACACACACACACACACACCCATATCCATACTATGTTGGTTGTGTTTCTCTGGAGAACCCTGACTAAAACCATAGCCATTTTGTTTTTTATTCTCATCTCCTTACAGATCATGGTCATTCATGCCATACTTCTCTAACAAGCCACCTTTAGCATGGGATATGACTAAAGACTCTAGATCTGAGTTGTCCAATAGGGTAGCCACTAGTCCCAGGCAGTTCTTTAAGTTTAAATCTAAATAAAAATAATAAAATTATAAATCCACATCTTCACATGCACTAGCCACATTTCAAGTGACCAACAGTCATTTGCAACTAGTTGCTACCACCCTGAACAACAGATTACTGCACATTTCCATTACTGCTGAATGTTTTGGATGCCAACACTGCTATTCACAAGTCAACTTCTATTTCCACACAGAAATTTCAGTTAAGGAGATGATTTCTTTTCTCCTCCCAAACTGACAGTGGCCAAAGCCTAGATTAGAAAACTTTAATAGGTCATGTGAATCTCGGATAATAGATTAGCAAGTCCCCTGCACTTAACCACATACCAAGTGACTAGAGAGCTTGGGCAACCTCTCGGCACTCAAAAGTGATCAGGGAGACCCTCGGGTTTACGTGCCTTCTAAGTCTGCAGTGTTTGTGATCTCTGTTCTATGTAGCTAGCATCTATCTCCAAAATAGCCTCACCTTCTATGAAGTATGAGATGCTGTGTAACAAGCAGTCTTTACTTCAACATGGAGCAAAGAGATCAGCTAATGAGATACATGCCAGGGAACACAGCGACACTCTCCTCTAGAACATAAGACACTTGTATGTACTTAGAGAGCATGAAGTATGATTTGCAGTGTATGTTTTGCCAGTGCTCAGGCAGTCTTTCAAAGCGACAATCTCCAATTGCAAGTAGGAAACTGATTTTAATTTTTCTAATTGCCTGTTTCCCATCTTGGAAAAAAAATCACTCAGTCTTTTATTAAGTATCTTTCCATAATTTCAATAGTGGATTATAAGTTAGGGGGGAATTTAATATTAAGGAGAAAAACTTACAAATAAATCGGCAAATATCATACCTATTTCATGACATTTATAACAATTTTATTCTTCTTTTCCCCATTATCCTTGGTGTTCAAAGATAGTTGTTTTTCATTAGCCATAACTGGCTAAAAGCAAAAGAAGTAAAACTTTTAAAGGGACTAAGTTCTGATTTGGCAATTCTATTTGTAAATTTGGATCTATGTGTGTTCTTTCCTTTGTTTAATCTCCCCTCCCTAAAGTCATTTGAAATCAGGGAGACCTGAGAATACAGTCCAAAATGTTGCCACCTCAAATGTCCATGGATAATGAGGATGAGGCAGGCTGAGAACAAATACGGGACACAGAAATCTGAAGGGCACAAGCACATCTGTGGAGATAGCAGCTACATAGCCCTAGCTGTTCATTGAACAAATTCAAGTTCAATGTTGCCATAGCTTTTCAATTTTAAAAGGGAGCCAAAAATCCCATTATCTGAAATCTCTCACTTTTAAAATGCTGACAAATGGTTTAATTTTTTTAAACCATATATGCATCAAATAAACTATTTTTCATTCAAATTAGATACAAACTCTTCTGGTTTGATTTTAGTAAACTCCTTGAAAATGAGAGTATGACTTCTGCTTTCTTTTCTTTTTCGCTGCAGCCTCCACCAAAATGTGAGTGCACATTAGATTCACTGGACAAGCCAGGTAACAGCTGTCATCCTGGAAAAGGTCTGTCATGGGAGCCGCTGATGTAAATGAACAATTATAGTGGTCCATAATTGTGCATCTCAACTGGGGCAGTTTTGTCCACTGGAGGACGGGTGGCAATGTCTGGAGACATTTTTGTTTGTCACAACTTTTTAGGGTTTGCTAATGGCAGCGAGTAGAGGCTGAGTTGTTGCTGAACATCTCATAGTGCACAGGACAGCCCCCCATAACAAAAGATTATCAGGCCCAGGCTATCAATAATGCTGAGGTTGAGAAATTCTTCTCTAGTTTTTGTTTTGACATGGAGCACCCATGTTTATCCACACTTGACATTGGTGAGCTGAGCACTGAGAAGAAAGCACATTTCCCCATATCCTATTATTAAGGTATGTGGTCACCTACATCCTAATCACACACATGTAGGACCTGTTTGTCCAGACTCAAGATGGTAAGAGTCCAGAAACTTTTTAACAAATAACTGTTTAAGACATCAGATCAAAAGTTAAACATTCTGAAAAGCTCATGTATTGCTGTAGAGGAGAGTAATTAGGGTATGCTAATATACTTTAGTGAAATATAAATTTGGCAAGTCAGAGAGGACAACAACCCAGAGTATTTATATAGATTTTAAATATATAGACCTTTAGGGAAAAACTGCTGAAACCTGCCATACAGCAATGACTTTGAAAATGTGGTTCACAGACAAGCAGCATCAGCATTACGGGGAACTTGCTAGGCAAAATTTAGGCTCCACATCAGACCTACCAAATCAGAGTTCATACAATAGAACCCAGTAATCTGGGTTTTAACTGGCTCTCCAGAGTACTCTGATGCCTATGAAAGTTTGAGAACAATAGAAAGAACCCTCAAAGTTGGATTGTGCATTAGTATCACTTGAGGGGAATAACTAAAAATGCAGACACAAGATTCTATCTCTGGACATTCTGGGCTTATCCCAGACCAGGGACCAGGGAGCACCAAGATATCCAGAGATGTTTCCTGGATTATCAGTAGATAATCAAGGTGTTTAAATGCTTGTGGACTTGTTACTGTGACCCAGGTCTTCATTTGTTATAGTTTTCAGAAACATGGGAGTACAGACAACAGTTATCACAGGGCTGGTCTCTGAATTTTTACCAGTGAAATTCCAAGTACAGTAAAGCCTTGGTTTGCAAGCATAATTGTTCCAGAAACATGCTTGTAATCCAAAGCCCTTATATATCAAAGTGAATTTCAAGAACCATCAGCATGATTGTGATCATGTGACAATCGACATCACATACGACTCATATTACAAGACATTTCTCATTTATCAGGTTAAGATTTATTAGAGAGTGCCTTGGTACCTCAGTCAGTTGAGCGTCCAACTTTGGCCCAGGTCATGATCTCACGGCCCGTGAGTTCGAACCCCACATCGGGCTCCGTGCTGGCCCCTCAGAGCCTGGAGCCTGCTTCTGATTCTGTGTCTCCCTTTCTCTCTGCCCCTCCCCACCTTGTGCTCTGTTTCTCTCTCAGAAATAAACATTAAAAATTATTGGAAATGTTTACTCATCTTACAGAACACTCACAGAACAAGTTAGTCACAATCCAAAGTTTTACTGTATAAATATTCTCTGGGCTTCTTTCCTTAAGAGTGGCCTGAAAACTCTCATGTTATATGCAGTTGTATTTTAGAGAGCAGACTGAATCTCAAAGTAGACAATTTCTGTATTTTTTTCTCCTTGAGTCTTCTTTTGATAAAAAGGCATTTTGTAATTGATTCCACATGTAAGGAAAACCCTCTCCAAAGTTTTTGGAGGTTTCATTCTTTAAGATCTTTTGCAAGTTAAGGGCTAAGCTCTTAACTGGCCTAGAAGCTTCTCCTTATGGCCACTTAAAAGTATTTGCCACTTTACAAGTGTAGATTTTTCTAAGTCCAACACATTATAAGAAGCCCTAGCCATGTGGAGAACCCTAAAAGACAATATAGAAAACGTTATAGATAGAAAGATGACATATGAAGGGGGAGTGAGGAGAGAGAGAAACAGAAAGAGATGGAGGAATATCCTGTTGAATTACATACAGTTCCATTGTATGAGATCAACAATGAGAACCACCTAGTGTTTACACAGGACTGTCAAGATAATAGTAAATTGTGTTGTTGGTCTTGGGGTAATTTCTTAATTTAATAGTACAAAATAATATCAAGATGGAATATCGCTTTAGAAAATCCTTCCAGTTGATCTAATTAGCAACTATAACTTCTCCTTCCTTTGATAAGTCCTAAGTTACAGTAGATTTTAACTCATCTTCAACCACACAAAATTGCTACTTGTCCAGTGCCCACTAATGAAAGAACCAGTGATCAGAGAAAATCAGAATACAGATGTAAACCTCAACTTGTAATTAATGCTGTTTAGTTATCCACTTTCTTTTAAGACTCTCAGAGTATCAATTAGCCATAGGGATACAAGAGTAATCACATGTATATTTTATCATGTAGTCAAATTCAACAAATAAAGGTGCTAATAGTCTTTAATGAAGACAAACCATCATAAAATTATAAATAAATACACCCGGAGATTATACAATTATTAATAGGCTATTTGCTAACCAGATTGGTTGTGCTTAGTTCTAGAGATTTAAAGCCTAATAAGACATCATCTTTCCGACTCTTTCTGAACTTATAGTCTATTGATATGGCTGCAGGGAAGGTGTGAGTGAAGTGCTAGGGTATTTGAGGTAATACTTGAAATATGTGATACTGAAAGTTTGCTGTATTTTCTAGGTCACTTATTTTTTCTATTTTTTTATTCAAATATAATTAACATTCAGTGTTAAATTAGTCTCAGATGTACAATATAATGATTCAACAATTTTATATATTCTTCAGTGCTTATCATGATAAATAGACTCTTCATTCCGTTTTTTTTTTTCATCTACTACTCCCCATCTTCCCTTTGGCAACTACCACTTTGTTCACTGTATTTAAGAATCTGTATTTTTCTTTTTTTTAATTTGCTTTGTTTATTAAATTCTACATATGAATGAAATCATGGTATTTGTCTTTCTCTGACTTATTTCACTTCATGTGAAATCCATGTTGTTGTAAATGGCAAGATTTCATTCTTTTTTTATGTTTGAGCATATAACCACTGCAGAAAACAATATGGAAGTTCTTCAAAAAAGTTAAAAATAGAATTATTGTATGATCCAGTAATTCCACTACTGAGTATTATCCCAAAGAAAACAAAAACACTGATTCAAAAACACTAAATCAAAAACACTAATTCAAATGTACCCTTATGTTCTTGCAGCATTATTTATAATAGCCAAGGTATGGAAGCAACCTAAGTGCCCATTGATAGATGAATGGATAAAGAATAGGAACGCTGTTTCGAAGAGGCACATGCACCCCCATGTTTATAGCAACACTATCAACAACAGCCAACGTATGGAAAGAGCCGAAATGTCCACTGATGGATGAATGGATAAAGAAGATGTGGTACACACACACACACACACACACACACACACACACACACTGGAGTATTACTCAGCAATCAATAAGAATGAGATCTTGCCACTTACAACAATGGGATGGAACTGGACTGTATTCTGCTAAGTGAAATTAGAGAAAAACAAGCATCATATGACTTCACTCGTGGAATTTAAGATACAAAACAGATGAACATAAGGGAAAGGAAGCAAAAATAATATAAAAACAGGGAGGGGACAAAACAAAAGAGACTCTTAAATACAGAGAACAGGGGTTCCTCGGTGGCTTATTCAGTTAAGCGTCCTACCTTGGCTCAGGTCATGATCTCATGGATAGTAAGTTCAAGCCCCTTATCGGGCTCTGTGCTGACAGCTAGCTCAGAGCCTGGAGTCTGTCTTCAGATTCTGTGTCTCCCTCTCTCTCTGACCCTCCCCTGCTCATGCTATCTCTCTCTCTCAAAAATAAAACATTTAAAATACACACACACACACACACACACACACAATGGAATTCAGTAGGTCATTTAAAATTCATAACCACACTGTACATACTATCGTGCACTCAGTGAAGCTCAAAGACATCAAATACATTGCCCAAAGACTCACTACCAGTAAGCATAAAGCCAATACTCAACTGAATATAAAATAAGCAGTTCTGAGTGCAGAGTTCATGCTCTTCAACTCTGTGCCACCCAGAAAGTAACTATTTACTCTTACTATGGTAAAGGTGCTGGGGGGAGGGGGAGTAACTTTCACTGGAAATTCAACAAAGGACTTGTCAGTTCACATCTTTTGAAGAACCACAGGACACACATACTCAGAATAACACACACACACACACATACATACACACACACACACACAAGAACACATGTAGCTTATACCCTAAGCTTAAACCAAACTGCAGAATTTTTCTGCAGGAATATTTGTTTTGGCACAAAACTCTGGACTTTCAGTTCAAAAGAGGAAAACTTTGTTTTATCACTTCTGCAACAGAACAGGGAAGAGCACAAGACTAGTAAGAAAACAAATTAACTTTGTAACTTTTCAAATCCATAAGCAGAATGATGCACCACTTATTAAAGTCCTTTGCAGTCTAAAAAGCAACCTAAATTATATGGAGAGCAAATGGTCCCTGACATGGTCCTGCAGTCCATTAAAAATAGTTTCCTGTTACTTAGCAATGATGCTGAACAAAGGGTATTGAAGGATGTTGGTGTCAGCTGAGTTCCTTTTACCAATGTCAGGATGATGGATTTGGGGACTTGAACTATCTGGTAATGTCCCATCGATCAGAGGAGGGTGTGCAGTTAACACTGCTACTTCAAGAGTTTCAGACACTCAACCAAAGATGACTTTGGACTTAGCAACTTTATCTCCCTAAGAAAATAAAAGCTGTCTTTCCTGAGGAATAAAAATTCTGTTCCTTTCTAATGATAGGGATACACAAGTTCCTGGGTCCCTGAGGACAGGATTCTGGGGAGGTGAGGCAGGAAAAAAACAGGCTATTTAGCTGTGCTCTGTGGGGATGTGACTTTCCTAAATATTGACTAATTCATGAAATGAAGAAGGCAGATGATATTAATTCATGAAATGTTTTTGAGCACTTCAGATGTATTAGAATCTGTGTTTGATATAGAATATATACAGGTGGAAAAAACAGATGTGGCTCTCACCCTCATGGAGGGGCAATGGAGGATATACACATCAATCCAAAAAATCTAAGAAACTTGTTACAGATTGGGTTCCCCTGGAAGCAGACTCTGAGATGGAGATTTGTAGGACAACTTATGGTCTTGTGACCACCACTGGTGGGAAGGAAAGAGAGGAATCAGGATCGGGCAGAAGCTGGGCTAGAAAAGAGTATCAAGAAAGTCTGACTCTGAAATAGCCTTCAGAGGCTTCCTGAGTCAGATAAGTCAACTGGACTTTATATTTCTGTCCCAGCCAGTAAGGAGAACCTTTTCAGCCAAGGCATTTACACAGAAGAATACTGTTTGAGGGGTTCTGGGAAATAACATCCCAAATATGGACAAATTTTATCCAAGAGTCTACCACATACATGCTCTGTTATAAACTAGGATGTGTGCTATGAATAAGAATTATCCATTAAGTATGAACATGTGTAGGAGGAGGATCTGGCCTAGTTTGAGAAGTAATAGAAGTCTTTCCTGAGGAAGTTATAATTAAGTTGAGATCTGAAGAACATAACTAGGTAGAGGGATATGAGGAATAGTATTCCCAGAAGAGAAATTACCAAACAAAGTCCCTGTGGCTTTAGAAACATGCTGCACTTCAGGGATCCAAAACAAAACAAACCACAACAAAAACAGCAGAAGACAAAGAGGCTAGAATGGGGAGAAAGGAAACCTGGAGTTATTAGCAGAGACATGACCACAAAGGCTTTGCAATCTAAGTTGTGAATTTAATTGTAAGAGCAAGAGAAAGTCACTGAAATATATTGATTACCAATGAATGGGTGTGAGTAGGTTTTGGTGGTGAAGGGTGAGGCAATATAATCAGTTCTGCATTTCACAATTACCCCAGCTGCTAAACTGGGGGATAGACTGAGAAGGAGAGATGCTCTCTAAAACTTCCATCTAAGTCTAAGTTTCTACAAAGACTTAGACGCAGTGTCACTGATCCAGAAAGTGATTATCTTCTCTCACAGGGTACAGATTCCAGGATGTGATAATATGGCAGTCAGAATATTATTGATGATACCTAAAACTTTTATGTCTGTCAACAAATAATTTTATCAACAACCCAGGAGGTAAGTACTATGAGATCTCATTTCATGGATGAGATAATGGTAATACACTATTAAGTAAAGATTATTATGCCTATCTTCTAGATGGAGATTGCGAGCCATCTTTGAATGTATGACAGTCAACTTCATAAACCTAGTCAGTAATTCAAACCCAGGCAGCCTTACACTATACAGCTTGAACCAAAAACATTATAGCAATATAATTTACATTAACTTATTAGCAAATTATCATATACTTAAACTAAAATTCAGGCACAATTGTTACATGACAATAAGTTAAAACTTCTTAAATGTAAAAAAAAAAAACCCCTACATGTTATATTTTGTGTTTGATTTGTTAGACATTTTCTGTATTATACTAATCTAAAATACATTTCTTTACAAAATATTCAAAATGTAAAATACAAATAATTTTATGGGGTCCAAGAGGTTACATGTCACTATTATGTTGTTTAGAGTAAATATTCCTAACACCTATAACGAACATGCCCCCAAATCATTCTACCTTATCACAGTAAAAATGAATTAATAACATATAACCCCCCAATGACCTGTTTCTCATTGTTAGGAGCCCTTCCATTCCCTAAACAGTTATTCAGATCTTTTCCATTTTCAGACTCTTCCTTCCTTTAGCAACTTTAGCAGTATCCTTTACATCAGCCCACAGAAAGAACCAGAAAGGGAAGGAAGGCAGGAAGTGGACTGCATCATTGCTGCTCACTTATCATTGACCAGAACTTAGTCCCATGGCTACATCTGATCTGGAAAGCAACTAAGAAATAACGGATTAACTACGTGCCTAAGATGCAGAAGTAGATGCTGATGACTGCATAATAGCATCTGTCATAATTTATAGAGGTATTTATAAGTCAAACAGTTTGTGTTTCACAGCAGCTATCTGGTTCCTAAGTTTCAATTTATTTTTTCCATGACACTTCCTCAAAGAGATATGGGAACAATTAAAACAAACCCCCAGGCCAGACCCTCATTTGGATGGTATGTGTTCTCCAGAGCAACCACTAAACCTCAAGTTCAAGCTGTGGCTAAAGTCCACACCAAAAAAATGAAAGTTAAGAATTTGTCCTTCATCAAACCATTCTCAAAGCAGATTTATTCTCCAATTTCATTAGAGTTTGCGTTTTGCTTGTCCTTACCTGAAAATTATTGAGTAGACCCTGGATATACAATACAAATGCACTTGTATGTTTCAAAGCTAAGGTTTAGGAATTAACCCCAGGATTATCATTGGCAGTATGGACACAGATGAAGAAAATAACTAATAATCATCAGTAGTAAGCCTGGAGTAGTTACATTTCTCCCAAATTGTTTTAAACTCTTCTAACACAGTTTTCCTCATCTGTGCATCATCTTAATAAGGCATATAGGAATAAACTTCATATCACTGTGCTTTAAAGATAACTTTCCAAGGATCCTTTATTCTGAACTACCTTTGGAGTCCTCTTTTCCAAGACAGACACAGAGAATACTTGGGAGTGAACTGCATGGGCCAGGACTTTAAATTCACATGAATGACAGACAGCCAGTTGCAATCAGTACAACACAGTCACGGTGTCTATGAGATAACAAATGCATTTGCTCCTCCAAATAGAAACAGAGCAGAGATTGAACTATTTTTTTCAAGTCTGAGCCTAAGTTGAGGTTTCAATCTGAGTTAACGATGATAAGAATGAATGAAAATAAAAGTGATAGAAAGTAGTGGGTGGTTAGATCTGACAACAGAAACCCATTATTCACCTATATCATTCAAAGTTCTCTTTTAGTCCTAAATCTTTAACTCTTGTGTTTCCAGAGAAAATTGCATGAGCACCTACTATTTACGGGGTGCTTTTCAGGAAATTCTCCAGGAATAAAGAGAAGGATCATCACCACCACCTTCAATGGAGCAAACATGGAGTCAGATGTTCATATTTACAAAAGCTATAATAATAGAGTTTTCTTGCCCTAGGACTTTTGGAAAAGTATCAACTGATTACATTCACATGCATTTTATAGAGAAGGTATATAATACAAAACCATAATACTGTCTATTTTATTCTATGAATACTGTGTGCCAGACAATGTATAACCATTACATGGTTTAACTAGTTCAATGCTCATTGTAACCCTACAACCCTATGAGGTATTCTATCACTCAGAACTGTTCAAATATCTCTGAGAAAACTCCAATTCCATGTCGTTTTAAATAAAGTGAGGGGGAATTATCAAATAATAGCAAATCAAGATACTAGGAAGGAAACATTTAACCTGTTATACTTAGAACACTTATTCATTCATATTCCCTTCCTCTCTCTTTTCCCCCTCATCCTCCCACCCTGTTCCTTTAGATGTGAGTAATTCTCTTCTTTCAGTAACATGACTTATCTATGTGACAGGGATGAGGAAAAATGGTAAGGTAAATATACCTTTTTGCTCTAAGAACTGTCAGAGAAGAACACAAATTGTCTCACTTGTCTTGGGTCACATGTTCATTATCTATCAAATACATAGTTTGGGGGTAGAAATTTTCTGATTAGCCTATTCTGGTTCCTTTGACAAACCTGAGGTCCAGGGAATAAGTTCCTTTATTGTTGGCCACATCAAAAGGACATGGAAAAATAGTAAAGGTAGCAGACAAAATTTCCTGTGTTAATTACAACCAGGCTTTACTATTTCACTATGTTATATTTGAAGAAGCAAAAGCTTAGAGAGATTAGATTATTTTTCTAACATCATCCATGTAGAGATTTGGGAACAGATTTGATCCATATTAATTTAAAATTTAAAATATTTTAACTTTTATAAATTTTATTTAAATTCTAATTAGCTAACATGCAGCGTAATATTAGTTTCAGGTGTACAATATAGTGATTTGACACTTCCATACAACACTTGAGAGACAGAGAGAGACAGCGTGAGCAGGGGAGGGTCAGAGAGAGAGGGAGACACAGAATCTGAAGCAGGCTCCAGGCTCTGAGCTAGCTGTCAGCACAGAGCCCGATGCAGGGCTCGAACCCATGAACCGTGAGATCATGACCTGAGCCAAAGCCAGAAGCCAGATGCTTAAGCAACTGAGCCACCCAGGTGCCCCACAAGTGCACTTCTTAATCCCCATCACCTATTTCACCATTCTCCCACCCACTCCCCTTTGGTAACCAACAGTTTGTTCTTTATGGTTAAGAGTGTGTTTCTTGATTTGCCTGCTGAACTATATTTCCAAAGTTTGACTTGGGGAGATGTATATTGGGAAAATATCAATATAGGGTATCTATCCTATTTGAATTTTACACCCTTCACCTTAATTCTGGGGGTATACAAAATATAATATGAATTAGAAACCACTTTTTGAGGAAAGAAACTTAAGTGAATCTAATTAAGGGTTAAGAATTTAAAAACCAGAAAAAGAGGAAAGCACTATATTTAAAAGACAGTCAGTTTTTGTTTTACTTTAGTCCTTTTAAATCTTTAGTTGAGAGGACTTAGCATTAGAAGGAAGGGGAATGAAGTCCAGGTTCAGTACAAGTCATTTATGTTCTGTGGGTTACTATTTTCTTTATCTAAATCTCCTACCTCATCTATTTCATGCAACCATTTGAATGTTAAATTATGAAACGAATATCAACGTGTTTAGAAAAACTTTAAATTCACCTCCCCAACCAACAGAAAGTATTATGATTTTGTATTATGTGGCTTCTACATAAAAAGCATGTGATTATAATCTGTTGACACTTTCCTGAAAGTCATAAGTAAAGAAAGAGCACATGATAACTTTTAATAACAGGCCCATTTTACTCCAACTAATTCCTCTCAATTCCTATTTCCTTACATTGCCATGGTCACTGTCCTCTTCCTCCTGTTTTCCTCATCTTTTATGTTTCTCATTATTAATGCCTCATGAAATTATATTTGCCAACTGATCTTCTGGAAAAAACACTCTCGTAGATTAAATTTTATACTCAATGAAAAGTTTTGTTTACATCCAAATTAAAAATAGCTTCCTTCTGATTAGATCTCTTCTGTAGACAAGACTATTCTCTCTGCTTTCTCCACACTAGTCATTAATGCATATTGTTCTGTTACCTTCTCTGAGTCTTTTTCTTTGATTCTTGAGCAGTCCTTTTCAGTTCTCTTCCTAAGAAATCTCTCTTTCTCCCTAAGATATCCACTCAGCCACAGGCTGACTCTAGATGAAACTTGGACATTGATTTATAGTAAGCTCTACTTCAACTGCTCTAAGGAGACAAGGCAATAATGCTGTATTTTTAAATAATTGTTTCAGAAAACCAACCTCAAGTGCCACAGAATAAAACAATGGGATTTATGCTGCACCTCATCTATTTTGACAGTTGCAAAATTCCAGGTCTGATTATACATGTTGATGCTATAAAGATGCAGGTGGAGGACAGACAAAAAGAAAGATATGTGATTGTCAGGACAGTTCTCATAGCATCTCCATGATCATTTAATTTTTCCTAAGATTGCTACTCATGCAAGGGATTCTGGATGATTTCCATGTCTTATCCTACAATGCAGTGAGTGAATAAAATCAGTGACACACGGAACCCTACATTTTCATTAGCCCCCATCCATGACACTGTTTTATGACCTTTGGTCTTAGACCAAAGGTGGACATTCATCCCTAGTAACCAGGACATTGGAATGGGAGGCAGAGAGATCCTCATTTCTTCTGAGTTTCTCCCTTTAGACACAATATTTGGAAAAAAAAAAAAAGAGATAACAAAGAGGAGAAATCAGAAAAATATGGAAAATGCAGTTTATAAGTAGTAAAGGAAAATACAGACACAGGAGCATATTCCAAATTTTGAGTTAACCACCAAAGGCCTAGAGTTAGTAAAGATTAACTGTGGTAGCACATCTGTGGGGGAGAATCCAAGTAGGAAGCAGTGGTATAAAAATATTTTTTAATTTTGAAGAATTTATCATAGGTGTGCATGGTTTTGGTAAAAACAATTGGTGGTAATTTAAAATATGGCTACAGGCAAAAGAGACTAAGTTTGACAGGCAAGATGATCTAAAAAATAAAAAAAAATAGTTTATGCATAAACCATATAACACTCTTTGGGGGAAACAAGAGTTGAGTTGAATAAGGCCAGAGGTTGTGGGATTTTCCAATAAGCATCTATGAGAGAGGGAGAAAAAACAAGGATGATTTCCTAGGAACAAACAGAGCGCTTGAGAGGCAGGCAGATACATATGAGTAGAGCGCAATGCAGGTACAAAGGCAAACAGGACGAAGCAAATGCAAAAATATTGTCTAGATATTTGACTGTCTAGTAAAAAATAGAGAAAATAGGCTAATAAGGAGTAAAGATTAAGTTTAGAATTTTATTTCATCAATGCAGGAACCACATAGTCCAATCACAAAATTTGCTTCACTTCTGTAACTTGTCAGCTTTGACACAAGTGGTGGTGTGGGTGTGAAAAGAGACACATATAGTGTGAACATGAAAGTGACTGAGGAGGGCTACTTAGCAACCCTCTACTTCCTCGCCTCCTCTGTTAAAGATTATCCAGAAACGAGAATTCTTCTCTTCCTTTTTTGTTTGCCAAATAATTGTATGCCTGGTTTAAGAGGGGTTAGGACACATCGGTGGGCTCTTTTGTTGCATGTTTTTCTCTAAATGGAAACGTATAAATCAATAATGCAGCACTGGTCAATGTGAACTCCTGAAGCAAAAAGGAAACATACCTTGTGGGTGTTACAGTGCATATAAAAATGGCAATTATTAATAAGGCACTTCAGTTTGCTATTGGATTGGAACTAATACGAAGATTACATTATCCACCAAAAGCAAGTTTTCATTTTACACCTGTTCTGCAGAGCTGGTGATATCCCGAGGGCTGTGGGTATGATTTCCTGTTTGAGAATTTCTGAATTCCTGTGGATTGGAGGACTGTAGTCCGAGGTTCCTTTAAGAGCACACAAGTTTGACACCCTCGAGGTCCATCCACTTTGCTACAAATGGCCAGATTTCATTCTTTCTCATTGCCATGTAATACTCCATTGTATATATATACTACATCTTCTTGATCCATTCATCAGGTGATGGACATTTAGGCTCTTTCCATGATTTGGCTATTGTAGAAAGTGTCACTATGAACTTTGGGGTACATGTGCTCCTATGCATCAGCACTTCTGTATCTCTTGGGTAAATCCCTAGCAGTGTTATTGCTGGGTCATAGGGGAGTCTATTGATAGTTTTTTTGAAGAACCTCCATACTGTGTCATGCTAAGCAAAATAAGTCAGGCGGAGAAGGACAGATACCATATATTTGCGCTCATAGAAGAAACCTAACAGAGGCTCATAGGGAAGAGAAAGGGGAAAGAGAGTTGGGGAGAGAAAGGGATGCAAATCATGAGAGACTACTGAATACTGAAAACGAACCCGAACCCAAGGGCTGAAGGGGGAGAGGGAGGGGCAGAGGGAGGTGGTGGTAATGGAGGAGGGCACTTGTGGGGAAGAGCACTGGGTGTTGTATGGAAACCAATTTGACAATAAACTATTAAAAAAAAAAGCATACAAGTTTGTGGCTGCCTTTCTGCTTTATTTATAAGACATACCAAGCTTATTTGAAGTGGTTAATGGAACACTGGGCTGTGTGCACAGCTGTAGCCTGGGAGAGAGCTAGCCTGGTTCCATTCATCCCACACTGGGGTAGCTCTAGGAGTAGGCAAGGACTGTCAGTTACTCCATCAAAACTGAAAATTAAAGCTAGAAACATTTTTTCTCATTTCAATGCCCTTTAAAACCTTGTAGTGATAGGCACAAAGAAAATTTGGCAAAGCCAAACAAAGCTCCTAAACAAGGCAAAGATTTGGGGCACCTGGATGGCTTAGTTGGTTGAGTTTCTGACTTTTGATTTCAGCTCAGGTCATGAGCCCAGGGTCAGCTCATTGGAATCCATAATGAGCATGGAGCCTGTTTTTGATTTTCTCCCTCTCTCTTCCTCTGCCCCTCTCCCCCACTTGTACATTCTCTAAAATAAAAATACAAAATAAAATCACTTAAACAAAGCAAGCTTCTAAACAAAACCCTGCTGGTTCTGATTCAGTACATCTGAAGTAAAGGTGAGGCTGGGTGGGAGCCACTATTTGAGAAATATGAAAGTTAACGTTCCAAGATTTTTAAAAAAATATCTGAGCTCACTTTTTGATCAGTCTCTGCCCTTTGGGCTCCTATTCATTCCAGGTTCCCACCCACTACCTTTATAAAATCATCTCCTAATCTTTTGTATGAGGAGAAATGAGTCTTAGAAGTCAAGGGTATTCTTTAGACTGACACCTGTTGGTTGTGTTCCCAGAAAGGAATAGTGACAGTGACTATCAGTGACTAATAGTGACAGAATAAATCATCCCAATAGAAAAAAAGATCATCTCCTTATATTTAAAATAATATGTGAAGCAAGTTTGACTATCTTTTTATAGTTGTGAGGGGGAAAGGAGTAGGGAAATTGGCAAAATGGGTAAAGGGGAGTGGAAGTTACAGCCTTCCAGTTAGGGAATGAAAAAGTCATCAAAATAAAAGGTACATCATAAAGAACATAGTCAACATTACTGTAACAACACTGAATGGTAACAAAAATTAGTTACATTTGTGATAATTATATCTTAAAAGAGGTTGGATTATTACCTTTGCACCTGAAACTAAGGTAACATTGGGTCATAACTATACTCAAGGAAAAAAGACAAACATGAGGGTCTGGCCTTTTACCTACTGTTAGGCTATACCTAATTTAAGTCTGTGTGTGTGTGCATGCGAGTGTGTGTGTGGGAGAGAAAGACAGAGAGA
The DNA here is from genome assembly GCA_004023785.1 of Mungos mungo. NCBI lineage: Eukaryota > Metazoa > Chordata > Mammalia > Carnivora > Herpestidae > Mungos > Mungos mungo. Next base: position 263,792 of record PISW01000149.1, on the reverse strand, counting down.
GAGAGGGAGGGAGGAGAAGAGGGACTTCTAGCAAAGGGGTTTATTGTATTTTCAAGCAAAGGAAAATCTGAATTGAAGCTTATCAAAAGCTGGCATCTGACTTACAGCTTCAATTAAGCATGTAGTCTGTAACTCTGAGAGGAGACAGGTACATTACAAGTTCCTCAGGTCATGTGAAAAATTCCACATCATTCTAATTTCAAGCCAGGGTCATTCTCCAACACATTCTTTCTCCATCTCTGAAAACCAATATGCATGTTCCCCTTTTGGAGGCTGCTTAGTATCTTCAACAAGATAAGGAAAGTGCTTTGTCCAGGATCTCAACCATTAAATGTAAATCACATTTTATGCTATCAAGATGAACAGAAAACTATTCATAAATTTCAAATGTAACCTATATGTAATCTTGGAAACTACACAATTCCAAGGTAGTTCTGTTTAAACTGACTGGCTCTGATGTCTTTTAATGGTTTTAAGTAATGTTTTGAAACTAGCATTGTTTTATTTTATTTTATAAAATTGGGTTATTGATTGTCTAAAAACAATTTAAGAAGAGGATTGAAAGTCAGAAGATCTTTGTGGTAGCATATAATGAGACTTTTATCTCCTGTATCTGGAGGGCAGAAAAAGAGAAGATCTGGTTTAAAGAAAGTGAAGTTTCCAAGAGAGAAGGCGGCAAGATTTAAGGCTTGTCTACTGCCCCATCACTTGGACTTGTCCACATAAGCTCTTGTGTGGGTACACCAGTAGACAAAGAAAGGGATCATAAATGTAGGAGGAGCAAGAAGCCTCCATCATCACAAAGATAGGGAGTTGCTATTACACAAAAACAGTGGGGAGACCAGGGAGGTAGATGGGAATTTCTGCCATATGATCTGGGCAGGAAGGATCGCTTGGTCCTTCCATGTAGCAGTTCTCAGCACTCCCTTATCTTCTGTTTATAGCAAATTGACAAGGACAGTAACCATGACCCAAGAAAGGCATGGTGATCAGGGGTTTTCACACTTTAGCAGACAGGATCTGGATCATTCAACCAGATAAGCCTCTTTCACCAGCAAAGGTGCCAACAAAGGTGAAGGAAATCTCAAGGTGCAGTACCACAGAGAGATACAGGGTCAGCTTCAGCCTCCAACCTAGTTCTAGCCACAGGAAATATGGCCCATCCCAATAATCTTGAAAAATTCCTCAAGAAAATATCACTACAATCATAGAGAAGCTGTTTCCAATGGATTTTATAGCTGCAAAGGGTGGGATGTAGTAGATGCTGATGTGTATTGCCTGTAACCTGTAGAGGATCTATTCACTCATCTTCTCAGCTACCAGGACATTTGCTCACTGAAAGTTCAGTGGATCCCATCCTCAGCAGCTTACCTGAGGTTAAGCTTTTCCACACAGGAATCTCTTATCAATGATTGTCCTATGGATTCTATTGGCTTCAGTATGGGACATCCTTGTAAGGCTATTCCAGTGTCAGACCAACCAGTAGGAAAGGCTGAGGCCTCTGTTGTTTCTACATCCTGTCACCTTCTTCTCTGAAGTGTCCATTTCCTCTCTCCTTTACAAGAAACCTCCTGCCAGCAAATCTCAGCCTTTGAGTCTATTTCCCTGGTCAACCCAACCTATGATACTTCTTTTGATATTGTTCCTCCTTTCCAAAGCTCTTTGTTAAAAAAAAAAAAAAGTTTCCACTTTCTACTGAGTTTTGGAAGTTGAACACCTGAAATTCACATTCAGCATCTGCCCCTCCCTCAGTCTTGGCCATCTTTATCAGTTTACTTATAAAATCTTTCTCAAAATTGTCTATATTCTACTTGAACTATCAATATCCTCATGGGAGCCATAATTATCTGTCTTTGCTGACTGTAAAGCTTACTACTCTTATCCTTCTTAATCCATTCTTCACATCGTTGGGAGAGTTATCATTCACATCCACATACCCCAAATCCTTAACCTTTTTATTGTGATCCTGGATGTGCCAGCCTTGCCTGTAACATGGGACTAAGCTCCGTTCTCCCTTCTCTTTCTCTAACTTGCCATGTTTCTTTGAGTTTTTGGACATGTGCACATGCTTCCCCTCTGCATGAGATTCCCCCTGAAGCCCAACTTCTGTAAATGCTGAAAATCTCACTCTTCTCCCCTATAAAAAGGCATGAATCTACCAGTACACAAAACTGTTCAAAGATGAAATAAAATAAGCATATATTTGACATATGTTCGTTTTAAAACATTTATCCCAGAATGTTGTTTTCTCCTTTAATCTTTTTCTCATGCTTTCTCAGAGGCTCAACGTTAAAAGTGAAATTTAAAGGACTGATTTATATCAGTTAAGAAATTTGTAGAGCATCTTGCTGTGCTGCTATCTCACTGAAGTTGGTAATTACTGTCAGGTTAATAATATCCCCTAGAATTTTGTGTCTTTGTCAAATGTAGATGTTGGCTGCTATAATTTTCAAAAGACTACTTTGTTCCACAATCTGTTTATAGAGAAGATAAAAGCCATTAATGAAATTTACACACTTTCAGGGACACCGACATGAAGAAAAAGAAAGATTCCAAATAATTGAACAAGTAAAAGAACATTAATTAGCATCTAATTAGTGATAGCTGAGTGCAGTGCTCCATGATTTAAAAGTAAATGGAAGCCTTTGTAAATGTATAAGGTAGAAGTATAGGTAAGTTCTCCCTGAGATAAAATTAATGTGACTCTAATATATAAACTCTTCAAAAAAAAAAAACTGTCAAAGGAAAACAAAGTTTTATCAGGCATCCATATCAGGATAGAACTGCCTTGTACATCAAAAGGGAAGGGCACATAAAGGACTACATAAGCTTCTGAAATATAAAGATGCAGTTTGATTCTGGAGATAAAAACAAATATTTAAGCCAGCCACAGTGGTGTCATTTAAGTCAAACTGCTAGAAAATTTTAAGATACTATCATTTAAAATAATCTAAGGAAATATCTCATTTATAGTTCAAAACACTAAGTTAAAAAGAAAAAAGCATTATTAGCATCTTTAAGAAATTAAAAGTTCAGGGGTGCCTGGGTGGCTCAGTTTAGTAAGTGATCAATTCTTGCTTTAAGCTCAGGTCATGATCTCAACAGTATTGTTAACTACCCATGTTCTACATTAGATCCCCAGAACTGATTCGTCTTATCACTAGGAGTCTGTACACTTTGACCAGCTCCCATTACCCCCATTGCCTGGCAACCAGCAATCTACTCGACTTCTGTGATTTCAGTTTTAATTGATTCCACATATAAGTGATATCATGCCGCATTTGTCTTTCACTTTTTGGCTTATTTCTTTTAGTATAATGCCCTTGAGGTTTATTAGTGTTGCCGCAAAAGTCAGAGTTTCCTTCTTTCTAATGGATGAATAATATTCCACTGTATACATAGAACATGTTTTCTTTATCCATTGATTTGTTGATGAACATGCAAGTTGCTGTCATTCTTGGCTATTCTGAATAATGCTTCAATGAATTTGGGAATATAGAGGTCTCTTCAAGATAGTGGTTTTGTTTTCTTTGTGTATAAACCAAGAAGTGAGATTATTGGATTATATGGTAATTTTATTTTTATTTTTTTAATTTTTAATGTTTATTTTGAGAGAGAGAGAGAGAGAGCAAGCATGCACACACTGGAGAGAAGCAGAGAGAGGAGAGAGAGAGAGAGAGAGAGAGAGAGAGAGAGAGAGAGCGCGCGCGTGAGAGCAAGTAGGAGAGGGGCAGAGAGAGAAAGGGAGATACAGAATCTTAAGATCTGAAGCAGGCTCCAGGACTGAGCTGTCAATACAGAGCCCGATGTGATGACATGAACTCTTCAATCATGACCTGAGCTGAAGTCGGACACTCAACTGACTGAGCCACTTAGAATCCCATTTTATTTTTAGTGTTTTGAGACATCACCATACTCCTTCTTACAGTGGCTGTACCAATTTACATTCCTACCAACAGTGCACAAGAACTCCCTTGTTTCCACATCCTCGATGTCAACACTTCTTATCTTTTTACTGGTAACTATTCTAATAAGTGTGAGGTGATATCTCATTGTGATTTTTTTTTAAATTTGCATTTTCCTAGGGCTCATATTCCTGACATTGACCCTAGGCTTACATAATCCTGGCCAAATACTCAGGACCTGCTGGACAGACACTGCTATCATTTAAAACAATTAAATGTTTCACATATTTTAATATTTGTACCAAATTCATCAAGATAGTAAATGATTTAATTTGGCCATAATACACCATAATCAGAGACTGAAAATAGTTGGGGAAATAATAAGGTAATCCTGGGAGTAAGGAGTGGGAAAGTGAGAAAAAAGAGTAAGATGAATAATTCAGTTACTGGAGGCATTTGTGAGGTCAATAAACTATATGCCTATGTTATACTTTAAAAATTGAAACAAGCATATAATAAAATGCAGAGATCTTAAGACCTGAAGAGCTCCTCTTAATGCAGAATTGACTAGAATGGGACATGGGGAAAATGGGACGTGAGGTTATCCCAGAACTTCGGAGGACCCTGTGAACAAATGACCACATAACTCACAACGATCACTGTTGAGGAACTGGCCCCAAGAGGGGTTCTGAAAATGGCTTGTTAGTCCCTTGTCACTACCTTGGGTGGCTGTGATTTCATTTTAAGAATTTCTTAGCTCTGGTGTCTTTCATGTTTCAGAGAAGTGAAGTGAAGCTCCTGTAGTTATGGCCTGAAGTAACTCAAAAAGACCTGTGATTTTATTCTCCATGTTTATTTAATTAAACAAATGGAAATCTGCCACCTGGCCAAATATATTATCCCTAGCCAATTAAGTCATTAACAGGCTCAGGGGCTGATTTCTCCATTAAGAGAAATAATTTTCTGACATATCATTTTTGGATTGAGTGCTGATTAGCCTTTCAACCTAAATCTAAACTATGAAAGTTGAGCAGTTTAAAAAGCAAACCTGAAAAACAAGAATATTGGGTATAGGGTTTTTGCTGTCTTAGACATTAGCCAATAACCATGTATGTTTACTGGGAATTTGAAATATGACTAATCCAAGTTGAAATGTGCTATAAGTATAAATATAAGCTGAATTCTGAAACTTAACAAAAATATAGAAAATAAAATATCTTATGGATAATTTCAATATTTATTATATAAGAAAATGACTCTTTGGATATATGAAATTAAATAATGTATTATTAAAATTAAATTTATCTTTGGGGCTCCTGGGTGGCTCAGTTGGTAAAACTTTGACTTCAGTTCAGGTTATGATCTCATAGCCCCTGAGTTCGAGCCCCAAGTTGGGCTCTGTGGTGACAGCTCAGAGCCTGGAGCCTACTTCAGATTCTGTATCTCCCTCTCTCTGCACGTCCCTCACTCACACTAGACTGATTATGGGGATTAAAAGAGATCAGACATTCAGAATTTTACCACAGGGTTTGACACTTGACATAAACTAACAGTCTGTTGATGATAATATGCAAAAATAAATCATTTATAAGAACAAATGATTATGAATGACTATTATATCAAAGGCAAGGGGTAAGTGCTATGAGCCTTGGTTATACAAAGAGGTTGTGAAGCACTAAGAGAAATTCCAAACCATCATTACAAAGTAAACAGCTTTTTGTCATGACATTGTTACATTTTACAAAACTTTGTTTTGACAGTGGTATGTGATCATGCAATATACAGAACTCTGTTGTGTTTCTATACACTATTACTGAAATAGTAAAAAGAGAAAGAAGAAAACACTTTCATTTATGATTGCATCAAAAAGAATAAAAATACTTAGGAATAAATTAACTAAGTAGGTAAAAGATTCATACTAGGAAAACTATAAGACATTGATGAAGGAAATTGAACCAACACAAATACATGGAAAGATATACCATGTTCATGCACTGGAAGAATTATTATTGTTAAAGGTCCATACCACCCAAAGCCATCTACAGGTTTAATGCAATCCATATAAATATATCAAGAGTATTTTTCAAAGGACTAGAATAATCATAAAATTTGTTTGGAACCACAAGAGACCCCTGAATAGGCAAAGTAATGTGAGAAAGAACAAAGCTGGAGGTATCACAATTCCAGATTTCAAACTATACTTCAAATATATAGTAATCAAAACAATATGATACTGATACAAAAATAGACACCTAGATCAATCAAACAGGTTTGAGCCCAGAAATAAATCCATGTTGATATGGTCAAATAATCTATAACAGGGACAATAATATACAATGACAGTATACAGTCATTGTATATTATGAGACAATGAAGAGACAATATACAGTCACTTCAATAAATGGTCCTGAGAAAACCCAACAGCTACACGCAAAAGAATGAAAATTACTTTCTTGTGCCATATAAAAAATAAACTCAAAATGGATTAGATGTCTAAATATAAAACTAGAAACCATATAACTCATAAAACAAAACATAGTAAACTCATGAACATTGGCTTTAGCAATATTTCTTTTGAAATATTTCCCCATCAAGGGAAACAAAAGTAAAAATGAACTATTAGAACTATGCCAAAAGAAAAAGCTTCTGCACAGTGAAGGAAACCATCAACAAAATAAAAGGCAACCTTCTAAATGAGGGAATATATTTACAAATGATATATCTGGTAAAGATTAAAATCTAAAGTATATGAAAAACTCATATAATTTAACATACCCAAAACAAATAATCCAATTAAAAATGGGCAGATGGGCTAAGTAGACATTTACAGAAAGATATGCAGATGGCCAACAGACACATGAAACAATGCTCATCACTAAGCATCAAGGAATGCAAATTAAAACACAGCGACATATCACCTTACACATGTCAGAATGGCTGCTGTAAAATGACAAGATTAATAAGTGTTGACGAGGATGTGGAGAAAAAGGAAAACTTGTGCACTATTCATGGAAATGTTAATTGGCAAAGCCACTCTGGATAACAGTATGGAGTTTCCTTGAAAAAATAAAAATATAAGTACTATGCAATCCAGGATTTGTATTTCTGGGTATTTACTTGAATTTAAAAAAAGCACTAATCTGAAAAGATAGAGGCACCCCTCCATTTACTGCAGCATTATTTACAATAGCCAAAGTATGGAAGCAACCCGACTGTCCATCAATAGATGAATAGATAAAGACATGGTGTATTCACAGTGGAATATTACTCAGCCATAAAAGAGAATGAAATCTTGCCATTTAAGACAACATGGATGGACCTAGAGAGTATTATGCTATGTGAAATAGGCAGGCAGAGAAAAACATACACCATGTGATTTCACTTACACGTGGAATCTCAAAACTCTGTTTCCCACTCTCTCTGCCCCTCCCCTGATCATGCTAGCGCGCTCTCTCTCTCTCTCTCTCTCTCTCAAACATAAATATTTTTAAATGCATTAACAAAATAAACATTAAAAATGATCACAAATTTATATCAAATTTGTGGTCTTATAAATACCAAAGTGAGTTAATGAAACCACTCAAAATTTCTTATTTTCAAATATCTCTCATACATTTTACATTCATTGTGACATATACACAATATTTTTTCTTTTCCTTTATTTCAAATAATTCTGAAAAAATATACATAATTCAGCACAAGACAAGCAGATTCTTATGCTTCCTTCCTACCTCTTCTATCTCTGGCTTACTCATTTGTCATTCACATCAATTTAGGCTTGTTTTTTTTTCCAAAAAATTTTTCAGCTAATGGATTCTGCACCATAAAAGAACCAGGATCTGATACAAGAATCAATAATTCTCCTTTAAAGAGGAGAATCTGAAGGAGGGAAAGATTTCAAACACTTATAAATTAAAAAGTGAAAAATACAAAATGGTACAAAATGGCACATGTCATCATTGTTACGAAAAAAAAGTCCTGCATCCTGGGGCTGTGTGGTGACAGCCAATATTCTTCGAGTGTGGAGTGGGTGGTGGATAAGGTAGGAGAGTGAGATTAATCATCTGTAGCACACAAATAAAAAATGAGGGTTTGGGATTGGTTTTCTTCCAGAGAAGGCCATGCTTTCTAGCTACAACATAATGACATTTGGATTGACTGAAAGAAGCTGAAGGTAACAGCGTTGTCCGTAAATTAAAAGCAAGCCTCAGAGAGAGGCACAGCACTGCATTCTGCAAACTCACTTCTCTAGAGTGGCATTAATACTCATTCTTATTTGCCTTTGGACAAAGTCGGCCACAGAGATAGGATGGAAACACTGAGACTGTATGGAATAAATGGGTTTTGCAAGAAGGGAATAAAGAACGTGGCTGATGTTATGACTCTGGAGCCACCACGGAAGTCTTGGGAAGTACTGTGCATACAACCTTCCCAAGCTGCTGTGATTTAAGCACTGTGGGGGTAGAGCAGGCTTAGCACACAGGCCATACATCTTTATAATGCCTGTATCCAGAGATAGAGCTGTCCTAAGCCACATATTTGTTAAAGATGAGGGAACTTTTTAAAAATTTTCTTAGCTCTGAACAACTCTCTCCCTTCCCTTGGGGTACAAGTTTCTCTCCAACTCCAGCCAAGCATTTGTTATGAGGTTGCCTTCACCTCACATGAGTGGGCATGTGACTCTTGAATGACTGAGTCTGAGTTCTTGTTCCCCCAAAGCTGTGCTCCCAGGCATAATTAGGTGATAAAAAATATGCTAAGAAGGAGAATCCTTCCCTGAGGATTTTTTTTTTTTTTTACCTGAGGGAGTTGGGGGAAAAGTTATTTTTTAAGTTCAGCGTCCTAAATATATAAGTACAGAACTACCTGCAACCATAGGGCCAGGTTTGTGGGAAAGAGCAGCTTACAAGAAGAAAATAACCTACAGAAAGGAAAACAAAGCAAAGGGAGTAAGTAGTGATTCACTGTTACAGCAATAGGCACAGTGTTCCCTGAAAGCAGCTCTACAGTTGACCATTCTATATTTTGCTTACATAAGCCAATAAGTCAACCTTAATTTTTGCTTACCCTATTCCAATGAGCCTTGTTACTTGTGATCATCATGGTCCTTAGGAAAACAAAGAATTTGCATTGTTTACACTAACGCATGTACAGGTTAAGAGTGGATTTGGTAAAGGAAATCACATAATGCTTGCTAGAGGAGGTGGTATGTAAAGCAAGGTAGGGGCTCCCACAGAAGGAAACACATTCCTGGTGCAAGAAACCACATGGATAAAATGCACTATAAAGTATTCATGGCAGAGATTGGTTTGATTAGAGCATTAGAGAAAAAAATGTACACATTCTCCCATAGATATTTCCACGGCTGACATGTCCTCATCTCTCTGATTTCAGCTTAAAAGCTACCTCCTCAAAAGGGATTCTGCTGACCATTCCCATGCTCACAGTAGTTGACAGTTATATATTAGTTTTGTTGAATGTGTAGCACTGATGCCAGGTGCAATTATCTAGATTGTTGGTTCACTATTCTGTTGTCTGTCTCCTCCAGTGGGACTGTGAGTTCACAGAAACAGGTTGTTCTGTTCATCTTGCACACCTACTCGCCAGTGCCTGCAATGGAGCCTGCATGAAGCAGGTGCTAAGTACCTACCTATTGAGAGAGAAGTGGGTGGAAATAGGAAGAAAAGTCAGAGCCAGATGAGAACTGTAGAAATCAAACTTCAGGCAGAAGAAAATAAAGATCTGGAGGTATATTATCAGAGCTATGCTTTTGGGAGGCTGACTCATTTGGTGTGTAGGAGGTGGGAAGTGGGTGAGGACTGACAGGGATGGCAGACCATTGCAAATGCCCAAGGAACAGGTAAAGTTTGTTGGCTGAGTGAATTATTTGAAGGATTGTGTCTTCATAATTACAACAAAGAGAAAAGTGCTAAATGCAAAATGTCTTTTTTTCCCCTTCTCCTCCACCTCTCAGAGCTCGTTTACCAGTAGACTCTCTTTTTCCTTCTGGTAATGATTTTCCAAAAAGCATCTTTCAAATGAATCTACAATGCCTGCCAATCCCCTACCCTGTCTCGTCTCTTTAAAAAGAGAACAGTGATGATAGTTGTTCAATCACATAATAAAAATGTCAAAATCTGCAATCATGAGTTCCCCAAGCTTCCGCGTCCCTGAGACAGAACAAATCAATCTTACACACCCACATAAACTCTTGCTCATCCAACAGACCCCCTTTGTAGTATCTTCATAGACCATGTGTGTTTAGTTTGGGTATTCATTTGGTTTTGCAGGTTTTTACATTTGACATAAATAGTCTCATATTACATATTGCTACATTATAACTTTATTATCTTTAAACATCTGACTTAGGGATTTAGCCAAAGTAATATATAACTTGAGTCTATTACCACTATCTATATTTTCATTGTGTGAGGACTGTGTACTTTAAATACTTTCCTACTGAAGAACATTTTAGTTCTTTTTTTTATTTTATTTTTTACACAATGGTACACTGAACATGCCTGTATATGTTTCCTTGTATTCTTATGCAAGGAAATCTCCATTTCTAAGCATGGAATTGCTGAATCCAGTGTATAATATTCTACTTTATGATTTCATCTAATTGTCCTGAAAGACTGCTGTATCACTGATACATCTTTTAGAAGCATATGAAAGCTATTTTCCCATATCCCTGTTATATTCCTTTGGAATTGTAAAACATTTAGATTTTGTTATATTTACACATATATAATGAGTATGTATTATTTTTCATCTTTTAATTCTTGTGTGTTCAAAAACATGTTCTTGTAGTTCTTGGCCATTTGATTACTCTTCTGGAATATGTTAACAATTTTTGCCTACTTTTGTCTGTTAATTTGTGCATCTTTTGTATCTTTTGTAGTCCTTTATTAACTCTGGGCTTCCTTCTCAACCCTGCTATAAAGATACTCTCCTCTATTTCCTTCTTTTAAAACTTTAATACACCAGAATTTAATTTTGCATTAACCTTGTGCTCTTCTTCTCATCATCTCTGCACTTAATTTCCTTTTATCTCCCCTCCCCCAAACCTATCTAATTCCTGACTCTTCTACAGGACAGATTCATTCTCACTTCCAAGCTCCCTGACTGCTCCTTCCCATCCATGAAAACCGCCCTTCTCTATAGTCTTCAACTATCTGTCAATGCATTAATAACTTTTTGCCTAACATAAGAGTTATTAACTCAAATACTGTAACAAACATACAGATAATCTAAACAGATAAAATGAGCCCAAATTAAGGCAATCAGGAGTTTTGAGACTGTGTTAAAATGAAGATGACATGTTCCTGCTTAAATAGCCAAATACCACTACAGTAGAATGTGGTCTTAGCTTGCCTTGCTCATCCGGTATTAGGAGTTTTCCTGTGAGAACTATAGATTTTTACGTGAAATCCCCTGAGTTTTAAATATTGGCAGATAGTGTGAGCATTTCTAATAAGTAGTATGTGGGTGGGGCATTTTGGTGGCTCAGTCAGTTAAGCGTCTGACTTTGACTCAGGTCTTGAGCTCACCATTCATGAGTTTGAGCCTCGCATTGGGCTTTCTGCTGTCAGCAGAGAGCCTACTTTGTATCCTCTATCTCCCTCACCACCCCCTTTCTCTCGCAAAAGTACGTAACTATTAAAGTAGTAGTAGGTGGATCAAAATAAAATATATCTTTCAAGTAAGATGAGCTCTTTGGCCACTTATTGTTTCTAGTAAGACAGTGATTCATTAAAATCATTTGTTTCCTCAACTACACCATAATCCCTTTGTTTACAGGAATACTCACTTTGTATCTGCCACAGAACTTATCACAGACACAAAAGCATGAAAATGTTCAATGTGTCTTGTTGATTGACAGAGGACTTCATAATCAAGTATGAGTACACAGACCTCCCTGTAGCCAAATATTGAGGTGGGATTTTAATAGGGCATTTCAAAGCCAGTTAAAATGACCAACAGTCTGTCCGCCCACTTTGTATTTGACATTCCAGCCAACCTCATATTCACAAAAATGTAAACATATGTTCCCAATGCCCAGCTTTCTTCACCCATGTAGTCTAATGCAATCAATCCATAAGCTTCTAAGATAGTTTTGGTATTCATGTTGAAAGAACAGTTGTACTGTTCTTAGAGAAGCAGGAGTGGGGTAGAGAGAGACGTAGAATACAGGTTCGGTTGCATTGCTTTCTAGAGAAAAACAATCTTGGTTTAAAGGAAATTTAAGGCATCCCCATTCCAGTTTTATTTACAGCCCTGAAGACGTGCACTCGGGATCCAGCCTCTTTCTTCACCTGGTCCAGCTCATAGACAGCCAGTGAATCACCTAGAGGCACATCTTACTGGAGATCAATCAGAGGGGACTGGAATCTGAACACTGGATCCCAAGCTACCTTTCTTCATGGGGAAAGGTGGCTGACAAGCCCTGTCTCTGTGCTGTCAAATCAATCCCTATTTCAGTGAGTGCAGAGGCAGGGTCTGATGCTAGTTAATAGCACAGCCAGTCGCATAGGAGAGTGCATCTCAGACATTCTACTTAGCTGCTATATGTTACAGGCTGAATGACAGACCCCCAACATAGAGGTCTATATTTGAAACCCCAGAACCTGTGAATGTTAACTTACTGGGGGAACAACAACAACAACAACAACAAAAACAACATCTTTGCAGTTGTAGTTAGAGATCTGGAGATGAGGAGATGATCCTGGATGATGGACATGGATCCAAAATCTAATGAGTGCTTGCATGATAGAGAAGAGGCTTAGACAGGGCCACATAGAAGAGAAGGTGATATGAAGACAGAGGCAGAGATTGGACATGGCATCAAACTAAGGAAGCCAAGGAATGCTAATAGTAATTCAAAGTTGGGAAAGGCAAGGAAAGATTGTAGAACCCGGAGGCAGAGAGGCTTTGCCAACACCTTGGCTTTAGACTTCTGGCCTCAGGAGCTGTGAGAAACTAAATTTCTCTTGTTTAAGGTCACACAACTTCTGGTAATGTGTTATAAAAGCCACAGGAAACTAATAAACTAAGTGGCTTCAGATATGTATTTAACCTCCCTGTACTATCAACTTTTAAAAAGGCACAATAATAGTGCTTATCTAACTGGGATTTTTTTTGAAGATCAAATTAGGTCATAGCAGTAAAGCACTGCCTAAGTGGTGGGTGTGAACTGTAAGTATGAACTTATTTGTCAGTGTAAAGGGGCCACACAGGTATTATTTATTAACATTGTGACCTGCCATTTTGATCTACTGACCAGATCTCTGTCAACACCCCAACTAGGTGATTTTTTCATTTTGTTCCCAAGGCTGCAAAGTCATACAAGGCGAAAATTCTCAGTTGAAGCTCCTTTCCAACTGAAATGTCTATCTAACCTTCTCTAACCCAGGACCTATGTGGGGGAAAGGGCACATAACACTGAAGTGACTTACATCCCATCTACAGGGAACTAGCAAATGAAGATTATCCAGCACCCTGTTTGCAGCAATAAAGTCAAAGCTTGAAAAGGCCTTTTTTTTTTTAGTGTGTGTCTCTCTTCTCTTCTATTTTGTGGTATCTGGATGAATCTGTGGGTCAGTTTGAACCTCTCTGCATTGCTGTGTGTATGTCTATGTGTGCCAGGTGTGATGCCTATATACCATATGTCCTTGTATGTGTGCATATGTGTGGGTATGTGTGTCTACTGTCCATGAGTGTTTGGTAATGTATTTGAGAAAGAGAGAGAGAAAGAGAGAGAGAGAGACAGAGAGAGAGAGACAGAGAGGGGGGGGGAGAGAAATTCTCTTCAACTACATCTGTGGCTGTCTGTGTGTCCACTTCTCTGTGTAGGTATGCATGTCTGTATTTCAGTGTGCCTATGTCTCTGAGCTATATAGAAGTGCCTGATCTTTACTGAACAATGAATAGCATCAAGGAACTTCAATCTTCCCAGCAATGCTGCTTAATGAATCCATACTACTGTCTTGGAAAATGCAGAACAGTGACTCTTGATACTGAATGCAAAAGAAAAAAAAAATCGCCTGAGAGTTTTAAAATACTGCATCCATGAATCCCAGATAATACACTTAGATATTCTGAAACACGAAAAAATGTTATAAGGTAGGGCGCAGACATCAGCATTTCTTAAACAAAACTTTGCAAGTGATTCTACTCTGCCTCTGAATGAATGACTCTGACTCTGCCAGCTAAAAAGCCAGGCCTCTGCTGGTTCAATGGAAAACCTGAAACTTTCTTGCTTCATTTGTGTGTGACGTTAATTTTATCACAACACAACAGGGAGGATTTAATTAATTTGTCTGGTGTAGCAGAGGATGAGCTGTCCTCTTTCCTGCTCAAGATGATTAGCCATCAGAGGAGCCTGTAAGTTCATAGCTTGCATATTAACCCACAGAAACAAGAGAGAGCATCCCCTCCCAGCCCACCTTCCTTCACTACAGCTAGCGTGTTATCTCACTTTCATTTGTAGGATATCTAATTAATAAGCTATGGCCCTGCTTAAATGTTCATATAAACACTTTACATTCACTGCATGTACTTGACAAACAGAAAGAGGATGTATAGTATAATAAAACAAGTACTTCATAAAAATTTAAATGTGTTTTGGAGCATTCTTTCAGAGGAATAAAAAGAGGAGGGCAGGAAATAAGACAAAATTGCTAACCTTGGAGGGAACGTTAGAATCTAAAAGACCTAAAAAAGAAAATCTCAGATATTTAAAATGTGGGAGCAGAGCTCTAGTCCCTAACACAGCTTTGTGAAAATTGGAAAAACATTTGGCTTTCTCCAAGTTACAACCCCGGCCTGCCTCACTGGATGAATGTTTTCTAGCAATGGGCTTCCTGCAGTCCTGCTTGGGGGGATGATAAATAGGTCTGACCATCAGCATTGTCTTGTGACACTCTCACTCCTGAATTCCATCTCACACCCTCGGAGAAGACTCATTCAGACATCCAGGTATTTAAATTCTGTCATCCACATTTATTAGGGATTAAAAACACTACATTTTCTAATATGTCCAACTATCCTTAACAGTGTATCAAAACATAGGAGATACTTAATAAATATTGGTTAAATGCATATATTACTGTCCAATGACAAGTTGCTTCTGAATGAGCAACTCAGATCTCTCTCAACAAACAAGAAGCTACAGACCCAATAGGAAACATTTATCTCCAAATTTGTCATCAAGAGAACATTCTTTGGACAAGTAGTTTTGGAAGATCACCAATAGGATAGAGGTAAGAAACATAGTACTGTATTTACCAGCATTACTTGTGATAATTCAACCCCAGTATTAAGGGAATTTAAAAATGGTGTGTACACACACACACACACACACACACAAATGGAGTATGAATGAAATCTGGCCATTTGTAACAAAGTCTATGGACCTCGAGGGTGTCATGCTAAGCGAAATAAGTCAGGCAGAGAACAGATACCATATGTTTGCACTCATAGGTCTAACAGGAAAACAGAAGAAACCTAATGGAGGACCAGGAGGAGGGGAAGAGGGAAAGAGAGTTGGGGAAAGAGAGGGATGCAAAACTTGACAGACTATTGAATACTGAAAATGAACCGAGACTTGAGGGGGGAGGGGGAGGAGGGAAAGAGGTGGTGGTGATGGAGGAGGGCACTTGTGGGGAAGAGCACTGGGTGTTATATGGAAACCAATTTGACAATAAACTATTTTTTAAAAATGCTATTATTCTTCCAGATATTTCTATTCAGTGGTTAACAACATTTCAGAGTCCCTAAACATGGGTTTTTGTATAATTGGAATGGTGTGGTGGCTTTGTAATGTGTCAAATTGACTATGCTGAACTACATTTCCCAGAATTTCAATCCCTGTAAGTTTCTGGTTGTCTTATCTCCAATTAAATCTTCTTAAGAGCTTCCAAAAGTGAGTGTAAAGCAGTAATCCTTTATACCCTCAGAAGTTCAGTGTACAGCAGGGCCTAATGCGTGTTATGGAAAATTTTGCCCATCTTCTGATTTAACTTGTTGCTGTAGATATCAACCATGCGCTAGTTCCAGCTGCATCGAATCTCTTCTTGTGGCATCTCTAAATCCTGAGACAGCTACTGGGGTAGAACTGTGGCAAGAGCTCTGGTTTTCTTTGAAAGTCATCCAAGACAATGAGTTTCCGGCTTGTTAATAGGAAGTGGCCACTACAGAGATTCAGATTCCTGTTCTCTCCTTGCAAGACCAAGTTGTATCTACTTTCTCCTCCTTCAAACATCTCTCAATCCAGATGACTTGTCCTCTGTCTTCAGGTTTACAACCAGAGTTAGAAGAAACAAACTGACATGACATTACCAGATTCCAAAGTTGTAAATAATCAGGTTATTATAATATGTAAATTATATAGCATTGCTTCTGGTGGTTCTCATTTTCTGAAGCCTGAAGCTGATGCTGGAAATAGTTTCAAAGGAAAAGAGCTTTAAGGATAGGTTCTCAGAACTATGAGCTTTCTGGAAATGGTTCCTTAGTATGTTTAGATTTAGAGATGTTAAACTTTTTCCAGTGGTAAATAAAACACATGCAGTGACCAAGCAGCTAATTAAATGATCATTTGTTGATGCTTATTTACAAACATACATGTATTTACAATAAATACACATAGAAGTGGTTGCAGTCACCATTTCATGAAAATAATTAATACAATGTGATTGTTCTGTTGCTTTAAATTCACTGGGGATTTTGGAATAAAATTATGAGCTCAGGGATTTGTATTTTCAGCTCAAGTACAGTTTAAGAAACTCTGAAGTTTCTGTGATTGCCCAAAAAGAAAACCCAGTGGCAGGATTGAGATTTTTGAAAGCCAAACTCAATCATGCAGATAGCTGAATGACAACATAAATTTCCAAGCTTACAAGGTCTTTTATATCAAAGTTAAGACATTCATTATGAAGAAATAAGAGCATAGAATTGGGATAAAGGTATATGGAAAGAATCTGATGAAGTAGGGGGAATTTGACTTACAAATTCTACTTAACCTTTCTTGTCAAGTCAAAAGCCAAGGGAAGGGGGGATCTTAAGTCATAAGCAATAATCAGAATCAAAGTCAGATATAACACTGATTGGAATTATCAGAGAATTTTAAACATGACTAGTATGTTAAAGTCTCAAATAGAAATGGTGGACAGCATGCAAGATCAAATTAGTGACATGAGCAGAAGGATGACCATCATAAGAAAGAATTACAAGGAAACACTGGACTTTGAAAACATAGTAATATAAATGAAGAAAACGCTCCTTGGGATTATCAGTAATCTTGACACAACTAAGGAAATAATAAACCTAAAGGTAAATCAATAGAAATTATCAGAACCGAAAAGCAAATAGACACAAAATAACAAAAGGGAACAGAATGTCCAAACAAAACAGAAAAAGAGGGAGGAAGAATATAACAGAGAAAACCACAAGATAATCAGTTTTAATCTGGGCATAGCAGTCATTAGTTTATATATAAATAGTTTATTTATATATATTAAATATATATATATAAATCCACCAATTAAAAAGCAGATTTTGTCAGATTGGATTCAAAAATTAAAATTCCTTAAACATGAAGCTTCAGCTAAATTGAAAGTAAAGGGAAGGAGGAAGACATACTATGCCAACACTAGTCATAAGAAAGCTGCAGTATGTGTATTAATTTCAGACACTAGTCATTTCCTATAAAAGTAGCAGTATGACACAGAGATTGGAACAAGGGCAGAGATTGGAAGAGGGTAGAGCCAAGGGCTTTGAAGCATAACTCCCTGTAGAAGTTAGCTTTAATTAAGGAACTGCCAACGTGTGCTTCACTGGATTTCAGAATTGCTATTATCTAATGGCTTCCATTTTCTCCCTTTTTACATAGAAAGTTCTATAGTAATTACCTTGAATCAATATGGCATGTGTGTATTGTATATTTGGGAGACAGCTAGTGACTATAAATCAAAGCTCTTCAGATGTGCACGAACTATATTTGAGGAATTATATCTGAGGAGCACTGTCTGCACCAGGGCCCGATTTACATATTGGAATCATGAGTTTGTAAGTGATGTGTACATAGAGAAGACCTTTGGATGCTCTGAAAGGCAGTAAGTGTATTTTTCATGTTGGAAGACTGTAAATCACTGAGACCAGAAGGCAGACTCTAGGAGTCAGCCTATGGGATAGCTCTAATTATCTTCCCTTCCTAGAATTCATGTTCTTCAACATTAAATGAGGACTGATGGTATGGCCATTAGAATATTGTGGATATGAAGATGTGTGAGTTTTATGGCTAAGTTGCAAAAGGTGATGCAGCTTCTGCCTTGGCCTTCGTAACTGCCTCTAATAAGGGAAGTTAGCTGCTATGAACACTTATACAGCTTCGAGGAGAAGCCCACACAACACAGCAAGGAGCAAATTGGCTAGCACAAACTTGCTAGTCATCTGAGTGAGTCTAATCAACATCTGAATGAAGTCTCATGAGATACTGTGGGCCCAAAATATCCAACAGAATGCCTCTCAAAGTCCTGACTCATAAATACTGTGGGAAAAATACAAAAGATTATCAAACTTATCACAATTTTTGAATGATTTGTGAGGCAAAAAGTAATAACAAATATGCTTGAATCATCATTATGTACTAGGCACTGGGCTCCCTATGATTGTCTCATTTTATTTTCTTCACTAATGAAGTCATTATAAATATTATGCAAATTTCACAACTGAGAATATTAATATTCAAGAGATTAACTAAGTACATATGCTCACAAAACAATCAAGAGAACAAACCAGGATACCAACTCAGGTCACAGGATTCCAGGACTCAGATGATTATCCCATATGATGTTTGGTCGTTAAATAATGAGAGTTCAATATTATCACCAACCAATAAGAAAACAATTGCTAAATGTGAAGACACATAGACAGGGGCTGCTTGGAAATCTTATGATCAATCTCTTTGATATTCCATAGACTAAGCTGCTTAGGACCAACCCAAAATGTTCTCTGATCCCACAAGTTAAAGTAGTGAGTATATATGGATGACATGAGATTGCATTGTTTAGTGATTTTTAAGGCAGAAAAGATGATCACCTCACAAAATTTAAGAGTAAGCACTGGACCTAGAGATGTTGGTCTGGGATTTTCATCTGATAGTTGAGAAAATGGATACCCCAAAATATGAATACATAGGGCTAGGTGCTCAGAAGCATAGGAAAAGAACCAGGATGCTGCTTATTCCCCTATGCCATGCTGCTTTATCTTTCTTTTGAATGGATTAAACTCAACTATTTAGAGTTAGATTACTGACCTCCATATTCTTTGGCCATTACAATCCCAAGAGACTCTGATGAACCACAATTTTTCAATAAAGGTAAAATTCACAATTTTTGTGTGGAAACTAGAAAGGACTGTTTCCTTCTCTCAATCCCACCATTTGTAAAGTGGGAAAATGCTTACATGCATATGCAGGATTTAGTAAGAATGCTCTGTGATGACCTTCATCAGTTGCTACTGTTTTGGTTTGCACTGACGGAGATAAAACCTTGTAAGAAAAATCACAACATGCCTGCCACTATATTCATTTTAATCTCTTCATGAAAGGAGGAAGGAAAAACAAATCGAACCAACTATTTTCATACTCAGGGATACCACACCAACAAATAGTTTAAAATAATGAAACAAGTTTCTGGAGATATGTGAACCCTTCAACTGTGTTATTACTGCATCTAAGTCAAGCAAACTATGAAATTGGCCCAGGTTTCAAGGAGATTCAGCAGCCTTTTATCTAGATGAATGTTTTTATTTATCTGTTACACACCACCTTTCCCCATATTTATATCCACTTATTGCTATCTGCCTTCAAAAGGTAACTTACTGAAAGAAATTCAGCTTTGTGAAACAACAATGCAAGATCTCCAGACCCTGGAGATGAAGAAAATTAAATGCCCAGTTATAACTTGGCTGAGCTTAAAAGAGCTAATCAGAAAGTGACCATTAGAGAAATGTTATCAAGATTACATCCTCTAGAAAGCAGTAAAATAGGAAAAGGAGAGAAAATTGGAACAAGAGGGCAACGTAGAAAAGGAGGAAAGAGTCACCCTGAAGATTCTCCTCCAAACTTAGCACTTTCAGACACAGCATGTGATGGATGGGCTTTACCCCCAAGTAGAACTGTTGAATTCTCAGAGTTGAAAATGATCCAAAACCTACTTATTCCCACTCTCCTCTTGAGTCCCCATCTTCCTTATCTTTGCAAACTGTTGACCAAAGTTTAAAGAAATCCAGGTTGTTGAAAAATGTCGCATTTCTTAGCAGCTCATCCATTTCTTAGTTGTCTATATTTTAAGTTGTTGCTTCAGGACCAGAAAATCAGAATTTTCAACTAGCAATCAAATATATGGACAGCTTATTCTTCCTTATATTTAGAGAAGTATAAACTAAAAAAGATTCAGTTTCCTTAGAGCATATTAGGAAATTCATGTATATGTCTTAGTTAAGGCTGCTGTACAAGTTATTGTAGACTAGCTTCTATTTTGAAGCCATTCTGTACCCATCCTGGACTTGTGATTGAGGCAGCCACCATGATGATTTCTGAAGTGCCTTCAAGGTCATTCTTCTGTCAGTATCTTAGACAATAGATGCAGGCTTACTTAGATGGTTCACTCATCTTATCAAATTTGGCTACACCCTCTATGCTCTCTACTAAACAGGCTCTTATTTTTCCTCAACATGGACAGGCTGAGAATTTTCTGAACTTTTTAGTTCTTCCCTTTGGATTAAAAATTCCATCTTTAAGACATTTCTATCTTCTCATTTTTAATCGTAAACCAAAGCAGTCAGGAGGAACTAGGCCCCTGCTTCAACAGTTTGTTTAAAAATTTTCCCAAATATCCAGGTTCATCACTCATAAGTTTTACCATCCATGAACAACTGGGATGTAAACACAATTCAGCCAAACTTGTTCACACTTTAGAACAAGGATCACCTTTCCTCCAGTTTTTAATAAGGTGTTCCTCATTTCCATTTAAAGACCTCTTCAGAATGCCTATTACTTTCCATATAACTACCAACATTTTGTTCATGACTACTTCGGTATTCTCTAAGATTGAGGCTTTGGCTACTGTTTTCCTATTGGCTTTCTGGGCTCTCAGCAGTGTGTTTACAGCAATATGAGGTGCTCCCCCCACCGCCCCCTGCAAGATGCATCTCAAAACTCTTCTAGCTTCCATCCATTTTCCAGTTTTGAAGCCAATTCTACATTTTAGATATTTGTTACAGCAGCACCTCCACTTCTAAACACCAGCTTTCTGTCTTGATCTGTTTGGTCTCTTCTAAAAGAATACCATAGCCTGGGTGACTTATGGACAACAGACATTTACTTCTCCCAGTTTGGGAGGCTGCAAATCTAAGATCAAGTGCTGGCATGTTGAGGGTCTGATACTATCCTAGAGTCTATTTCACAAATAGCACCTTCTAACTAGAACTTCACATAGCAAAAGAGGTGAGAGCTCTCTGGGGCCACATTTATGAGGACACTAATCCCATTCATGAGGGATCCACCTTTGTGACTTAACCACCTCCCAAAGACCCCACCTCCTAATATCATCAACTCAAGGTTTAGGTTTCAACAGATCCATTTGGGGAGGGGGGACAAATGTTTGAACCTTGGCAGACATGGTTTAACTCAATATTAAAAATAACTTTTATGTTATAGATGTTACTATGGGAAGGTTAGTAAATCATATCCTTTCTAAGGAGAGTAGACAAAATAATGCTTGGGCATTTAATACTTGCTAAGAAGGAATCTTCTAATGATACCAAGGATGTTTCAAATCACTGCTAATAGTGCTGCTTATCAGTGTTGTGTTTGCTTTATACTTTTATATCTTTAGACTAAACAAGGTATAAATCAGGCAGCAGTAAGCAGTCTTACATTTATCCACACAAGGGGACAGCTGACAGAGCTTAAGAGACCAACCTGAAAATTCAAGTTGCTGGCATCTTAAATTGTCACATGAAAAAAAATGGTGAGATTTAGAGGCATTATGACAAGTGGGGATGGCAATTCACGTTACTTTCATTTCAAATGCAGTTTCCTTTGAAATGATTTTAAGCAGAGATATTATACAAATCCTAGCTCAGCAAACAATTTTCAACAGTTTTCAAGAGGGAGAGAAAAGAGCACTTGGGTGGATCTGTCAGTTAAGCATCCAATTTCAGCTCAGGTCATGGTTAAGCATCTGATTTCAGCTTAGGTTATAATCTCATGGTCTGTGAGTTCAAGCCCCACATCTGACATTATGCTGACAGTTGGAGGCCTGGAGCCTGCTTCAGATTCTGTTTCCCTCTTTCTGATCCCCCCCCAACTTGTGCTGTGTTTCTCTCTCTAAAAAATGAGTAAACATTTTAAAAAGCAGAGGGGTGTCTGGGTGGCTCAGTCTAGTAAGTGTCGGACTTTTTGTTTCGGCTCAGGTCATGATCTCATGGTTCATGAGTTTGAACCCCGCATTGGGCTCTGCACGGACAGTGCAACAGCTGCTTGGGTCTCTCTCTCTCTCTCTCTCTCTCTCTCTCTCTCTCTCTCTCTCTCTCTAACAAAAATAAATAAATGAACATTAAAAAGATTTAAAATATAAAAGTGAAGGAGAGAAAAGAACACGATGCTCTATAGATTGTAAAATTATATCCATCATGCTTTTTTATATCTTCCTTTATCTTTTCTTTCTTTCTTTCTCAAGTTCCACCAAGTGCTGTTTTAGAACCTGCAATCTCTAAGCCAAACAGGAGTCTAGACATTCCGGGTGGGCATCAGGCTGTTCTAGTCATCAGTAATGTATATAAAAATATGTAAATCATCCTTTTTATTTAGTGTTAATTGTGTTAAAATACACATAAGAGATTTACCATCTTATTTTTAAGTGTGCAGTTTAGAATCATTAAGTATGTTTACATTAATGTGCAAACATCATCACTCATCCATCTCCAGAACTCTTCATCTTCCAAAACTAAAGCTCTCCACCCACTAAACAAGTCTCCAAACCCTCTCCCCCAGTCCCTGGCAACTACCTTTCTACTTTATGTCCCTACTAATTTCATTACTCCTAATATCTGATATAAGTGGAATTCTACAGTGCTTGTGTTTTTGTGACTATCCTGAAGATATTAGGTGTTCAGTTCACAGCAAGAACATGTGTAAATAAGGTAGATTCCCTGGTTAAGAGTTGGTCAGTCTATTAGTAACACACAGGGGGAATGAGCAAATAAGAAAATAGATGGAGGATAATGGGAGACAGGTTCTCACTATGAAGAAGGGAGTTACAAATGTAGAAAAGAGTCTAGAATGAACCACAAACAGTTGGATTTGAATTGTAAGTATTGATGCAACTCACAAATTTCAGTAAACAAAGATATAAAAATAAAGAGGATGTATGTAATAAACACACATTATTTTTAATTTCAGCCACTGAAAATTTAGTACCAATGGGGACACCAACGTAATCAGATCTTGACTTCTCCAACAAAAATTCTTCAATAAAATAAACCAGACCAGGGTTGGGGGGAACCCTCTGGGAAAGGCCAACATGGAGAAATAGGGGTATCTGTACTTCCCATGTCTCTCAAACAAAGAAAGGCTGAAGTCAAAGGACTTTGAACCCAAAAAGTCTGGAAGAAAAAGAGACTGAGTCAACCATGGAGAAACCAGGAAAACCTGATGGGCATAGGTAGATGATTGTGAACTAGGGAGATAAAACTGGCAGAGTAGGCACAGAGGGGAGGGATCTCCTTCTGCAAAGAGACAAAGGGAAGAGAAAGAGCACCTGGAAAGGCTGCTGGATGAGAGAAAACACATCCATCTGGGATGGAGAGGGATCCCATCTCTTACCACAGGGCTTTCTTCAGATTGGGGCTGTCTGCCCTATTCCCACACCTGGGGAGGAGAGGAATCACTTCCAGTTCAGTGGTAGGTCAGGGGCACAGTTTGCGGGAGAAGAAACTGTTCCCTTCCCCTGAAGTGCTGCAGCACAGGACAAAACCAGAAGGGACCACATATCAGGTGGCACTGGAAGGCACTTCCCCAATTCCAGGGCTCAAGGAGTAAGGATTTAAATCTAAGCCAAGCGCCAGGACATGGGAGCTGGTGAAGGGAGACAGAATGCCTCATCTGTACCTGTGGCACAGTGAAGATGGCTCCAAAGTAGTGATTTGGGACACCAGATCTATGAAGAAGAGACTGGGGGTTCACCATTTCTCTCCTCACCACCATAAAGATGGAGCTTCAGGGATTGGTCCTTAGGTCCCACAGAGGAGGTGGGACCAGCCTACAACAAACCATGTCTTTCTGCACCAGTTAACTACATTATCTACTGGAGGGGGATAGAACCTGTAGAACCAGACAGCCCCCTCCACCAGACCATCACTGTAGCACTGCCTGGGTTAATTTAGAACAATTCCTGTTATTTAGATATATTCTCCCCTTTCTCCTTATTTCTTCCCTCCTTTAGGCTGGTTACTCTGTTACTGATTCGTTTAAACAGACATATTTTTATTTATTTCTTTATTTTAAATTAGTTTATTGTCAAATTGGTTTCCAACAACACCCAGTGCTCTTTCCCATAAGTGCCCTCCTCCATCACCACCACCTCTTTTCCCCCTCCCCCTTTCCCTTCAACAGTCAGTTCATTTTCAGCATTCAATAGTCTCTCAAGTTTTGCGACCCTCTCTCTCCCCAACTCTCTTTCCCCCTTCCCCTCCCTCTGGTCCTCCATTAGGTTTCTCCTGTTTTCCTGTTAATCCTATGAGTGCAAACATATGGTATCTGTCCTTCTCTGCCTGACTTATTTCACTTGGAGTACTACATGGCAATGAGAAAGAATGAAATATGGCCATTTGTAGGAAAATGGATGGACTTTGAGGGTGTCATGCTAAGTAAACAGACATATTTAATCCATTCTCTTGATAAATGTTCTACACTTCCTTCTTTATATTCCTTTCTCTCTCTCTGGAATAATCAAGCCATATACTTTCTATGTCTGAGTAACGTTATCTTTGTTATTTCCCCCTCCCCCTCCCCCACCTCCTTCCTTATTTTCCTTTCTCTCACTCTGGGTTAAACCTTTTAATCATTCTTCCTGGTCAATGTGTATTTTCTCTCCCCCCCCACCCACCCCCCATCATTTCTCTGTGTGTGCTCTTCCATCAGCACTGCCTCCACCCTGTTCTTTACTTGTAGCTGGCATTTCTGGTTTTTTGCTTTTGGGCTATTTCTGTCTTTTTGGTGTTTGTTTGTTTTGTTTGTGGGTTTGCCTTTTTTTTTTTCCCGTTTGTCTGTTTATTTTCCTTTCCAGGGTACTTCAAGGAACAAATTAAATCACACCTGGTGGAGGGCCCAAAACATTACTATGAGTAGGGAAATAAAACAACCAAAGTCACAGAGAGCAGGTAACAATTTCCAAAAAAAAAACAAAACAAAACAAAACAAAAAAACACCTCCTGAATGGCCAGGCAGTGGACAGTGTATGACCTCCCTTTAATATAGCAGCGCTTGCAGATGCAGAGCATATATATAGATTTTAAAACACATAAGGGATAGAAAACTAGCCAAAGTGAGGAATGGAAGAATTCTCTTCAAAAGAAATTCCAAGAAGAGGTGACAGCTAAAGAATTGACCAAAACAGATACAAGCAACATAACTGAACAAAAGCTTAGAATAATAGTCTTATAATTAATCACTGAGCTTGAAAAAAGCATAGAAAATAGCAGACACTCTACTGCTGCAGAGATCAAGGACCTTAAAAATAGGATGAATTAAAAATTTCTATAAATGAGGTGAAAAATAAGATGGAGGTGGCCACAACATGGATTGAAGAGGAAGAATGGAGAATAGATGAATTATAAGATATTATTATGGAAAAAGAAGAAGCTGAGAAAAAGAAAGAAAAAAAATCAAGGATCACACAGGGAGAATTCAAGAACTAAGTGATGCCATCAAATGGCACAGTATCAGTATCATAGGAATTCCAGAAAAAGAAGAGAGAAAGGGGCTGAAGGGGTACTTGAACAAATCATAGCTGAGAACTTCCCAATCTGGGGAAGGAAGCAGACATTGAGATCCAAGAGGCACAGAGAAGTCCCCTCAGATGTAATTTGAATCTATCTTTGGCATGACATATCATAGTGAAACTGGCAAAATACAAGGACAAAGAGAGAATTCGGAAAGCAGTTAGGCATTAATGGGCCTTAACATACAAAAGTAGACACATAGGGGTAGTAGCAGACCTGTCTACTGAAGCTTAGCAGGCAGGAAAGGAATAGCAGGAAATTTTCAATGTGATGAATAGGAAAAATATGCAGCCAGTTATCCTTTATCCAGCAAGCCTATCATTGAGAATAGAAAAAGAGATAAAGGTTTTCCCAAACAAAACTTTAAGGAATTCATCACCACTAAACAAGCCCTACAAAATATCCTAAGGAAGACTCTGTGAGTGGAATGTTGCAAGAAACACAAAGAACCAGAGACATCACTACATGCATGAAATCTACAGATAACAAATGATTCTAAACCCATATTTTTCAATAATAATGATGAATGTAAATGGACTAAATGCTCGAATCAAAAGACATAGGGTATTAGGATGGATAAAAAAAACAAGACCTATCTATTTTCTGTCTACAAGAGATTCATTTTAGACTTGAGGACACCATCAGACTCAAAGTGAGGGGATGGGGAACTATCTATCATGCTAGTGGAAGTCAAAAAAGCTGGATTAGTCATAGGTATATCAGACAAACTGTACTTTAAAGTATAGGCAATAACAAGAGAGGAAGAAGGGCATTATATAATAACTACAGGGCTTATCCATCAGGAATAGCTAACAATTATAAATGTCTATGCCCTGAATTTGGTGCACCCAAATATACAAAACAATCACAAACATAAGCAATTTTTTGATAAGAATGTGGCAATGGCAGGGGACTTTAATACTCCAGTTGCAGCAATAGACAGATCATCTAGAAGAGAATCAGTAAAACAATGGCCCTGAATGTACATTGGAGCAGATGAACTTGACAGATTTATTTAGAATTCTATATCCCAGAGCAGCAGAATATATAGTTGCTTCTCAAGTGCACATGGTACATTCTCCAAGATAGATCACATGCTAGATCACAAAACATACCTCAATCAATATAAAATAATTGAGATGATACCATGTACACTTTCAGATCATACCATACAGATTTTCAGATCATAATGCTATGAAACTTGAAACAACCACAGGAAAATGTTTGGAAAACCTCCAAAAGCATTCAGGTTAAAGAACATCCTACTAAAGAATAATGGGTCAACCAGGCAATTAGAAAAGAAATTTAAAAAAATATATGGAGCCTTTGGGAGGGTCACCCAAAGGTGAGAGGGACACACAGAGCCTCAGCCTGAGTTGAAGGTCAAGAACTAGGTCAAGGGCCAACTCTGGAAAGCCACTGTGGGACCCAAGGACACGGGAAGGGGGAGGCTTTAGTCAGCAAGACTGTCATTCAAAATAGAAGGCGAGACAAAGGTTTTCTGAAATAAACAAAAATTGAGATAATTTATCACCACCAAACCAGCTCCACAAGAAATCCTAAGAGGGACTCTATGAGAGAAATATTGCAAGGAATACAAGGTACCAGAGACACTACTACAGGCATGAACTCTACAGGGAACACAATGAATCTAAACCCATTTATTTCAATAATAACACTGAATGTAAATATACTAAATTCTCCAATCAAACGGTACAGGGTAACAGAATGGATAAAAAAAAAAATCCATCTATTTGCTGTCCACAAGAGACTTACTTTAGACCTGAAGATACCTTCAGATTGAAAGTAAGAAGATGGAGAAATATCTATCATGAGACTAGAAGTCAAAAGAAAGCTAAACTACCCATAAGAGTAGCCATACTTATATATCAGACAAAGTGGATATTAGAGTAAAGGCAGTAACAAGAGATGAAAAAGGACATTATATAATAATTACAGGATCTCTCCATCAGGAAGAACAATTATAAACATCTACGTGTGGAATTCGGGAGCACCCAAATACATAAAACAATCACAAACAGAAACAATCTTATTGATAAGAATGTGCTAATTGCAGGAGATTTTAATACTCCACATACAGCAATGGATAGATCAACCAGACAGAAAATCACTAAAGAAACAGTGGACCTGAACAACACATTGGAACAGATGAATTTGACAGATATTTTTAGAACTCTGCATCATGAAACTAGGGGAATTCACTTTCTTCGAATGTGCATGGCACATTCTCCATGATAGATCACATACTGGGTCATAAAACAGCCCTCCACTAATATAAACCAACTGAAATCCTACCATGCACTTTTAGATCACAATGATATGAAAGTTGAAAACAATCACAGGAAGAAGTCTGGAAAACCTCCAAAAATATGGAGGTTAAAAATCACCCAACTAAAGAATGATTGGGCCAATCAGGCAATGAGAGAAGAAATTAAAACATAAATGGAAACAAATGAAAATGCTACTTTTCTGCATGGACCTCAAGTATACTGTAGTATAGAGGTGGAATTTAAGGAAAGGTATTAAGCAGGCTTTGTTTTAGCTTATAGGCAAGTAATAAATTGTATCATGTATCTTGAATGTATCATAGATAAGCTGCTAAATAACGAATGCCACTTCAGATAGCTGTGAAATTAGGTGATTAACTAGTTGGTACTTA